>OLMO02000277.1:3212846-3243752 GCA_900291935.2 Cassiopea xamachana
TGTGTATGTATGTATATATATATATATATATTTATTTGTTTATTATGTATATATATGTATGTATGTATGTATGTATGTATGTATGTATGTATGTATGCCTACTGTTTGTATGCAAATTGAATATATTTATTTATTTACTTATAATGCTGGAAATAAATACCATTCATCTAACCCACCCTGTTAGAGAATAGTTCTATGATGTTGCTTTAGCCTTAGCATTTTGTTTATCCTTGTTATCGTTCTGTCATTAGCCCGGGGCAAATGGATGGGTGGCAACGCCCAATGAACCAGTCAAGGCCATCACCAGGACAAAATCAGTACTCAATGATGAATAAAGGACCGAGGTCGCCAATGTTGAACCCACAGGCTGAGCCATGGAGATTTGGCAATCAGCAGAATATGCCTCCTCCCAATATGCAAATGAACAATCAGGTATATTTTTCGTAGATTTTCTACTGGAATCTCTTGGAAGCAAGGCTGGGTTTTAATCAACTTTATTGTCATAATTATCGTATGTAACTGCAACAATGAGTATTGAGCATTTTTCTAGAGATTTTTCTTTCAATTTTGAAATACACCTTGGTTTCATAGTCTCACAATTGGTTTGCTACAGATGTAATCTAAATTTGATTGCATTTCGCAAATCGTACAGCAGAATGGTTTGATTCGTTTGTAAGTGTTTGGAAGTAACATGCATTCGTTAGGCAACCAATTATATTTACGTCTAGCAAAGAAGTGCTTGTTAATACGTTATTTGGCTTTATGCATTTTTGATGTCATCTTGGCATTCTTCTTTTGAAAAAGGTTTAGCTGCAGGACTTTAAATATTGTTGAAGTAGGTGCACTATGCTTGGCAATCTGCTTAGGCCCTGATTTGAACTCCATAGATAAAAAGTGGCGGGGAAATAATGTGAAATACTGAACACGCTATTTGATAAGTTGATATTACTACTGCTTCTGTACTGAAATACTTTAGTGTGTATTTTTCTTTTATTATAATCTATTTCATATGTGTTTTGTTTTTAATTTAGTTTATCATTGTAAGCCAGCCAAATACAGATTACCTATTTAGTGAGATTTGTATTTGTAGATTTTAATATGATATATATGATGAAGTTTAAAGAAAAAAAAAATTCCTAACTGGAACTATATGCCTCCAACGGTCCCTCTAATGAGCACAGCCAGATTGTCCTCTTTAGTGTTTGAAATTACGTTGCTTTTCATATGGGGCCATGCAGAAAGTACGTACGCTCATATTCATCGATTTTTAGACCCCCTTTCCCCGTTTTCGCTTTTGTACGTTTTCAAGGTACACCTTCCCCGTGAGCTTACGTACTTTCAAGCCATCACATCCCCATACCTAAAAATTTGCTGCTGTTGTTTATCTTAGTAATTCAAAGTTTGCAGAATTGAATACATACCCGAGAAGTTTTGAAAATTATCAAATGTATGAATATCAATGAAAATGCGATCTTGTGTGTATAGACTTCAAAAGCAATTTTTTATACTTAGAATGCTTCGGAAGTAATTAACGTTTGAAAATTACACGAGCGTACGTACTTTCTTTGAAGATCCCCGCTCCCCCTTGCACGTTTTTGCATGCTTTTAGGGTAGCCCCTCCCCCCTTTAAAGCGTACGTACTTTCTGAATTGTCATCCTTCGGAAGGGACGTTAAACTAAGCGTCCCATGCCTGGATGCGGCATGCCAAGTAGGCCTAACTTAGCTGAAATGCTAGGTATAACATTCTACTCAAAACAAAGTAAACAACAACAACAGCAGCCCCAAACAGACGTTGCCTTCAAGTATATACTGCTATCTTGCATAGTCGGCTTTATTGTATATTTTTGAACTCTTTCTGCCATTTTAGTTTGGTTCTGGTTTTGGCTACGGTGGAGGTATTTGGTCGCAGCAACAAGCTCCAAGGTCACCTTCAGGCTTAGGTAACATGAGAATGAATCAGCCAAACATGTGGCCGCTCCCCTCATCAGAGCAGCAGCAGGGAGGCTACCCATCACCTCAGGCGACTCGCGCACCGGGAATGAAGCCAGTTGAAAGCTGGTCGACGGCTGCAGATGAACACTCCAGCCCACCAATAAGCAGCCAGGAGGAGCATGCATTCTCATCATCACCAACAACCTCTTCTTCAAGCAATAGCCAAGACAGCATTACCAGTCACGAGACTTTCATTTGCAGAAAGTGCGACTCAAAATGTGCTGACGGGGATGCATTCAGAGCCCATGTTGAAAAATGCTTCAACTCATAAGGAGGAATAATGCACAATGCATGATTAAGGTATGAAGATAGAGTAGTCTTGTTGTAGAGAAACGATATATACACACACGATATATATATATATATATATATATATATATATATATATATATATATATATATATATATATATATATATATATATATATATATAATATATATATATATATAATATATATATATATATATATACATTATGTATATTATATATTAATATGTATGTGTTCTAATTAGATATAGAGTGATATCTGTAATCATTTCGTTGTTTGAGTTTGATTTCCAGGTAGTTAGAGTGTTTTAGTTTCCACATATATATTAATCGTTATGTAAATTAGTCTTGTTCACTAAAGCTGAAATTTTTGATCATTAATATATTGTGTTTTATTTATGTCTATTTTGTCGGCGGTTTCAAGCATGACTCTTTGAAGCCCCACTTCCCCCCCTTCTGACACGCCATAGTTTAGATTGTGTTGTTTTTGGAGTAAAATGTGGCGTTCGCACTTTGATATTTATCTTTAAATAATGCGAGTTTGTCTTTGGGAGTACAACATTATACATAACCGGAGAGTGGCGTGAAACAGTTGACAAAAATAGTTGATTTTGTATGTAATTGATAATAGTTATATAGCGCGGTTGATCGCTTTCTTCGATATCCATACGCGTTGTCAATAAATATGCAGAGTTTAAAGTTAGAAATATTAGCTGCCGAACCAGTAGTCGTTATAAAGAAGTAGGTGTGTATTTCACTTATTTTTAAGAAAAATAATCCAAGTCTTATTTTAATGAAAATCAGTTTAAATTCCTTTATCTCAGATGAGAGTAGCAGGAGTATGCAGAGAAATAATTCCATTTAATCCCAGTTCATATGTAGGTATATTTTCTGTGAATGCCCTACTGACATGACGATGAAATTACTAGACAAGCAGGCATGTCGTGGAGCGGGGCTCAGGCCCCCTTGTTAAAATCATCAGAAATTAGGGGCTCGGCTCCCATATTCAAACATTTTTAGGCTGGAGAAGTACTCAACTGTGAACTTGTCAAGGAGAAAGGAAAAGTAGGCTCCTATCAATAGAGGATGAATGCTTTCAAAATTGGGCGTGTCCAATGGTGTGGTCAATACATTTCCTGCAAAACAGCCCCCCTTTCAGTTATAAGACGGCACCACTGTAGGAAAGCTATTGTCAAAAATTTCAGCCTATGATAACTCCATCCATGTCGATACACTCCATGCGACATTATTACGAAAATGGTGCGAGAAGTAGAAACCAGTGACGGTAATATCGAGGTTAGTTGATGACGTTCACCACTCGTCCATTAATTTTGAACTTACGTGGCAAAGTTCAATTACTAACGGTTCATAAGTAGCGTTGTTTGACAACATCCAAAAGGTTTCCCCCCCTCCCATCCCCCCACCATTATTAAATGTCAATGAATCCACCACTGGTGCTGGCTAAAGATAGTAACAAATGCACATTATTCCTGCTGCTCTTTTGTACATAGGAACAGGGTCTCCCTCTAGGCGTCCCTGCATAGCAATTCTCGTGTTTTCAGTCACTTAAAAACGCCAAACCATCTCAAAAGTAGATCATTGTGACATATATTATATAAAAGCTTATGATATAGTTATATATATATATAATTATGATTTTGTTATGGAGTGTTTCGTGTTTTGTTATTTTAGATAGATATGCCAAGGTTTTAAAAGAACAATCCTTTTGTAGCGTGTAACTCATAGAAGAGAATCTGGCAGATCAAAACAGAGAATTTACGATTCCTGACGCATGATTTCTGACATTTTGCATGCATTTTCGTTAACTTTCTGTCAGATTTCATTTGCCTGTGTCATTCTTAATAACACACCGTTCCTGGTCATAATAGGAGCATTCATTGTGTTACTTAAGACTTGACAAATTTAAAAAAACCATTCCCAACTCCGCAGCATTCTAGCTGTTCCTATATGATAAGATTTACTCGGTGCCCGAGGGTGCTTGCGTATCCAGTATTTCGTTCTTGAAATCGAGATTGCTTGCGCAAGCATGTTTAATACATAGTATTGGCACTTGAACGTGTGAGCTAGTAGTATGACACATAGACTTCTGTACTCCAGGTTAGATTTTGTTGAAAGCCACTCGTGATTTTGAAAGACGTAGAGAATCCACTCTCGTTGAATGCGGCTTGTCAGAACTTTATCTTTACTTAGTTAAAATGCATGGCTTTATTACAGATACACGTCACCTTAAGTCAGTTTCAGATTTGAAGTGGATTGCGTTTGCCACCGTTATCTCAAGCATGTCCTATTGCGTTTGTGGTCTTTTAAAGTGTACATGTGTGTGTAATATATAGTATATTGTATGTTTATATATATACACACACACATATATATATATATATATATATATATATATATATATATATATATATATATATATATATATATATATATATATATATATATATATATTACACATTACAGCAAATACACTAGTATATCCAGAAGGCTTATCTGATTTTGGCAGGGTAATTTTTATAAAACAATTGTATGTGTCTTTATGTTATTTAACGATGTATCAATCGCTGATAAATCACGCAGTTATCAAACGGGATCGATTGTTTCTTATTTAATTATGTTAAAATATGTTAAATATTCTCACAATCATGCATAGATTAGTTTTTGGGCATTATATCACAGTTGATATTATTTAAGAAGTAGTTTCCTTTTGCGAATGTGAATGTTGCCTAGCCATTTTAGATTTTTTGATAGATATGTTCTTTGGTGTTTTTGCCTGTTAAAAGCGCGCTCCCCGTGCCTCGCGGGCACAGAGAGTATGTACGTGGTACAGCTGTTTGAAGCTCAAAATTACATAAAGCGTAGTCGTATTATCTTTCCCTTTCTGTGATTGGACAGTGCGCTCAACGACTGATTCGCATAATTTGCAGCCAGTTTGATCGCATATCAGTCTGAAATCAAGACTCAATATCATTAATAGCACTGATTACGTAATTCTTACCAGTACTCTGTATCTAATGTTTGCAAAATGTCAAATTAATAATTTACTTCTTAGGCCCTATACTCGCTTGGCCTAGTTTCTTATTTGGAGAGTGCTTTCTTTGATCATACCGCTAACAGCTCAACAGCTCTACCTGTACATAGCTTGTTGACTTTTACTTAACTTTTTAGTGCTACGTTCTATGTAGAATGTTATTGTTATACACGCTATTGTTAGCTATTTTTTGATTGCATATTAGATATGATGCACTCCTGTAGTGACCATGGCCCCTGCTACCTTTATAGATAGCGATTTGAAATTCTAAGATATTACCCAGAAAGCGTTGTGCGCGTAGCAGATTTTTACCAAAGTTGGCCCAATTAGTGATAGCATTCTTATTCCAGTGCCCTCCCTGAACGTTGATATTATACTCCTAGTCCCCCACCCCCAGCCCCCCCAATCTCCAAACAACCAGCTTGAATAAACGATAGAATGTTATCTTCTGATTTCTTCAAGGCCGCGTCGGAATAGGTTGTAAACATTTTTAAGTACTTATTTATCCAAGTTTATAGTTTTTCATCGGCTTAGAATTAGAATGACCGAGTTACCATGATAATGGCTACTCAGCTAGTCCTAGACTAAGCTAATTCGAACTCCTGACAGTTTGTTGTCGCAAACAATTTTTGGTTATGTCGAGACTCTCTCAAGCAAATTGCATCCGTTATGAACTGAAGAGAGTGTTACAACTTTGTTTCAGCTAAACTATTAACTGGTCAGGTATCAATGGGAGCTATATGCTGGTGCATCAGCATCTCTGTTTATTTGATTAGATGTAGTGCTTGGTAGACCGTTATTAAAATGTTGCATGAAATTTTGTTATGATTAGGATAAAAATAAAGAGATATATTTAATTCTCGTGACTTTAGCGCTGGGCAGGAGCTAGTCTTCTGCACTGCAAAGTTGCTTTCACTTCGCTTATTGAATACCCAATTGGTTAGGCAGTGCATGGTTAAGAAGTTCTCTTCGCATATCTGTGAATTATTATCTGAAATTTGAATACAATGCACGATTAAGTTTAACTGTTTGCCAGTGTTTCAAGGATAAGCAAGATATAGAGTTTTCTTCGAGTTTAAGGCCCGATTCCTTTATATAAATTTTGTCTTGTCTAATGTAGAGTGTGAGACCAACTACCCACTTGCCCTGCCACCCTCTTCTTTGCCACGCCCTCCCGTGCTTGCTTCTTAAAGAGTTTACAGAAAAATTCCACAGGCTACGATTTTCTTTCCATTCCCTTCCTTTTCTTTTAATTTATTATTTTCTATTATATTTGCAGTGGTTTTCTTGTGAAGAGATCTATCATATTTGAACATTATCATCCAAACAAAGCAAGAACCCAAATCTTTCATGATTGAGCTTTGTTAAATCGCCACAAACCCCCGCAATATTATTTTTTGCCTAAAAGAGATGCATGTGCTGATTCAACCAGTTGATCGGCATAAAACAAGTTGCTTATTTTTACTGTTCGTGTTGTATGCACGTGAAAAATGGAAGAGGTTATTGTCTAAACCTTCTATAAAATAGTCAAACATTTCTCCAAAATTGGAAAGCAAGGTAGTGCAAATTATCAGGGCCTGTATGGAAAATATTTTGCCTTTCCTAATCATTTGAAAGATTATATTATTACCTGTCCCCTTCTTATATTTAGCTGAGGCAAAATTTTTCATTACTTACACTCGTGTATTCGCGGGATGCTTCGCAACTATGCACTAACCCAACTCCGCTCTTTCTTTGAAGGTTAATATAAAGATATAGGAATGCATGACGTTTTGCAGTTTCAGTTAGATAGAGATTTTTACATTTGTGACATCACGTTATATTTTTCAATAAGTAAACCAGTTTTTATAGACGTGTTTAACTTAGGCCCAGAGCTGTTGTGTTTCAGAGTATATCTTAGCATTAGAGAGAGAGAGATTTTGATTGCGTGCCTGTTTTTAGCATTACTCATATACAGCAACGAAATTCTTTCAGTTTAAATAGAAAAATTCATTATTTAGCCAGTAAGTAGTTTAAGCACAGCATAATCAGTACGTTTAGGTCTGAATTGATTGAATTAATAAAACCCGATTCAGCATGTTGGTATTTAGTGTTATAACTACCAAAAGAGTGACGTCATTCTGATTTTAATACTGTCTTTGTTGTTGTTGTTTTTGTTGAGAGAGAGAGCATCAAGTCTTAGTGTGTAATTTAGATTGTATCCTGTAACCCAGCGCAACGTGTGCTTCAAAAACGTATGGCAGCTTATGTCAGCAATGGCCCTAGTTACTTTCATTCGTTAGTATCCCTTTCTTCGCCCATTTAAGATATCTCAATTTTAGACCTACTTCTATGAGAAAGAAAAGATATATCTCACCAATCATTTGTAAAGTAGTCATCCAGGTATAACTTTGTCCTCCCTGTCTTGCGTAGAGTATGTGTTAGAGTATAAATATTCATGTAGCCTCTGATAGGATTTTGTTAGGTACTATAGATAGTGTGTTCTCTACCGCTTGTGAGTTCTAAGTATATTGCAAACTACTCACAAATTACGTCCAAGGCTATCACGCGAATCATTCGATCAAACAGAATCATACACTTTACAGCCACGTAGCACAGATAAGAATGCTCCATATCAGACCCTAAATTTTTTACGCTGAAGACATTTATTTCTATCAAGACTTAGCCATTTAGCCTGAAAACATTAAGTTCTATCAAGGCTTATCCATTGGGCCTACAACTTGCTTAGCAAAGCTCCCATACGTTGACTCTGTTAACATTAGAGAGTTGTCTACACAACATATTCGTTTCTCATTTGCTAGAGGTGTTTTCAGAAGGCCTGGGGCTTTGTATCAAATCTGAGCCCCAAAAGAGCGTTTTTGCAATGAACTATGGCACCAGTCTAACGCTGTCCTACCAAGGACGTATCATAATTATGCCAATAACAATGCAGCACGAGCAGCAAGAAATGCTTATATTTTGAAAGAGGCTTTCGCTCGTTGTCATAACACAAACATCCCATCGATGTACACGTAGCAATAACATCGATTTTCCTGCTTTGTATCTACCGAATGGACAAGCTAGTTACTAGGAAACGCTTATCAACTGTAGAAGTCATTTCTATTGTTTATGTTCAGATAATCCGGTTTTTGTTTCCAAGGTTTCTTCAGTCACGTCTTCTACTAATAGTTTTAAATGCTTGGGGACATAAGTGATAAAAAACATGTGACCATAGCAAGATTTACATTCCTTTGTTCTTTATTTCGTTAGACTTTGGTGTGTTGGTAGCCTGTTATTTCGAGTATAGAATTTTCTTCCGTGTCTACTTTGAGCGACCTAGAATATTGTCAGTATGACTTCTCTTTTGAATTTCTTTGTTCTTTGCCTCACGAATTTCTGGCTAGTATTTAAGATCCGTCTCTGCCCATGGCTTTATTTGACATATCAGCTTTGACGATGGAAGGGTATTAGTTTGAACCCGATTACTAGGTGAAAATACCGATATATTGATGATTAGCCTTCGCATCCCTATTAGAGAACGGCTTTCTGAAAACCCACTCTGGCACACATATACAGTAGTGTTTTAGCAGATTGCTTCAAGAGTTTTATTTCAAATCTTATTTGACTGGACCAGCCTGTGCACTGGCTAGTGATTTAAATAACGTTAGTTGATTTGGACAGAGAGGTTTCTATCAACTTAATATATTTGTTAGATTGAAATACGTAGAGTATATCTGTAAAGAGTTTATATTATCAGCAGTTTTTTAAGCGTAACATATTTGCTTGGACGTTGATTTAATAGGGGAAAGATGTGATCTTCCGAATTGTTAATCGTGTCTCTTTCTTCTTTTTACCTCGGGTTTACTAGTTTGCTTTTTTGATGCTACGAACGCGATTTGTGTCATGTCACAATGCAATTGTTGCCCATCGAAAGCTGAAACGAGGACCAGACATGGGCAAAACTTCAGGGGGTATGGTGGGTGAGTCACCCCTCCCCCCCCGCCGCCCAACCATGAAAATTTGCCACTTCGCAGGGCAAAAACGTTAGTGCAATGTGGTTCTGTAAGCAGTGGCGGCCTGACACACTTCGCGCTGGAGGGGTCAGGTGTAAAAGTACGTCCCTAAAGCTTTGACACTCCCAGCAATCAATGATGCTCCAGGTACTACCCGGCTGGATGCTGACTCCTCCGAAAAGGGACTGATACCATTGACAGAGCACTAGAACTGCTCAAGTAACTTTGATAAATAAGATCTTTAGCTCCCAATAGGGGCTGCGATGCTCCGACAGAAGGAACAATAGAATTCCCAGCCCCCTTCTAGCGTCTCCCCAGCCAACAGTATTTATAACGCCCTAATATGTGGGAAGTGTAGCAATACTACTAAATTATTTTATTTTAAATGTTTAAAGAGGGTGACCCTTCAGCAATTGCTGATTTGCAAGGGGACCTCTATTTATGATAAAATATAATACAAAATGTATAATTACAAGCCTAATTACAATATAATGTAAAGTTAATTAATATCATATGAAAAAAGGAGTAGAAAAAGAAAAGGCATAATAGTAAATCATAGATACGGTAAAATATTTTAGAGGAAAGGAGGGAGGCAAAATGCAAGTTAACATGTTAAAATTTTGAAGTTGCTGAGAGTAGGTGCTGTCTTAGCTTCTGTTGGTAGGCTGTTCCATAGTTTACGCCACGATTCGAAAAACATTTTTGTCCATTCACGGAAGATGTTTTTGGTATCTCGAATTCAGTATACGTATTACGCAGGGCACGAGCTGTTCCAGCAGAATTTCTAACGAAAAGGTGGCATAGGTACTGCGGAGCCAACCCATAAAGAGACTTGTAGACAATTGTCTTTGATTCTTCGGCAATCAGTTCTTCGATGGTGTAGTTGCCACAATTCGAGGTTTCTTGAATTCGAATATCGATTAACTTTAAAAAGAAAAATACAAGTTCTAAAACACACATTTAACAATAATCACTATTTCGAAATAATAACAAGGGCCTAGCCTACTCCCATACACTCAGAACGAAGATTAAACTATACAAGAAACAACGAAAAAACTTTAATAAATAATACTATACATTATAATACCACAGACTTACCGAATATTTCCCCATATAGCCAAAACTACGTAAATACATGTAAATCGATAGCACTTCACAATATTCAACTCAAAAACATTCGATAAGCTGCACTATTATCATGTTAAGCAACTCCCCAAACACACAAAAAGATGCACGCATCACGCTTTTACAAATTAATCATAAGAACACGCAACACGGGACTAGCCATAACAAAAAACTCTAGCGAAAATTCATGGAACAACGAAACAGCCTAACAAGTAACACATGTTTACAGGCAAACCGATACGCAAACAAGAAAACTAATAACTAAATAATTAATAAACAATAATTTGGCGATAGCAGACGGTCTTCCATCCAAGTCTTTCTACTAGTGGTCTGCTCAAAGCATCAAATTTGCTGTTGGTGACAATTCTAGTCGCTCTGTTTTGAAATCTTTGAAGGCGGTTTTTTCAGTAACACCGCAAGTTCCCCCAAACAGAGCAGCAGTACCGGAAGTAGGGCTCCACAATACTCGAATAGAGGGTTTTTAGAACGGCTTTAGGGAGATAGCATTTAGCTTGTTTTAGCATTCCCATTCCTCTAGACACCTTGGAGGTAGCAGATTTTAAATGATCTTTCCAACTTAAACTGTAATCAACATGTACACCAAGGTATTTGATTACATCGACGGATTCCAGATCTCTGTCACAGATTAGTAAATTTAGCTTGTCGTCACTGGTGTTGAGAATTTTCCGCCTTGATTTGGTGCAAATGAGCATAGACTTCGTCTTTGCCATATTCAATGAAAGCATATTTCCCTTTAACCAATCATCTAATAGCTCTAGATCTTTGTTAATTGCAGATTCTAGCTTGCAAAGTTCATTAGACATATGACATAAGCTAGTGTCATCAGTGTACATGGATACTTTACCTTGAATGGCTTTGGGCAGATCGATAAATGTAGATCAAAAATAACAGAGGTCCTAGGCATGATCCTTGTGGAACACCAACTTCAACTTCCCCCATAGCAGAGTCATAACTAACTACACTACCGTATTGTGTTCTGTTAGAGAGGTAGCATTTGAACCAGGAGAGTTCCCTCTGTTGAATCCCATACAGCTAAAGTTTATTGCAGAGAACGCGATGATCAACCGTATCAAAAGTCTTTTTTAGATCTAAAAATACCATAACGTACCATTATGTGTTATACTTGCGCATCCATTGCTGATATTCAATATACCAAAGCACCTATGAATGTTAATAAATAAAGGAAAAAGGAAAACTTTTCACCCCTTTTAACATCACAGGGAGGGTTATTTGTAGGATATACCATTCAAACCGTGCATTGGATGTGCAAACCAATACTTCAAAGTACAATGGCTTTGCATTATACATGGAATGATTGGGGGGAGTCAAAAGAAGAAACTAAAATTTAAAAATAAAGAGTCAAAGACCATTGAAAAATTTAAAATTAGTAACTTCTCCTAACTCCTTGCACAATATTTTTAGATAGATCTTGGTCTATAGCTGATATTAAGCGCCATAAACGCTGAGGTTATGACTAAAGACCAAACACGCAGTACATCGTCGTTTGGGGGGCCTGGTCTCCCTATCAGGCCGCCACTGTTCTGCAGGGCAACTTACTGGACCCAGGACCAGTGTTATCCTATTGAAGTTACGTCCCTTAGGTCAGAAATCGTGCTACTACTCCTTAGATTTAATTTGCGTTTTTAAGGACACTCAAAACCCCCCTATATTTGTATATTTTAGAAAAAAGTCCTTAAAACTCCTTCTTTCCAATTAATACTTGAGAGAGAGAATTGAGATTGGCAAATTTATTAAGGAACTATTTTGCTTTTTATCAAGAAAGCACAAGAAGTACTCCTTACAATTTATTTCTGGGTCCTCAAGAACTCTAAACAAGGCCCTTAAATTTTACCTATCACCACCGCAGGATCATTGGAGGGCTTCAAACCTCTTAACATTCTAGATAAACATTTCGTCAAGTTACTTGTTTTGGAGCTAGTCATTCCGTTGGTTCTATTACGTGAAGTGAATTCCTTCTAATCAACTCTTCAAAGTAGAAATGATTGCTTCCATCTGCTTTTAACTGATGTTGAACGATTTGGAAACATAGCCTTTAGCAGTATTTTTGAAGAAAGCTTACGAAAAGACGGAGACTGAAAAGCCATTACTTTTCAGCTAGCCTTTGTTCTATAGGTCTTTTTGCAAACTTTTTAAATTTACCGATATATGTATAACCGGTGACTAAGTGAAGGAAACTGAAACAAATTGAGTCAAACTGACTCCACCTCTTCAAGACGGAAAGTGCTTTTCTTCATTTACATCCCTCTCAAAATTTTGTCATAACAGAAAGAAAAGTGGAAGTTGTGTGCTTTTGCCAAAAAAGGAACTCACGTGTGCTAACACCTTTTTAGTGACAAGACTTTCAATTTCAATTAGGAGTACATTCTTTCATATTTAGAAATGTCTAAGTTTTCACAGAGCCGCGGTGCTTTTAATATCTGATGATGAGCCTACGGTTATTTTTAAACTGTTCATAAGTCAGGCCCGTAGCTATGGGGTGGCAGATGCCACCACTGGGCAACAGGATTCAAGCTTTTTGCCACCCCTGGGAATTTTTTGCAATTTTTTATTGTTGATTGTAGATAAGAAGGATCTCCGGAAATTTTTGTACAGCTCAACCTTCGTCTTTATAACATACTAGAAAGTTCAATTTTTTCTGAACACATATTAACCAATTGGTTGTAATAAAATTAAGTATGACATAAGCTCTGATTTTACACCACGTGATTCCTCCAGGACAATATTGCGACCCCTGAAACAATGACCTGGCTACGGGCTTGTCAAAAGTCGTAATGGTCCGACTATAAGTCGAGATTTTAGAGGCCAGAAATATGGTGGTAATATTGGGGGTCGGAGCCAAAAAAGTTGGCGAGTAAAACTCATCAAAGATTTGAATGTACTTTTGATTTTTGGGCGAAGTAGCATATTTGTGACCGTAATGGTCTGAGTATAAGTCGACCCCTCGACTTTTCGGACAGTTTTTGTACAAAAAAGAAAAATTTGAAAATGGAACCACCAAATGATAATGCACCACTTGGGGCAATCAACACTATTACGACAGGTAGTCGGGGGTGTATAGTCCCCAAAATCAAATTATTGGGTGGCTGGAATAAATGGAGGGGGTGGGCAATGACTATAAATGGTATGGACAAGGCAATTTTTTCTTGTCATAAGTTTGTATTAGTAAAATAACCAAACCGATATGATGAAACAACGCTAAACCTTTCAACTCATGTGATTAGCGTTTTTTCTTATGATATTGTTTGCTTATGTTAAATGTACAAGGAGCTGTTCACTTTCCGTTAATGTACACGCGCAAAATATGTGAATTCAAAGCTTTTCCTAAGAAAGTTTTGATACTAGAATCGTGAAAAAGTTGAAAAGTGTCAGTACTAGGCCAAAACACGTCTTGTAAAAAGCGTGTTGTCAAAAGTATTACGTCGTTTGAAAATTAAGGAACTGTATTTAAATTTTTGTTGATGTTTTACTTCATCATAAAGTTAATCAAAAGAGGAACAAAATAATATTGTGTAGATGGTGAAACAGTTGATCTACAGGGAGGATTTCTTGCATTGCTCTCAACTTATTCTGAAGTTTCAGCGATTCTGAGCTTTGATATTCTTATAAACTTTAATCTTTAATAACTTTAATCTTTAAACTTTAATAATTTTCATGTGTAAATCAGGCACACCGTGGGGGCATCTGCAGCGTGCCTGATTTACACGGGCTGTTTGGAATTATATGCTGTCATACAATAGATAGTCTATACTATCTAAGATAAAAGATAAGAGCACTTTCAAACACCAAAGCATTCAAATTGCAGAGATTACAAATAAGAGCAAGGAAGCTAATAGAAAATGCCAAATACAAAGATGGGTGGAACTGTTATTGGCTGGATGTAAAGTCTTTCATCTCCTTCGATCAAGGAGTCATGACTTATAAAATTCTACATGATCTGTGTCATGACAATCTTCGTCATACATTTATTAAAAGATCAATGATTTCTGAGTATGGAACGAGAAATCGTAGAGATTTGCAAATGCCCAAAATTAGGCTAGAATATGCAAAGAGAAGTTTTTACTTCTCTGGTGCCAAAAACTTGAATGATATTCTTTGCAGCATCCGAGAACAAGAGTCACTCGCTCGTTTCAAAAAGAGATTTATAAAGCAACTTTCAGAGCCTGCAAGGCCCAAACACGACCCCTTGGTAGAGCAGCAATTTTATTCTATTTACCTTCCATTTTTTTCGGTTACTGTAACTACATATTCATTATTTTGCTTTTCAATCTTGCTGAAAGGATGTCCGTGTTAAAATTAATTGAGAATTGAGAATTGAGAATTGAATTGCTACTTTGATACTTAAAAAGGGGTTTATCTTCTACTTTAGCGGCGCACATGTAAAAATTTTAAGGGGCTCCCCCATGACTCACATTGCCACGCCCTATAGGAGCTTTCCTCTCGTCTCCAGCCTCCTCACTCAAAAACACTCCAGCGCCCCTGTAAATCTTGGAAACTGGAGATCACTCATTTTTCGCATTCAACAACAAGATGAGCCCAGCGATGTATTGTAACGTGCAGAGGAGCGTTTCTCTCTGCATTGAGAGTGGATTTGCCTTTTCGCAAGAGATAGCGTAAGTTTAAAACTGCAATTACCACAGTTTGCAATACACCCCCGTTCAGCATGATCCCATTCCGTGTGATTTCGACAAGACCTGATAAGCTTTTGTGACGCAGGTGCGGAGGAGTTCAGTTCAACCTCTACGCAAGAACATCGGAACACAACTTAAGTTAGCTAGTCACCCTATACTGTGACCTCTAGGAAAGAGAAATATTTGGATGCACAATTCTCTTCATTTGACATATCGGTTTCATTGCTTTCTGCATTTCTTCCGGTTCTTTCTTTAATACTTCTTTCTTTCTTTTGAATGCGAGTATTATCAATCAATCAATCAATCAATCAGTCAGTCAATCAATCAATCATTCAATGAATCAATTAATCAATCAATCAATCAATATATTTAAAGTTGGTACAGAGGTACATAGTATATCCAAATACTAATTAAAACCAACTATTTAATAAATAAATGTATTAGTCTACATGAAGTTAAAAGAATAACATAAAATTATGCATGCGTAAAAATAATGTGTGCATAAATATGTAGGTACGGTGGTTTATTGGCATATTTTACAAGTGCATCTAGCTTCAGCCCATTTGCCTATCCTCTTCTGGAAACACGCTAAAGTTTCTTCACGTTTTATGCTGTCATCAAGGGTGTTCCACCAGAGACTACCCCTAAAAACTATTGAATTAAGCCCAAAATCCATTGTCTTGCCTGATGGACGTTTGTAATTGCAATTGTGTGCCACTCCTTATTTTGGATAACAGTTATGGAGTAAAATTGTGCAGAAGCCTCAGTTAAGCATTCATTTTTTGCTGCCAAGGAAGGGCTGGCTATCTTGGAAATAAACTATAGCAGTATTGCCACATGATATGAAGCAATAAAATACCCACTCTATTTTCAAAAAGCGAATTAGACTTTGGAACGGTGATAGGTTCTGCATACCGTACATCCCAGGACTGGGATTCTTAGCATAACAATTTTTCCAATTTTTCTATATATATATATATATATATATATATATATATATATATATATATATATATATATATATATATATATATATATATATATATATATATATATATATATATATATATATATATATATATAAATTCATAGCAGCACTCCCACATATATGTGTTAAACAATAAATTTTGACTCAGAAAAAACACTTCTATGACATTTCGCTTCTCGCTTCTTTAGATATCTGAAGAAGCGAGAAACGAGACGTCATAGAAGTGCTTTTTCTGAGTCAATATATATATATATATATATATATATATATATATATATATATATATATATATATATATATATATATATATATATATATATATATATATATATATATATATATATGCATAAACACTTTTTCTTGAATGGCCAGGAATTTGTCAGGATCAGTATTTGTTGAAATATTTTCGGAATCAAGGGTGCCATTTTGAGCAAGCATTCAGAAGTCTGAGCACCAATTTGGAGGTATATTGTAAAATTACAAGCTAGAGCAAAGAGCAGACAATACTTGTTTCATTATTTTACTGTGTAACATTGAACTCTCCATCATGTTCTCATTATGAGGCACACTCTTTCAGAAGATGCATGATTTCGAGGTCAATTGGCGACAATACACGTCAGTGGTTACTGGTGATAATTATCATAATACCAACTCTTCTCTTAATCTTTGACAATAAATGTTTGTATATTGTTGTACATTCTCCAGAGGACAGTACTGAATGCAAGCACGGGGTAATTATCAAAGAGGAGTATCGAGCGGTCTACAAATATGGGTAAAATGGAATACGGAGCTTTCCTGCTAACATCAGGAGAAATTTAATGCACAAAAGATGTTTTTCGATCATAAATTCACCCTCTTCATTAAAATATGAATGTCAGGAAACACATGATTGACCAAACATTTGTACTTTTTAAAAGTCATTTCTTGGAAGTTTGTGGAAACTGAAACTTGTCTGCAACATTAAAATGCTTCTTGCCATCACACACTTCTCGGTGATTTTAGATTCTTATAATGTCCATGTTTATTATCAAAATAAAAGCATGGGATGTGTTCATTTTTCAAGAAATTTCTCTCAAGTAATTTCTACTCACGGGCCGCGCAATGATTTTGAAATGCGGGGGCCAAACTAATGTGAAATTTATTTTTTGGGATTAGTCCATACAACAAATAGATTACAGATTTCCATGGCATTTCAAACATAGGATTATATTCTCAAGCTATTTGAACTTCAGTGCAATTTCACAAGGCTTGGTATGAAAACTGGTGACGAGTTAGGAATGGAAACAGAATGGGGGTCAGGGGGCGAAGCCCCAAGAAAAATTGTAAAGAATTACGTTTTTTAAATCTCACAAAACACCCTTTTCCTTTACAAGTACACTCTTTCTAGTTGTAAGCATCTAAACTGCTACAGTTTTGTTTTCTGTATTGCTTCCACTCGTTGTGGAATGATGGTTTTCATTTGGGATACTGAGAAACCTATGACCCTTTAGCATACCAGCGGTAATGCACTCGACTCAGACCAACAAGGTCCTGGGTTCGAGGCCCACTGCAGACCATTGGTGACGTCAGGAAGGGCATCCGGTCCTAAATGCCCGCACCAGAACTAAAGTCCTCTCAGAGTCACCCTCCAAGCCCCAAGGATGGGGGAAACGGAGATAAAGTCAAGAAATCGAGAAGGTAGCTCCCGAAATACTGATTTCAGACTGAAAATTAATAATTCGCGCAAATACTCTTCATACCTCTCGTCTGCACCAACTGCATCCTCAATTCGCCTGCATTCATATCTAATGGCAAAGTACGCATTCTTCGTTGCTGTTACTTCTATAGATAATGTGTAGCCTACGAATCAATAATATTCAAGGGTATACATCCTGTATGGTAAAAAAAATTTCTCTCTGAAAAAGTGGGGGTCATGGCCCCCCGGTCTTCCCTATTGTGCGGCCCCTGCCACTTGTTATGAAATCATCAACCAAAAGTATAACTTTGATAGTATCTTTCGGTTTCTTAGAGAATAAAGAGTGCAAACCATATATGGTAAATATGATTGACAGATGACGTAAGGTGTGCCCATTGGTTCGTATGAGTGTGCTTTAGTTGCGAGTGGAGAGTCGAGGCTCTTTTGTTTGGATTTACCGTCTACAAGTTGGTATAAACGTGCCAATCGAAAATTTTACATTACCCCATACCTTCGAACATTATCCAACTAGTTAATGGTTGGGATGTCTACTACCTTCGATCAGGTAAGTGAGGAGTCATTTAGTTCTTTGCTAGACAAGCGAAGTATGCCGGGCCTAAGTCCGGCCATGTTACCCGCATGTTGTAAGGATTTCTTCACCGCGTTTTAATAAAAATGCGTTTATACCTGTTTAGATTGAGCATACTGAGGTCGTAAAACGACATATTAGTATTAAATCATTGCTATTTTAAGGAATTACAGCTACCTAGTGCTTTTCGTTGGTATGTATACAGCTATTCCCTTGTCGCTGCATTTCTTAGTTTTTCAAAATGGTCGAAGCCCCGAAGGAAGTTCATAGTTATGTCAAGCATGTGAATGGCACAGGGACTGTATGTGTATTGCCGTTAGTGATGGCATAGTTCCTGGATGCTTCCAGTCTTAAAGTAGAAATTAAATCCCCATTGCATCTATTTTATGCATTTTTGAACGTACACAGCTTGCACGTAACGTGTAAAAATAAACTATTTCTGAGAAGTATCAGTTGTCAGGAATTTTGTTACAGGGTATGAAGATCTTATTGTAACGTTTGTGTTATCGCTTGTGCTTAGATTGTAGGGTACAGTATTATGGCTCCCTTGTATATAGCAAACATTTGGAAGCCTTTACATAATTTCTCCACTAGCGTGCTATCCAGCATACGAGGTCTTTTCCTGTTCTCTAAGTTAGGCCCGGAAATAGATGTACTTAGATGTTACTTTTGTAATGATTAGGCATCAACGCTGTTCATTTTCTTCGTGTTTCCAATACATTATTTTTCCCTTTACCTTGGCAACAGAAGTTGCACAAGTTGGGTGATGCATGCACCTGTTGACAACATCAATACGACTCTACTGCGTCACAGCTTTATTGTTAAGTCCCTTCGCATAAGAAAATGGCGGACTTCTGTCAGCTATCAGTAGCATAAATGGAACACATAGAGCTTTCAGTGATATATCATAGGTTCTACAAGGGCATAATCAGTGGTCCGCGTACTCTAGTGAAAAACTGAGTGGAACGCACACAAGCCGCAGGCCCTCAGTAACTGAAAAGCTGATATACATTCGCTCGCTCACTCACTCACTCACTCACTCACTCACTCACTCACTCACTCACTCAGGGAGTAAGTACCATGACTGTGTACTGCCATTTCAATTCAACCAGAAGAGACAGACTTGTTATCAGTTAAAGCTGGCATAGAAAAAGTAATGTTGGGACAAGAAGCCAACTGCTATACCCCTGATTCATAAGTAATAACTTAATTTAATTTATTTTATCTTGTAGCGTACGAAGGATAGCGGTCCAAACAGTTCAGGTATGACAACCATTTTTCAACTTAAGTTATAGTGGTAAAAATTTTGCTAATTCTGTGTTTATCAAGATTCCCATATCTTTAAAAAGCTTGCTAAACAACATTTGTGTGAAGTAATAAAATTTATTAGCGTTCCAGGCTTTAAACACATAGTTGAAGTACCATTTTGGTAAAACAAGAACACTTAGCTTTTTGTAAATCTCAATATTCTTATGCTTTTTGAGCCTCAAATTACTTATATTTTCTTTTCTAAGAAGGTTGTTTTTGGCCCATTACCTAACTTTTGCATGATTTGAGTATGAAACTCTATTACGATATTCTTAGCCAACATTTTTTGAGTTCTAGTATCCTGTACATTAACATTAAAGAAGATTAAAGCAACTAGCATTTACACATTAAGAAATGATGACCTTATCAATCACATAATACAAACTGTTGAAGAAAGTGAGCATAATATGTATAACATTTTATAGACAATAATTGGACTGTGTAAGAGGCATAGCACCTGTAAGCTTTCTTATTTCTCAAAATCCAGTCTGTAACTTGTAAATGTAAATTTTTTAAAACAATCTAGCACTACTTTCTTAGTAACCACTTGTTATAGAAATAACATTTATTCAAGTATTCTTTGGTTACATCAGGTTTAAAGTTGCCTGAAAGGTAGAAGAAAAATTTCAGATCCTTATTATG
This sequence comes from Cassiopea xamachana, assembly GCA_900291935.2. Classification (NCBI taxonomy): domain Eukaryota; kingdom Metazoa; phylum Cnidaria; class Scyphozoa; order Rhizostomeae; family Cassiopeidae; genus Cassiopea; species Cassiopea xamachana. The sequence goes on from OLMO02000277.1 coordinate 3,233,149, forward strand.
TGCTAGCTCATCTTAGTAAGAAGACAAGATCAATATAGAACAATACATTTGGCATCTAAACTGTAAAGCTTAATCCAAAAAAACTCAAATAAACAGAAATTCTAAGCCTTGATCAACCTTGAGCGTCTTTGTGTTCTTTAGTTACTCTTAACTTTCAACAAATATGAGTATGTTGTATAACAGTGATTTTCAACCAAGGCTCAAGGTCTCTACTAGAAATTACACAAATGCTATGATTGACAGTACTTCTTAGTTCACAAATACATGTTTTTTTGTGATAAGAAAATCATCATTTTACCTGAGCCTCAATTTTCTTAATTTTCCCAAAATTGAGTCTGAGATTTTCTTTAATGTTTCTTAACTTTCTCTTAAATAAACTGGCTAAAATGGTTTACACTTTTGTTATCAATATTTTACACTTGAATTTGAATTCTACCTTTATAACAATAACAAATGCAATAATGACAAAATATTGATTTTTGGCCAATAAAAATACTAAATTTTGGAAGTTGAGCCTTATGATTTTCTTAAGATTTCTGAAGACTTTTTGACCATTTGAGCCTCATTTTCTTATAAAGTTTTTCTTATAAAAAACATGTATATGAAAAGGGGTTTGTCATGCTACTGGAATATTTTTTAGGGGTTCCACTCCAGGAAAAAGATTGAAAACCACTGTGATATAGACTTTCTTCTTATATAGAGAAAGTTTTTGGTCAACCTCATGTCTCTGAAAATCCATATTCCTGTTACTTTGTTTTGTTATTGCTGCCTTCCATGCCGGTTGCTGACTTCTATTAAATCAGGGTCCATACTGAGCCTGGACAACCAGGAAAATAGGCCATTTTACAAAAATTCAGGGAAAACCTTGAATAGCCAAGTGAAGGAAAAGTCAAGAAAAGTAAATTATTTATTCAGCATATCATTTTCACAAACTATTGGCATAGTTGTTCACAAAATAATTGCCCTAATTATTATCAATAAATGTGAACTTTGACACTTTGCTTTGTGAAATAACAAGTCTATGTGCATTACATATCCATTAGGCTCATCTTCTTTGCTTCTTTTTGTAAATATATGAAATGGGAGTCAGTGGAAAAGTGGATATTTTTGACTACCAGTGAGGGAATAGGCAGGAAATTTTGATTCACATATTAGGTATGAACCCTGTGAAAGCTCTGTGTTTTACTCTCCTTGTAATATGGTGAAGATGTAGACTGCCAGGCAAGTAACATTCAATCACAAAGGCTACTTATTTTATATACAGTTGTTTGTTATGCCAATTTTTTGCCATATATTTAACCCATAACAAACTGTGTTTATTGTAGAAAAAAGTACCCTCAAAGAGGTGTTCTGTTACCTTTCAAAAGGAAATTTGTGACTAGGACTTTCCTGAAAATATAGACAAATAACATCACAAAGGATTCTTTGCTTTTACTATTGAAGGAGCATGTTTCTGATTGCAATATGTAGCATTTACTTCCTCATTTGCTCTATTATCCATTAATTCTTAGGGACTCTAAATAAATTAAGACCTTCCTTGTCATCACATAGTGCTGGACAGGCTTCCAAAGCCTTTTTTCCTTCTAGCATAGTTTTCATAGGGTTTAGGCATGGTTAGCTAACTTTACAGTTCTTTCTCATGGAGTAAGCTTAGGGCATCATGTGTACACTGGCTACTTTTCAATGCAGAATAAATGAAGGCCTCAATAAATGTAGGTCTAGCTGTTCTCTTAAAATTTAATTAATGAAATTGCTCAGTTAAGTAAATGAGAGTTCTGTTCCTAAATTGCTGCTCAAGTATAGTTTAAGCAAATTTTGATTTGTTCAAAACATTAGGGAATTTTGATCTTGACAAAAAGCTCTCACTTGTATTGATAAATAGGAAAAGTATTAGGCATATGGTCCTAATGTGCGCAGGATAGGTTTAGGGGCAGGAAGGTTTTGAAGCATTGATAAACATCCTTCTGTTTATTTGGCACTGAAGAGTTACAGATAACCTGAGAAAGGGGTGCACTTATGGTTGAAATTATGGACTTTTGTCATAGTTTATTTGATTTCATGCAAAGTGGGAATGTGTGCTTTTGTGTCTCTTTCCTAAAGAGATTTGGGGATGTATTGCAAAGCTTTTGCAGGATGCAAAGAAGGCAGTTTAAACTAGTTGGCAGAATGCCTAAAATCAAAATGAATGAAATGTCATTTTTTCTCAATCATATCCTAAGCAAGATGTTACCATTACATGCTGCAGAAAGGTTTTAGTCCATCCACACTCAATTTCCCACGAGAGAAATTTCATGCTTACAATGGGTTGGTTTTTTGTATCCTGTGTATTATTCAAGCCATTGATAATTATCAGTATGTGTTTGAAAAATATGAAAAATGGATAATCATGGTTATGAATTTTTAAGATGCATGAATATCTAATTGGCAAGTTGTTTCTTTTTGAATGGCTAGTTCTTTTACTATAAAAATTTTTTATTTAACTTCATATTACACTTATAATTGTCCTGTTAAGTCAGATATGGCACCAAGAGAGGATTGGAATATATGACCCCCATCAGAGCATGCTAGCCTTGTTGGAAGATTAAGAACTCTTTTATTGAAGTTACCATAAATTATCTGTTTAGCCCCCCAGAATTCATTAATTTCAAACACTCTAGAGTAGGCTTATAGGAGATGGGAGGCTTATAAGAAGGGGAGCTAAAAAATTCTTGAAAATTTTCGATATTGAGCTAAAAATTTTCTATTTGAAAATAGAAAAATATTCAAAATGTTTAGTTTACAAATCATGAGTGCACAGCAGAGCAGTTTTATCTGCAGTTGGTCAATGAATAACTTTGATTCTTGATAGTTTGAGAACTGTTGTTTGCAGAGCATGATCTAGCTTAGTCTACTTACTTCTATGAAACTTACTCACACTTGGTAGTATTCAATATTTTCTAGGAAGGGCTTAGTAAATTTCTTGGTCTGGAAAGTGGAGCTTATTGAAGAGAGGTGGCTTAATTGAGAGGGGGGCTAAAAAGAGAATTCATGGTATAGTAGCAGTTATAATTCCCTCTAACCATGGCTTTGTTACCCATTCATCATAGTCATCCCCCACTGGAAAATGCTTGGTGCCACCTGTGTAGCACTACTGTAGTATAACTTCTTGGACGTTATTACCCAGTATTTGTGATTGTGACATTGACATGGTAATATCTTGTTTCTTTTAGTTGAATGGTCCATTAGAAAGTTCATTGTAGATTGCCAGTATTTTCCAACAGTTTATGATTCATTGATCATATGATAATATTCAGATAGTATTTAATTGAGCTCTCTGTTTCTCACAAAATTCATAATTTCATGCCTTTTGAGTCTTAGCTTATGTTACAGTAGTTTCCCACATATAAGAAGCATAAATTTAAGAAACACAGACTCTGATTTTCAGGACAGTGCCCTCCTTGATAAGAAACTGGTGAAGTTCTGAAACAATGCTTGGTTCCTATTCAAGAACTTCTCTGTACATTAACCTTTTCAAACACATAATAATAAATTGGTGTTTTGTGAACCTCTTAACCTTAACACTATAGTCATCTGTCTACACAGCACTTCTAAGTTTACCAATGGTATAGCAGAGTTTTCGAATAAGAAATTTATCCCTAATTTGTATTGGATGTGCTTTCAAAGCATATTAACCTTGCTTCCCAAGTGTTTTGTATTATCAAAGATGGTTATTGAGACATTTCTATTTGTTGATTATACTATATCAGTGCTAAGCTATATTGGTGTATCTGCGTATCTGAAAGTATGGGCATGGTTAAAGTTAGGCCACACCCAAGATATAGGTGTGGCTGTACCTAGAGGCCCCCTTGTTAAATTTTTAGAAATCACCACTGGGAACACTGCTACACCTTTCTGCAGCACTTGGCACTTATAGCTTTTCTATCTCTTTGGACTATTTTCTTCATGCTATTTGCTGATGCACTAGATACTTTGTGCAGCACTTATTCATGTTAGTCAGGTGAGAACTTCTTTGGGGTCACTGTTGTTATGATTTGTTAGACAGGTACCATCTATTTCCTTGAAATATTTACAGCAGGGCTCTCACCAAAGGGGACCTGCATTCTCTCAAAATGCTGTCTAGCACCCATTGGAAAACCAAACCTATCAGGTTTATATAGACATCTCATTATATTTCAAGGTGCAGCAAGGAAGAATGAAGCAAAGGGATATAATTATGCATCCAACATTGGGGTAAGCTATTTCCTTCTAAGTCCACTCTGATATATCTCATTGTATTGTGATGTAGGCTGGTGTAAGTCACAGCTAGTAAATTTTTTCTTGTAAGTATGTGGATAAATTATTTTTGTCAATAACATTAAGCAAATATCCAAATTTTGCATTATGAAAGAACTAATATTTTATTTGTATGGAATGTTTTATAGCAATATAGTTCTCATATTGCAGCATTCTACTTCCAAAACATTGCTCTTACTGAGTTCCCCAATTATTCTTGGTTGCCTAATAAACCTTCCCTCACTAATTAATGATTCAAAAATTTTCCACCTAGGACATACTTGTTTCAACCCCCCCCCCCACCTATGACTTTTTTTAAATAAGAGCACACCCAAGGCAATTTTTAGAGGAGATACTTTGCTCTGCAAGTAAGACATATCATCATGAAAATCACGCTGATGCAAATTTGTGACAAGAAACCATTGCCTTTTCTATAGCGTTTTTGGTGATTTTCTAGCCCCTCCAGTTTTTACATCCCCCTGCATTTTGGGGTTTTTTCAACCCTCACAATTATTCCAACCCCCTTCTATTAGGCAACCAAGGGTATTACCAAATGTTTACAATTTTTGTACCAACACTGAAGACTAGGAATTCTTCAATGTTTGTATAAGGATATGTGCATTTTTATAGAATATATTGTTATATTTCCTTTTGTGCCTGTTCAATTTATTCTTAATTTTTGCATTAGAACCAAAGTCAGATACCACCACAAGCTGATGTAAGGGCTGCAAATATACCAGAGGGCTATGTGTCAGGTTACTATCCTAACGCAAACAGTGGACCTGCGTACCAGATCCCTTACCAAGGGTATGGACAACAGCCTACTTGGTCAACTGGCACAAGTTCACAGCCACAAGGATTTGAGCCTAATGTCACTAATTATAATTTTGGAGGACTTGCCCCCGGAGGGGCTACAGATAGCCAGTTTATGACACCAGATCACTTGTTTAATCCATCAAACTCTGGCTTTGCTAGCACATATACTGCTCCTTATGTAAGCAACACAGGCTGGTCCTACTTCAACAATCCCAGCTCATTTTTCTTTCCCACTGGCAGTACAGATCTCAATCTAACATGGGGCACAGCTGAAAATCCAAGTGGACAATTGCAGCAGGATTTGTATAAGCCCCCACCACCCCCTGAACATGAGAAGGCCAAAGTAGAACAGGGTGAAATATCTGGCTTTGAAAATGGGGAAATGCAAGACTCAGAGCCTGTTGACAAGGCATTGTCACATTTAACTGTCTCTGGGGGTAGTCAAGGAGAAAGCAAGGACGCTAGTGATCCATCTGTTAGTAGCACAGGTCCAGCTATTGGAAAAGCAGGGAAAGGTTCTGCTACTTCTGCATCATCAGGGACATCTAATGCTCCAGGGAAACCTTCATCTTGGGCTGCAGTTGCAGGCCAGCCTGCTAAGCCAAAATCTCATGCCTCCAAGGCACAGAAAGGACCAGTTCAGTTACCTACAGCCTCAAAATCTAACTACCCAAATCACAATGGTAATCCTGGTAAAAATTCGGGTGGTAAGCAGCAGCAGGGTAACAGTGGTAGATGGAACCGGCAAAATATTAGCTCTAATGGACAGTCGGATGTTGCATCTGAATCTACATATACTGGTATGCCAAAGGATTGCTCAGACTTGCTACGTAAATTGTGGGAGAAAAACAATTTCAACCCAAAGGAAATGAATTTTAATTTTAAGGATGCAAGGTTCTTTATTATCAAGAGCTACAGTGAGGATGACATATTTCGTTCAATTAAATATAGCATTTGGACGAGTACAGAGCACGGTAATCGGAGGCTGAATGAAGCTTTCAAGGAACAAGCAAGAAAAGGGAACGCACCAATTTACATGCTTTATAGTGTAAATGGTAGTGGGCACTTCTGCGGAATTGCCCAAATGAAGTCATCAGTGGACATTCATATTGAGACAGGTGTTTGGGTGCAGGATAAATGGAAGGGTCGCTTTGATGTGAAATGGATCTATGTGAAGGACGTACCAAACATTCACCTCAGGCATATTCGCTTGGAGAACAATGAAAATAAGCCAATTACTAACTCCAGAGATACTCAGGAGGTGCCATGGGACAAAGGCAAGCAGGTTATTAAGTTAATACAAGATTACAGTGCACAGACATCAATTTTTGATGACTTCACTCACTATGAACAACGTCAGCTAGAGGACGCCAAGATCAGTGTGAGTATATTTTAAGAATTGTTTTTCTCAGTTGTGATTCCCCACAACAGTCAGGGTAGCCACCAAATCTGGATATTCAAAGAAAATCAGATAATTTTATGCTCAATCAAGGAAAAAGAAAGATTTTTCAAAAGGTGAAGGAAAATTGGGACAGTTTAATGTTTTGTTGCAGAGCAATGGCTTTCTCCATGCTCAATGACACATCCAGTTAAGTGTGATAATTGCAAAGTTTTACCCTTTTGGATATAATTTTGTTCTGTGCAGTTCTTATGAAACATGGTTTTGTGTCTTGTGAAGCCAAGCATTTAGGTGGCAGAGAGCAAAGTCAAAACTCTTCCAAACCCATATCTGTGGAAATAACTGCTAAAATCCTAGTTGAGTGTTATAGGAAGTCAGGGAAGATCAGGGGAAATGAGTGAAATTTAACTGGAAACATCAGGGAAAATCAGGGAATGATGCCTGAGTACTAGTGGCAACCCTGACAGTGTATTTCGTCATTATTTTGTGCCTTTGATTTTAGAATTAGTTGAAGCATGGTTGTTCTCGTTGTAAACAACACTGTGCTGATTTTTCAGACACATTTGTGTATTGCCATTGTGTATCCAACTTTTTATGATAAACTCTTGTAGCTGCAGTTTTAGAGTAGATAGACAGATCATAAATGTAAAAAGTTTTTACGAAAACTTGTGCTTAGATGTAAGCATCAATAGTTTCACAGTGGACGTTTAGACTGCATATGTTCCCAGTGAATGTAGTAGAGAGATATTGTACTCAATATTGCGTGGATGTTGTTGAATGTATTAAAGTTAATGATGAGAGTGGTATTTATTTTCGAATTGTAGTCTCAAGTGCCTAATAAACAAACTTCCCCCTAGCTTATTAATTTTTCCATTTTTTCCGACCCCTGGACCTTGTTAGGCCACCCCGTGTATCATTGTAAAGAAAATGAAGTTTTCTACGAACTCCTCATTTTACTTACTTCCTTTGTTAGTACTATTCACGTCCACTTTTGCAGGCAATATAGCGTATTGTCAGCTTTCGAATCCTCACTTCACAAAATTTGAACGTTGTGCTTTATGACAACCTGTGTTTGTTCTTTCCGTTGCTTTATACTCATTTTAAGCCGTTGGTCAAACTCCGACCCACCATTTATTTTGACCCCCTGTTTATTAAAATTCAGAAGTTCTTCCAACACCTGTGCTTATTAGGACCTCCCCTTTATTTGGCACTTGAGAGTATATATCAGTGGTTAATAGTTAGTTGTTCTTATTGTCTACTTGGGCTATACTTTAAGAGCCATGACATAAACACGTACCAAAAGAAATCAATGCAGGATGAAAGGCATAAGTATCAGGCGGACATTGGTGGGAAGCAAAGGGGCACTTTCCCCGTAAATTCATTTCTCTATAATACAATCATTTCTCTATAAGTAAATAGCTTTAATGATTTTGTGATTTCATGTACAACATGTAAGGTGCTTCTACTCCCAACCTCATTCCCCTCAATATCAGCTACATGATTTTTTATAGCGCCCAGGTCGGGGTTTAATGGTTGAAGTTTCCATACTTCATGGATAGTTCATTATTCACTTTACATTCGATGAAAAACCTTGGCGATCGAGCTGGATTTTGTAGTTAGGGATTTGAGTGCTTGTTGAGTCTGCGCAGAGAGCTGAAAGGGACAGAGATGAAGATAACTAAGGAGAGAGAGAGAGAGAGAGCCTGGGAAAGAAGAGAGATCAAGTGAGCAGAGTAGAGAGAGAATGGGGAACACAGATGGGAGAGAGAAAGATAGCAGAATAGAGTGGGGTGATAGAGAAGGCCAGTGAAAGAAGAGAAAAATGGAAAGGAAATGAAAGGAAAACAAAAGTATGGAGAGAAAGAAGAAGAGAATGGAAAGGAGAGAAACAGACATGGAGAGAAGTAATTTCACTGTACTTCTTGAAGAGATTTAACTGCGTTGGCATTGTAAGGATGAGGGAGAAGGTTACCAATCATAGTCCCTCTTCAATTCCAGCCCGCGTTGTAACTGGCTTTGGTAATCTAAAATGCCTATTTGTCAAAAATTAGACCCAGCTACAAAGGTTTTACGCCTTTCGGTACCGCATCCATAGCTAAATATAGCTACTCTAGTATCTCTAATTGGCGGGCATCCCCCGTCTATTAATTTCAAGAGAATTTTCCTACGGACACCCTTGTGTATTAGGACCCCCACCGTTTATTTGGCACTTGAGAGTAAAGCACGCAAAAAATTGAGCACCCCTTTTCTATTGAAAATTTGCAAATATGCAAACCCCCTTCTATTAGCACCCTCTTCTGCTGAAAATTTGCCAACTTGAACACCCCCTTCTATTGAAAACTGACCGACATGAGCACCCCACTTTTTATTACCTCCCCCTTCTATTAGAGACACTTGATTATGTCTCCTAGTAACTTAATTAGGAGTTGTGATTGCTACTTAACGACGTTTTCTTACTTTCAGGGAAAGAAGGTTCCTGAGGTTTCTATGTCATGAAGAAGAGGAAATTACTATAATAAAGTTGTGTCTTGCACGTATATTTCCCTTGTATCGCAGTTATAATTAATGCCTCGGCATTGATTGTACTCTTGAAATATTTACATGCTCAAGCGTTATCTTTTGTCTTTCTTTGTTCTTCGCACAGATTAGAATTTTGCCACCAAGCATCCGTTATAGCTATATTGTTTTCCGCTTAACCAGACTAAATTTCCATGAAACAGTACCAAGCGACGTGTGGTGCAATGTGAATACTCTAGCTTAGTAGTGGATTTATTAACAGTTACAAAGTACGGATACAGCCTTGGTTTTTATGAACTGAACTTAAATAATTCAGCGTCTGAATTGACCTCCAGCCTCAACACCAGGCAACGGCTTGTGATTTCTTGTAGATATTAATCATTACAATACTGTGCCAGTTTTCAGTCAAGAGCTAGGCTATATTCTGATACGGTATTGTAGGTTAAAAGAGTGTCAATTAGCAGTCAAAAGTGAGGCAATAGCCTGTTTCGCAATAAATCCAGTTGCTTCTTGAAAGAGGATTATTTTGCAGTGAACAGATGCAGCTATAACCTTTGTTTTATTACTCTCAAGTGCCAAATAAACAAGGGTTGGAAAAAATTCAAAATTTAATGAACAGGAGTCAAAACAAGCAGGGTGGTCGGAATTTGAGAAATGGCTTTAATTGATTATAAAACGATGGAAAGGATAAAATCAGTTTGTCATAAAGCATAGAGCTAAAATATATACAGATACACTCTATTTTGCCTTGAGTACTGGGCGTAGATAGCACCAACAAGGAAATAGAATGAAATCAGGGGTTGTTAAAAAATCAATTTCCTTGAAATTAATAAACGGGGCCACGACGAAAAACATGTCAAAGTGGCTCTTCTCTTGAAATTTGTAATTCAGCTGCGATTTCCAAGAAATGTTTCAATTTTAATAAACGGTAGTTGGAAAAAAGTCGAACAATTAATAAGTTGGGGGGGGGCGTTTATTTGGCAAATGACAGCAGGGTAGCGTATGTTAAGGCCAGGGTGGAATTCACTCAATGAAAAGGGTATCTATTATAGCCTCTGTTGTCGTAAATTTGAATAACTTTGAATTTGGGAGGAAATAAGATGAACAAATAAGGACTTTGGCCTTTGCTTTTTATCATTTCCCAAGTAGGCTGAAATTCACTCAGAAAGTAAAGTAATTGAAAGTAAGGTAGTCTTTGATCAATAAAAAAGCATTCCAGTGTAAAACATAAATTTGCAGTCAAAAATCCATTGCCATAACATTTGCTTGTTTTGAAATTAATCCACTCTTGAAGCAGATTTTTATTAACTTGAACTATGTGGAACAAGAGACAACATGTAGTCAGACGTGGTGGCAGAAGATTTTCGCCTTTCTTGTCTACAGAATTGATCCAGTTTAACAGACTATTTCAATCATTTCAAAAAGTAGAAATATTGGCTTTGTTTTTTGGGACACTCGACTACCTGGGACAGTTCCGTCAGATGGAAAAGCAGTTCTTTTTTCTCTCATCTTGTAAGAGTAGTTCAGGTTATGGCCTTTGTTTTCAATGCAATTTATGGATCTTGAAAGAAGATTAAAACACAAGGTTACATCTTTATTG
>OLMO02000277.1:3249572-3263209 GCA_900291935.2 Cassiopea xamachana
ATCAATCAAAAAACAAGGTTATAGGCTTTCAATCAAAATGCAAGGCTGTTGCCTAAGGGTTTGATGCAATTAATCACTCCTAAGCGAGTCTATGCTTTAATCAAAAAAGCAAGCTTATACACTTTGTATTTGATGTTAAGGATGCATGTTAAAGAGGTTTATGTTTCCAACCAATATTCAAGGCTATAGCTTTTGTCTTTCATGCAAATAACAATCTTTAGAAGAATTAAAATCTTCATTCAAAAAGTGAGTCTTTACCATATGGATATGATGAAATTAATCATTTCGAAAAGAGTCTAAATGTTCAATTAATAAGGAAGGCTGTAGCCTTTGTATTTGATTTACATAAGCATTTTAAAGAAATTAAATTTCCAATCAATATGCAAGGCGATAGCTTTTGTTTTTCAAGCAAATAGCCATCATTAAAAGAATTTCAATTTTCAATCAAAAAGCAAGGCTATAACATATAGATTTGATGCAATTAATCAGATTTAATCATTTCAATCAAAAAGCAAGGCTATAGCTTTTGCATTTCATGTAAGTATCCACTTTAAGGCAGTCTAAATTTCCAGCCAATTATAAGGCTACAGCCTTTGTTTTTCAAGCAAATAGCAATCTGTAAAAGAATTCAAAATTTCATCCAAAAAGCAAGGCTATAGTTCTTGTATTTGATGTAAGGTTGCATTTTTAAAGGAAATTGTTTCCAACCAACATGCAAGACTATAGCTTTTGTTTTTCATGCAAATAACTATCTTTAAAACAGCAAAGCTATAGCCTATGGACTTTATGCAATTAATCATCTCTAAAAGAGTCTAAATGTTCAATCAAAGAGCAAGGCTATAGCATTTAAAAAATAATATAAATTCCAAATAATATACAAAGCTATAGCCTCTGTTTTTCATGCAAATAACCATCCTTAAAGGGATTCAAATTTTCTTTCAAAAAGCAAAGCTATAATGTATGTTTTTTGATGTAATTTATGTTTGAAAGAAAACTGATTTCAAATCAAAAAGCAAGGCTATAATGTTTCTTTTTGGCTTAATTCATAAAATTTCAAAGAGAAGTTAATCTCCTTGCAGAAGCAATGCTATAGCCTTTGCAGTTGATACAAATGACCATGCTTGAAGAGAATCTAAATTTCCAATCAAAAAGCAAGGCTATAACCTTTGGGTTTATAACCAATCAATCATGCTTTAATCTAAATTTTCAACGAAAATACAAGGAAATAGTCTTTGTATTTGATATAAGCATTCATTTTTAAAAACTCTAAATTTTGAATCAAAATGCAAGGCTATAGCAATTGCTTTTGATGCAAATTATCATGTGAAAAAAATCGAAATATCCTGTCAAAAAGTAAGACTATATCTTGTCAAAAAGCAATACCTTTTGTGTTTTTATGCAAGTTATCATCTTAAAGAGAATATAAATTTTCAATCAAAAAGCAAGGCTAAAACCTTTGTTTTGATGTAATTTATAAAGGAAAACTGATTTCCAGTCAAAAAGCAGGGCTATAGCCTTTTTATGCAAATTGTAAGCTTCACAAGAAACTAAACTTTCAGTCAAGAATCAAGACTATAACCTTTGTATTTGATACAAACAATGATATTTGAAAAATCTAGACTCAATCAAAAAGCAAGGCTATAAACTTTCTTTTTTGTGTAATTCCTAAAAGTTGAATAAGAACTGATTTCCTGTCAAAAGCAATGTTATAACCTTTGTGTTTGATGCAATCAATCACTTATAAAAGAATCTAAACTTTCAATCAAAAAAGCAAAGCTATAGTCTTTGGGTTCGATATAATTAATAATTTGTTTAAAAGTATAAATTTTGAATGAAAAAGCAAAGCTATACCCTTTGTGTTTGATATAAGTAATCATTTTTAAACACTCTAAATTTTCAATTAAAAAGCAAAGCTATAGCCTTTTTTTGATGGAGTCAACAATTTTTAAAAGACAATCAATTTCCAGCCCAAAACAAGGCCGTAGCCTTTGTTTTTGATGAAGTTACGCAATTTAGAATGAACATTGATGTCCAGTCAAACAGTTGGGCTATAGCCTTGGTTTTTGATGCAATTCATCAAGTTCAAGATAATTTTCTTCCAGGCAAAGGCAAAGCTGTAGCGTAGGTGTTTGGTACAATTACTCATTTTCAAAAGAAAAATTAAATCCCATTTGAAAAGCAAGATTTTAGCCTTTGTATTGATGTGATTGTTCTTGATGCAGTTGATAGAATGTAAAAGATAATTGAATTACAAGCGAAAGGCAAGGCTATAGCCTTTCATTTTGATGAAGTGAATCAATAATAAAAGAACATCAAAGCTATGACCTCATTGCTTGATGGAATTTATTAATGTTAAGTGTGGACTAATTTTCAGTCAAAAAGCAAGGCTATAGCTATTGCTTTTGGTGCAGTTCATCAATATTGAAAGGAAATTACTTTTCATTCAAAGAGTAGTGCTATAACTTTCTTGATACAAGTACTTAGGTCTAAAGGAAGAATAACTCTAGGTCAAAAAGCAAAGCTATGGCTTTTCCTTTTGATGCTGTACATCAATTTTAAAAGAACATGAATGTTTTAGTCAAAAACCAATACCAGAGCTTTTGCTGTTGATACAATTAATCACTCTAAAAAGAAGTTTAGATTTTGTTACAAAAGGAAGGCTATAGTTTTTTGTTAGATGGAATTAATCAATTTTTGAAGAGGAATCATTTTCAGTCAAATAGCAAGGCTATAGCTTTTGCTTTTAATGCTTTTCATCAAGTTTAAAAGAAATCTAACTTCTAGTCATACAGCAAGAATATGTCATTCATTCATATAGGAAATTTTAGAAGAAGACTGATTTTCCATCAATGAACAAGGCTATAGCTCTTTTTGACGCAAGCAACCAATTTCAAAAATAGAATAATTTCTGTCAAAAAGAAAGGCTAGAGCTACTGCTTTTGATGCATGTAGTCAGCTGTAAAAGTAGATTGATTCTGGTCTAAAAGGCAAGGCAATAACTTTTATTTCTGATGCAATTGGTCAATTTAGCCCATGCTATTTTATGATCTTGAACTGTTTGGAATTTGGGACAAAGCTCAGTCAAAAGGTAAGGCAATAAATCTTTCATCCAATGAGAAAGAACTCCAATCTAAAGAAGAATATTGCAGTCAAANAAGGGAAGGATATATCCTTTTGATACAGTTCATCCAGCTAAATAAAAGTTGACTTTGGCCTTGCTTTACTATGAAGTTGGGTTGAACTTCAATCAAAAGGTAAGACTAAAGCCATTGGTTTTTCATGAAAATTGAAGTATTTTGAAAAAGCCTTGAATGACTGTCTGGAGGTAAAGCTATAGCTGTTGTTTTGTAACTAAATTGAAGTATTTGCATTTGGACTTAACATTGCCAACAAGTAAGACTATAATCTTTGAGCATTTGTGAAAGCAATGCAGTCTAAAAGAAGACTAATTAATAATCAAAAAGCAATTCTATCCCACTTGCTGTTTTATCAATCTGAATTATTTTCAGGATGGGCAGAAATGCAGTCAAAAAGCAAAGCTTTAGTCTCTGTTTTGCTACAAAAGTGAAGCACTCTGAAGATGGGCTCAAATGCAGTCAAAAAGTAATTATGGTTGTCCTCATTACACAGGGGAGCAGCAATCTTTCACTACTTTCAAGGGTTCGATCAGATAGATATATTTAAATTTTCATAAAGTTTTATTACTCGCAGTAGTCACAAGTAATTATAGCTTTATACATTATATATTAAACTTTTTTTCTCACTTTTAAGCAGGTCAATTTGCAACACAGCTAGTTTTTCTGAAATTTTTCATCTGTATAAATATTTTAAAATAAAATGAAAATGACAAGAAAGTGAAAGAAAATGAATTTGACTGTCTGCAAAACTAGCAATATTTGTTCTAAAGCAAGGCTGTAAATGTAAAACTTCAATACAAAAGAAACTGTATACTACTCCCAATAACAACTTTGTGAAATACATAAGAATTTTGGTACAAAACCTAGGAATAGAATATTTGATATGAACTGAAGTTATAACTACAGCAATGAACATTGAGACTGATCTTTCTAAGCAATTGGTATATTCTGATGTGCTATAAGCCAAGGAGCATTCCATGTGCTTAGGACCTAAGATCTCTAGCATGCACTACACTCTATTTTAGATGTGTAGCCTGAAAATGGATGGAAAAAACTTCAGCATGAGCAAATTCTGGAGTAGCTGGTTTGTGAAATTGGATGAAGTGGGATTTCTTTTGCTATTGGCTAGGATTGGCACTGTACAGGTGCAGTTTTCAGCAGAAAACAAATAGTCCCTGTTATAACTTTGGCATGCAGTTTATATGGAATGCACCCTAGGCCATAAGTTTATCTAAAATTAGTAGTTCAAAACTACAGCTTAAAACTACAGAAGTTCAAAACTACAGTTTTACTGCTCTGCCATATTTCATCTACAATAACAACCTTCTTATTTTTAGATGAATATGACAGTAAAGTAAGGCTGTAATTTTGAACTATGTCTGAAATTTCATCTTTCTTTACATAGACAATTTTGGGAAACCCTTCTTCAAAATTTCCTTACAGGCTTCCAAACAGTCTAGGTATTGGATACTGAAGCAGCCACAAAGCCAACTTCAAAAGACGGTGGGGGGGGACAAATGGCTCAGATGGGTGTAACAGCCACACCCCAGGCCCGTTGGCAGCTGAACTGGATTGGGGGGGGGGAACCCATTTAGAAGTTGAGTTAAGAGCTGGAAATGCTTACATGTTACATATCTGCTTCAACAAGTAAAAAAGTATTTGCCAAAAATAGTCCTGTATGATAGACATGATGTGGAAAAATGGAGGTCTGGGGGTTTACCCCCAGAAAAATGTTTTGAGGCAACACCCTCTAGAACATTGGAAAATTCCATTTCTACAAAGTAAACCATAGTTCTATTCATCATCGATCTTCAAGCTAAGGAGGAGAAACTTGTAGTTGATAAAACTGATGCTCTGCATGCAAAATTTGGTAAACTATGGGGAGAGCAATGCCCCCTTGCCCCCAGTGACTACAGGCCTGGTGGACAAACAAGGAAAGGAAAGAGTTAGGGGCTCCAATCAGAAATTTTTTTTATCATCACAATTTCTAAATTGGCTAAGTGACCAATGTATTTACAGTGCCATTAAGGTACCAATGGGGGTCTAAGGGCTTGCCCTCAAAACAATTGCCACAATTACATTCACTACAATGTCGGATAAGGCCCTTTTGCACGCATAATTTAATTAGCATTAGAAAGCTTAAATCTATAATCATTAAGATTCAAAACTATGGGAGGGCAAAAGGCAGGCAAAATCGTTGAGCTGGGGGCACTGCCCCCACGCCACCCCCTGGCTTTGTCGCTGTGCTGAAGTGCAATGTTACAATATGCTCAGTAAATAAAGGGGTGAAAAATTCCATTAAAACTGTTCTAAAAGACCTCACTATACCTATCTTCCTCATCTTCATCATCATAGTAATCTTCTTCGATGTCAATATCAATATTTTCATCGCTTTCATCCTCATCGCTTTCACTTAAGTCCAAGTTAATTTTGGCTTCAGTATTATCCAACTTATCAGTGGGTAATGTGCCAATATCAAAAGAATGGAAATTCTGTGAGTCTAGTTTTCCAACTTTCAAGTTTGTCAAGTCTATTGGGGCTTCATTAACAGCAGTATCATCTATAACACTCTTATTAAGTCCAGTTTGACGACTGCTTGCGGCTGTGGTGTCTTGGTTTACATCAGGAGTAGACCCTCCACGTGCTGTCGTGCTGATCATCTTCAAAAGTGCTGCTTCTTCAACTTTTAATGCAGTTAGCTGTCTTTGTAACATGGTTTGCAAACGAATCAAAAACTTCTGCTCTTCCTTCAAACACCGCAAGTGTTTTCGGTCATCTCTGGTAGCCATTTTCTTGTAACTCCGTAGCCTCGTTTTCCAAGAGAGAAAGAAAATGGAGGACGAAGACGACTTAATGTTGTGTCACTGTAAAGTATTGGAACGTAGGAAAACTAGCGAGGATTCACTGAAAAAAGCTATAAAGACATACTCTGATTTAATTTCAAAATTAGAAAATGAACCTAGTAATATTTTGGAAACGATGCTCTGCCATGCTTGTAATCAAATTCCTAGACAAGAAGACCAACAGACAACTGCAAGGATGAAAGCTCTCTCCTTGGCGTACAACGAAAGAGGCCAATTAAAATACTTGCTCGTTTGCTTTGATGATGCTATACAAGATTATTCAAAGGCAATTAGGCTGCACCCAAATGCGATCTCTTTTTATAACAGAGGCCAAGTGTACTATAGATTAGGTAGGCAGCTTAATACGAACGTTCAGAAAAATATTAAGCCAGTTTTTTATATAGCTGACAGTTATCAGGAATGCGCTGGCGTAGCAAATTTAGATTACGGTTGAGACGACTCGTAAAGATACCTAAGCTTGTCAGAGACCAAGGAGGAGCTCCTTATAGGCGTTAGAAAGACAGAACTTAACATTATTTGGTATAAAAGCAAAGATAGGCCCCAGCTACCAAGGTGCATTCCATGCACTTAGGCCCGAAGATCTCCAGCGTTGTTAGCTTTCTTTCGGCGTGGATATAGCCTAAGCTATACTATATGGCGCACTGGCATAATAAAATGCAAATCTCGACGCACGATTCGTTTGATAGTTGCGTTGTAGATGTACGCCAACCTTCAACCTTAGCGTGCAACGAAGAAGCTAATGGCGTAAATCCGGCGTGAGTTTTTACACCCAGGCCCCATTATTATTGAATTTCTTAAAACCCTGAGTATCTCCATTATGCCACTGCAGGAAAGATAACTATGCGATTTCCTTGGTAGATCCCACAGTCATAGAATGGGAGCACAGATCCCTAGAAATTATTGTAGCCCTTGTCAAGCTATAAATTTTTTGCTAACCCTTCAATGCTATGTTATCAACCAAGATGAAGCAATGAAAAACTGAATTTTGTTAGCAAATAGTTATACACTGCCCATTCCTAACCACATCTGGCAAAAAGGGATTCAACTATCTATTTTTATGTTATCACTTTTGACTCTGCTTCACTCATTTGGAATATATTCCATATTAACAAACAAAGTCATAAGGGGTAGAGATATATTTCTGACAGTAGAATTCTACATTGTATCTCAAATGTTCATAGGAAGTTTTGAAGAAGCTGTTGAAGATTTCCAAGAAGCATTGAAACACCAAGACAACTTTGAAAGTGCCAAAATGGGACTAGAAGCTTCCATGCAAGAATTGACAAAAGTAGATAAAGCATAGCTTTTGTTATCAGCTAGGTAGCCAATTTTTATATAACTTGTAGCATGCATGCATGCAACTAGGAATTTTCAAAGGCAGTGGTCCTGTCTGCAGAAAGGGGCAGGTGAAACTCTCTTAAAGAAGCTATGGCCTTGAAATACTGTTCTTCAGATTCATAAACAGAATACTTTGTGTGTGAGGGGAGGGTCCAATGATACTTCATGGCCATATCTGCCCATGAAAGAGAAGGAAAGAAGCAGCCAGGAGGGGGTAGAAAATTTTTTGAAGCATGCCTTCTACATCTTTGCAAAATGCCAATTCTACTATAGAGAGGTCACTACAAAAAGGACACATCATTTTACTGAAAAAGGTTTAGGTCTAGGTGAACAGTGCCCTCTGTAGTTGGATCCCTGCTACAAATATTCTACTAACTTTTTTAGGTTTTAAATAATCATTTTACATACCTTTCATAAGGTGTATGTCATCTATATCCAGTTTTCCACTCTTCATCAAATTGATGTACCTTTTATGGCATCCTGTTTCAAATTTCAACCCAGCAGTTGCGCCAGATTAATTTAAAATATAAAGAAGTACAACTCAGTTATTGATAGATGATTCAGCATAAATCATGTGATTGTTTTCAATCTGTTTTTTCACACAGTAGATCGATATATTTTCATAATAAACTGAGGTAAAATAGCTTTATTAGTTTATCATACATTTTGTTACAATAATTTAATATTCCTTGCTTCCCATGTACCTTGATTTTATTTCCATTCTTGCCCAAGATAGCCTGTTGGATTAATTTGGGGGTTTTGAAGGTACTTCTGTGAGACCATTCTCATTTGTTTTGTGCTATGGCGTTTGAAATTGGATCTCTTTCCTGCCTTCAATAACTTCTAGTAAGGGGTTTTGAGCTCATCCTTTACGGATATAAGCCACTATCACTAAGCTATGGCTGCCTCTTTTCAGAAACTAGGAAGATGCAGGGGAATTTTGAGCTTTTGGGTATACCAGATTGCATCATACACTGATATCCATCTTGTTGTAACTAGTCACCAAAAAAGCAATCTTGATCTGAAATTCATACTTGTAAGGTAGGATGAAAAGCAACTTGCAAAATTAGGGCAGCATTAAACGATATTAATGCCATGGTGTTTAAAGCTTTTTCACTCTGGATTTATAATGATCTTCATACTACACATGAATATTGCTTTCGTTATGAGGTTTTTGATATCTATCAATGACTATCAGGACCATAGACAAGGGAAGGGGATAAATATAGGAGCAATGAGTGAAATTGACATTATAGAGCAGCTGGTTTCAACCTTTTTGCTGCAGTGGAGCCCTAAGGAATCATTCCAGTGGCTCAAAGGCCCTCCTTTCTGCACAGGACAATTAAAAACTACTGTTGATCATAGTATTTGTGTAATTCCTAATGGAAAACCTGAAATGTACTGGCACCTTGGGGTTCTAGGGAACCCTGGTTGACAACCACTGATGTAGATTACTTTTGTATGCGACACCCAGGGGAGAATCGACAGGGGTGACCGGGGGGCCATGGCCGCCCAAATGGCAATTTTTCCTATAGCAAACAATAGTGTTAAGAAACTTTTCACATGAAATAGACAATTAAGGCCCCCCAAAGTCCAGCTGTGGATCTGCCTCTGACGAAACCAGTGTATTATCGAAGGCAATGCCCCCCTGCCCGCCACTGTCTATGGGCCTGGTGATCATCTATCATTTATTTAATTCACAAATCACGGTAAAAGTTAATGATTTTTTAATAAAATCTACATACTAAACAATACTCTTCTTTGAAAAAAAACAGCAATTTTCTACAGTTTGACAAACAAACGCAAATACTTGGACAGATGTATTTTGATGACGTTAATCTCTAATGATAATGTGTTAACATTAAAATATTCTGTTTTATTCTGTTGCAACCAACAAACGGCAGCTATATACAACTTATTTTGGTAGAAGGATAACTTTTTGGGAATTTGAGATGCTGAAATTAGGGTGCCATTGTGGCATGTTTAAATGAAGAATTAATGCCTTCCGAAATTATGAACAAGTGCTGTAATAGAACGTGGAAACAAACCATACTGGCAGATTGTGTAGGCCCTAAAAACCCGGGATCTCATTACATATGGAACTTCTGTTGGCCGGTTACAACTGTATCAGCCATATAAACAGTTAGAATTGAATGCTTTTATCGAGCTTTCCTTACGTCGTTTAAACGCATTATAGCAGATAATACATTATTCGTGGAATAATACATTCAGCTACCGAACAAAATTACGTATTCTTTTTCGAATGGACATTCCAGAGCCCTCGCGCCCATTCAGTTCCTTAATGAATTTCACCATCTCCCTTCGCTTCATCCTCTCTGCTGCTACAGCCAATTGTGATATCATGACGGGCCTTGGCTGTTTCATTTCTGACTTCCAAAGTGTCAACAATCGAAATACTTTTTCTTGGTCATTGTTGCTGCTGCCCATTATCTCCTCATATTTCGGGCCTCTGAGGCACAAAGCCTGGCCCATGTTGTTCCATATCCCATCGGCGAACTTGTACGCTATACGCCGTAGTTCTCTATCTGTCAAAGTATCTGAAAACAGATAGAGGTTACAAGTCAATGTCTATAGGGCTATCCTTACCACAGCACGAAAAAGTGGCAACATTCTTTTGACATACTTAAAAGCTTTTTTCGTCCGACACTCATCAGAGTATGAAAACGTCGGATAGAGACCTAAAGGTTAACCGAAAAATATATCCAGATGCGGTTAATGTGGTATATATTTCGGTTAACCTTTAGGTCTCTATCCGACGTTTTCATACTCCGATGAGTGTCAGACGAAAAAAGCTTTAAAGTATGTCAAAAGAATGTTGCCGCTTTTTTGTACTGTGGTAAAGTTCTGTAGTACCAACAGACTATATAGGGCAAAACAATCTTTTTAATTGTCATCTATTTACCAAACCAACCTTGTTTTATGGTGCATAGGATGCTTTAATATAGCTTTATGTCACACAACATTTTGATTGTTTTTGATAAAATTTGGATTGCCAAATGCTATCTAAATTTCCCTGACAGATTTCATCTCTAAAATAATTTATTTATCTATCCATTTGTTTGCTTCTTACTTCAGTTCTTCATTCATTTTTTCGTCTAATCCTTCATTCATTCATTCCTTCGTTCTTTTGCTCACTCTTTCACTAATTTCTTCTTTCATTCATTCTTTCACTAATTCCTTTGTTCCTGCCTTCCTATATTCTTTCCCTCATTCTTTCATTCATTCATTCTTTTCTTTCATT
Source organism: Cassiopea xamachana (assembly GCA_900291935.2). Taxonomy (NCBI): domain Eukaryota; kingdom Metazoa; phylum Cnidaria; class Scyphozoa; order Rhizostomeae; family Cassiopeidae; genus Cassiopea; species Cassiopea xamachana. The sequence goes on from OLMO02000277.1 coordinate 3,260,174, forward strand.
AAGTCACTCCTCCAATCAATCAATCATTCATTCAGTTGAGACGAGCTAAAAGCAAAATAGCTCCTACCTCTATCATCTGTATCATCCTCGATTTCATTATCGGCGCTGCTAGCGACGCTAATTTTGCTTCCCGGCGAAATTGTTACTTTAATAGGATCGGCAATTGTTATCTAAAGGTAGAAGAAACAAGAAGTCATAATTTAGGCCATGCGATAATTTCACTCTAGGTTTTGCTGTTGGCCAATACAAAATGAATTCCTTGAAAAGCAAGGCCAAAAAGTGCTAGCTCTTGTTACAGTAAGAATCTACGTGAGATTGCGTAGGAGCACTCCTATAAGCAGCTTCCCTTTTTCAATAGGAGCAGGTGACATTGCGTTGGAGCATCTTGAAATCATTTCGACAGCAGCTACAGTGAATTTCAATGGAGGGGATAGTTGATTTCAGTTCAATTCCTCTGATCATCTCAATTCATATTTGACGCACTCGTAGCGGCCGCAAGAAAGTGCTCTCATAAAAATCTGCAAGGCTATTCTTGATTTTCATAAAGTGGAGGGGTGGTAATAAATGACCCACCGGGAAATGGTAACAACCCTGAAGGAAATAGAGGAGTTGATTATCCCACCAGATGGTGTTAAGCGAAAATTGGATGAAGTGGTAGACTGTGTTCCACCTGACAAGGGTTGTGAAGCACCTGATGGAGAGCTGGTTTATGAATAATGGGATGAAAATGGCAGTGATAATTTTGGTTATAGTGATAATGGCCACATTATGAAATGTTATGAAGGGTGAAAAATTTCAAAAAGTGCAATATGACCCCCCCCCCCTATATAAATTAGCACAGTCTGACGCATACTGCTGTAATGCTTATACAATTTTATTGGATCAAATTTTGTGCTTGAATGCCATTGATTGCTTACCTTTGATCGTGGACTTTGGAGCGGTGGCGAATCTTGTTTACCATTCATAACAATTGGTATAATTTCTTGAGTGTCATTCTTTTGCCTCTCCTCATCTTCCCTGGCCTCAAGAATAGCTTGAAGCTTGCGAATCTGCACGAGAAAAAGAATTAATATAGTACTATTGACATAAATTTGAAGATATTGAGGAATAAGTTGTATATTTTTGCTATAGGGTTACGCTACTCTATCCCACAATAGACTACATATGGATATTAAGGAAATGGAAACGTGAAGCCCAGCAATACTAACTTTTGAAGAGTGAACTCTAATACAGACTGATTGTTAGAGAGGACACTTCTTCTTAATCATGGTCCATAGAGACCCAATCATTGTGTAAATGAAAACTGTGGCTAAAGCATTCTTTTCATGAACTGAAGTGCATCCGTTCAAGCGAATAAAAATGTATTCAAACAGGCTATCAAGATTGTTGCCATGGGAAGGGATACGTATAAGCATAGGAACCGGGGAGAAAGGAGAACTTGCTCCCAATGGTGTGGACGAGGGGGCCAGCCCCCCAAATTTGTAATTTTTTAAATAAGAGCATAGAAGAATCATTACTTTGTGCAAAAGATTATTCCTAGATTCAAAAGCTGTTCAGAAATTGTTAGTTTTAAAGATGTAGGGTATTGAAAATACGTTGCTTACTGGTCAATACTATTGGTTTCTTATATAACTGCATGGGTTAGCTTCGAAGTTTCTTATAAGGATACATTCAAGAAAGAGCCCCCCTAGCTATCATTAGAACCCCCTAGCTATCAAATTACCTCTAAACCACTGTGTACCCCCAACTTTTCACAAACTTTTTCGTAAGTAGCTACCCCTTGCTGTTTATAGATTGCCCTTTTCTGTTTATGAGGGTAGGGTGCCCCTTGATCCATGTACCTCTCTACTTATTGAATGCTTCCAACATCCCTGGGAATACATACAGCAAAATCTTGGACTGTGATTCTGTCCTCTAGCTCCTTTCTTTCATTGTTGGGTACAGTCGTAAGTTCTTCTCTGATCTTTATAATCTCAGCCCTGTAGAAGAAATTAAATTTCATTTCATTTTCGCTGAGTATTTGATACATATCAGTCTCAAAATATCATTTCCTGCTCGATTGATAAAATATTAATAATATCCAGGGAGGCCGGAGCACATTTGAGTGAGGGAGCTCGGAATGAGGGGGGTCTCCTATTATGCGTGGCAGTAGGGGGTCAAGGGCGGAGTCCCTTAGCACTTTTACAAGTACACAAGAAAACCTCTTTTTTGAGTATCAAAATAGACCTCTTAGATAGGATAGACTATCTACTGTATGACATCATACACGTCCAAAAAAGTGGATGGGCTGTAGCCCCCCTCCTCCTCCCCCCAGCCCCATCCCCGGCTTCAGCAAGCCTGATATCGATATTTATACAGGTACGACTGCACAGCTAAGAGCAGCTGCTATAGATCAAGCACCTGTAACTAGTAAATAGTAGAAAAAGGCTACCATGGAATAACATAAAGTTACATCGGTTTTAATTAAATCATATGGAAATGATAATCTCATTAATAGATTATATTGGTGGGTAAGGTGGCTGGCAAAAAAACAAATAAACAAGAGTGAATTAGTGAAAATACAATGGAAATAGAGCTAGTAGATAAGGAATGCTAGATAGAGAAAAAGTAGCTTAGCTGATAACACTTTCAGCGAGTGAATTAGGTCAAGGTTCGAGTTAAAACTATAAATGTTCATTCTCTCTATCAGAGCATGCAAATAAAAGATTTAAATTTGGCAGAAATGAAGCAATAGTATTGTCGATATCAGATTTCAATGATGTACTGGAACATACTTCATGCTGAGAAGAATACACTTATACAAGTCAAGATCTAAAAGTTTTGAATGCGCGGAAAATGCGTAAAGCTAAATATGCAAGATTGCACCAGTAGCTCTAAGTCACATGTATACCGTACTCCCTCTTTTAACGCCGATTTCTAATGCACGCCGGTCTCTAACGTACGCCGGTCTCTAACGTATGCAGGTATCTAAGTACGCCGGTCTCTAAAGTACGCCGGTCTCTAACGTACGCCAGTCTCTAACGTACGCCGGTCTCT
>OLMO02000277.1:3263223-3273462 GCA_900291935.2 Cassiopea xamachana
GCCAGTCTCTAACGTACCCCGGTCTCTAACGTACGCCGGTCTCTAACGTATGCAGGTATCTAAGTACGCCGGTCTCTAACGTACGCCGGTCTCTAACGTACGCCGCATATACGTAGCAAGCAACTAGCTAGAAGAAATGTCCTGGGAGGGCGAAACCTGCCTGTATAATCACTTAGGGGGTCAAATTCGCAACACTTTAAAACTCCAGCTACACAACAAATGCCCCCTCTTGTAAGCACCCAAGCCCTGAGAACGTCACATCTAAACTCTGAGAAAGTGCATAAACCACCGGGGCATTGAAAGAAAGAAGTACGGCATAAATGATTGAATCAGCAATAATGATTTCACTATATCACCCAATCGATGGATCATCGATCAATAAAGATTGTGAAGATTAAAGTTAAAGTTATAAGTAAAAACCATACTCATGAGCTTTGGTAAGTTTTGCCTCCAATTCGATGAGTTGAATGTTCAATTCGGTTTCGTGATCCTTTTTCAGTTTCTTTACTTCAAGCTGAAACAAGAAGACTTAACATTAGTATTCAAGAAATTCCTGCCTCTTAGGGCTGATGGATTCAAGCCCTGTACAATTTTAAAAAAGCTTTTGATGAGAGAGCATGTGATCTTAGGTATCCCAGATGATGGATTTAAGAGTCCTGAAGAATGTCAATTCAGACTTCATAGGCAATTTATTATCAAAGAGCTTGAACAAAATTGAATTTTTGTTATATCTTGTAAAGGAAATTAACGTAAATACTGTGCAGGAGGGGCGCACTTTCGAGCTTCTCTCCAAGTAAGCAAGAACATAACATTTGCAATTGTCTCTGACCGACCACTTAGCCAAAGCACCCAAGATTTGTAGCTGCGGGACAGTTTAAATGTTTAAGCAATATCAGAAAACGGTATGGGCCATTGGACTTGAAATTTTAATCTTCAAGTTGAATTCACAGCTTATATAAGTTGTTTCTTAGATGCTCACTGGTAACCATATTAAACAGTTTTCATAGTTCTCCACGTCAGCACCACTCACCTGCAACAGCGAATTTGTATCTGTGGCGATGCGTAGATAGTCTTGGGTCATTCTCAGATCTTCTTTCACTCTCTCAAGTTCCTTACTGCTTCCGTGCGGTCGTCTTTCTGTATTTCCGTGTGCCTCTCTTGATGATTTTTCACTCTCAAGTTTCTTTATCTCTTCAATCGATTCAGCCATTTTCTTATCCAGTCTACGGCATTCAACTTCCAAAGATCCCTTTTCCTACACATGAAACATGGAGAAATTAACTTCAAGCTCCACATTTATAGGTAGGTTATATTGGTACTTAGGAACATAAAAAACTAGCCTTCCATTGAGATTAATTACAGTAGGTTAAAACCTAGGGCTGTATGATTCTGGGCTTAAATTTTTTTTATCCGCATGAATATTTACAAAACATACGAAAACAAATCGATACCACAGGGAGCATAGAACTACATAGTAACCCTGTGGTCATTACACACAAATAAATAAACACAAGTAAATAACTAAATAACTAGATCATTCACCCCTTACGCAACTCCTCCACTAGGGAGGAGGGCACCTCAAATTCTAATAAAGCAAAAGTTCGGAACAGATATGGGAAGCCACGCTATCAGAAATGTTTTTCGTATTTTATTTTTTGCGGCCTTAAATTGCTGTAGCAAATGATAAAATAAGTGGCTCGTATGATACCAAAGCAAAACTCATATGCGAGGAAATCAGCTACATTTTACTGAGTAAAAACATGGTGAAACTGTTTCGTTGGGGTAGCTTGGGAGTACAAATGCCAAGGAAAGAAGAATCTTGTAGTATGCAGAAATGCAAGAAGACTTCACAAAAATTGCTCTAAGTAAACAAAATCTTCATTACCTTCTAATTTATAGCAAGCTACAACTAACCTAAGTAAATAGAGGATGTAATCACCTTTTTTAGTTCGCTAATTTCCTCTTCTTTCAATTTGACTTCCATAAGATGCTGGCGTTTTTCTGCATTTTTATCTTTCTTCAAATCTTGAAACTCTTCATCCAATTGAAAAAAGCTCTTCTTACTTGCATCTAGCAAAGCAGTCACTTCCCTGATCTCATCTTCAAGTTTGTTGTTATGCTCCAAAACTTTCTGAATCCGGCTTTCAAGATTAGCTCTCTCCTCCGCAAACTCTTCCTCAATCGTGTCCCTTTCTTTCTCGGCTAACTTTCTGTCCCTAACTTCAATAGCTATCTGTTCCTCTAAATCAACTCTTAACGCTTCCAGCTTTTTCAACTTTTCCGTCACTGCATCATCAATTCTGTTGTTATTGTCTTCTTGATTGCTGCTCCGCAGCTGCTTCAACTGACTTTGAAGCTTTGAATTCTCCGTTTCCAGAGACCCAAGCCTGTCTTCCAGCTCCTCAATTTCCTGATGGCACTGATCTACGGTATTCTGCAAGGATCGATTTTCTTTGTCAAGTTTCATCTTCACAGAATCATCTGCTCTGGGCGCCTTCCTATTCTTCTCACTTACTTCTGATAACAGCTGCTCTAGCTCTTTAATCTTATCAATTTTTCTAGCTTTTGTACGCTCTAATTCCTCAATCCTGTCCTCTAAATCCTCATTCTTCTCCAATTTCTCCTGCAACCTTTTATATTTTCGTCCTATCTTCTCATAATTATCATTCACAATGTCCAATTTTTGTACCAGTTCTTTGTTTTGTTTCTCAGCTTGTAACACCTTATTCTTCATTTCTTGATGTGCCTCAGAAAGCTTTGCTTTTTCTTCTTCATGTATCAAAAGTGAATCCTGTAATTTTTTGTGTGCTTGTAACGACTTTTCTAGCTCGTTGCGCAAGGATTCTATCTCGTTATGAAGCTCCACCTGCTTCCGGAGTCTCGCTTTGATGTTGTTATAGTCTCTTTCCATGCTTTTATAGCGATCCTCCAATACTTTGTACTCTTCCATACTTTTTGCAGTATCAGGAATTCCTTAAAAAAGCCCAGTCAATTAATTATACTCAACTAGATCAACTCGTTAACATCTCTATAGCTTGAAACGCCTACTTACTGGTCTAGAACAACAGCAAATTTCCACAGGATTGAAGAGAAATTAGGCCTGATTTCAGTAGATTATATTAGACGCATTTTACAAACAACAACTTTCACCAAAGCAAAGAAAAACGCGACAAGCTACCGAAAAGGAGATTGCGTAAACTCACGAGGACTATCAATCGTTTGAAGATCATAGACAATAGAAAATCTTAGGATATTCTTCACAATCGGTTCATAACACAAAACAGCAGACTTGGAAGTTCAAGATATGAGATAATCCTAGATGTATCTTTGGATAAGGAAAGATAAGGCACCATTATTGCTTACAAATTTCGAAGTACATTGTCTAAGTGCATTCCTTATTTCAAATTGAGTACATTTTTTCATCACACATAGCCTTACAGTATTGAATAAATATAGTAATATTTAGAGATTGGGGATATTTTTCAAAACATGCCTGCAAACGTTTCACCCACATGAATTGAAGTAGAGTCAGATGGCATACAAATAGAATTGATAACATCTGAAGTTACTTGGCATGCAATGCACTGATAGTAGTATATCAGGAGTCTAACAATACAAGGGAAGGAGGAAAGAAGGGAGAGGGGGAGGGCTGGAGCGCGGGAAGTAGAGGATCAATAGCTATGTGATGGCTATGACTTTTTTGTAACTATGCGTTGACTCTTTCCGCAATGTCTTACAAAATATATTGGTCGTTTTTCAGTCCTTACAAACGAGGAGATGTTATGAATCTAACACATGAAGCCTGATTACAGGAGGACCCCACACTGACCTTTGAATATATCTCGAAGGTTTATGAGCAGAAGTTTAACATTAATTAAGGAGCGGCCTTTCTAGACCTTTCTAGGCCGTGTCACTTATCACCAAGGCCAAATCTACTCTTGCAACGGATCATATATACTCTACCGGAGCAAAATTGTGTGGGATAGCTGGCTACTATTCCCACTTGTGCTCGTGTAAACGCAAGGATCATTAGCAACGATTTTGTATTAGAACAATGATCCGGTAAAAGTGTAAACGCAACCAAACAGTAAGAAGATCTTACCTGGAGCGGAGGGTATATCAGTAGAGCTCTCATCCATGGTGTTTATAACTTGGAAGATTGGCTGTTTAGACGCTTTATCGGCCGGATTCTCATTTACAATGGCATCGCCTTCTTTTGGATCTACTGCATTTGAACTAGTCATAGGCATTGGCGATGTTACCTCATCAAAATCCTCTTCCAGTTGATCGATGCTCTGAGGGAAAAGTAGGAATGCAAATAAGCATATACAGCAAAGAACTTCGTTTCATTTTTCCTTATTTACCAATGGCAATCTATCAAATTATGTATCTTCTTTGCAGGGAGCCATGTTATATTAATTTACAATATAAAAAAAACTAATAACTAATGTTTACGAAAAAAGCAGATAAAAATACCACATGAATTAAGGAAAAATATGTGAATCAAATAGATGGGATTATACAAGCATTGTTTTTTAGCTTCATTTCAAACATTGAAGAAGTATTAGCTGTTCTACAGTCATTTGGCAGTGAGTTCCTCATCGTATCCCCTCTGTATGTAGAGCTGTTTTGCCTAAATTTTGTAAATGACTAATCAGAAAGCACAACGGTAAATCGAGAATAGTAAATAATTTTATCTTCTAATTTTAATTGAAGTATCCTTCTAGAAATTACTCATAGGTGTAGCTGCAAGAGCTGCTGTGATTGCACTTCTAGGCTCAATGGAGGATACTCCATAAGTAGTGAATAGGGGAGTGACAAGGTAGAGGTATGAGGTTGTGGCATCCCACTTTTGACGAAAGCATTGATTCTTTATTGACGTGTTGGGAACATCGCCGCTCGGCAATTCTGGAAAATGTAGTAGTCTTTCAGTAACTTTCATTTGCTATAGGGCCATTCCATGCGTTCCAGATGGGACATGAAGATTTTTTTCGCTTGCTACGTGAAAGTGAACGATTGATAGATGCTGGTTGTTGGTTAGTGGTAAACAAAGGACATTGTAATTTACTAAATAGAAGTTAATTAAGGGGCAATATGTGGTTACTCAAAATAAATGCGTTCCATACAAGACACTTTATGGTATGACCCTATGACGCAATATAAGTCATTTAGCACGCCACTGTTATTAGAGCCCTCCTTCAAAATAAAAGGGATTATAACCCTCTTCCCCATTTCTACCACACATGCATTGGCTTCAGCTGCAATCCTATTAAGTCACATGTTTTTCTGTGGATGTACCACCGCATGAGGGTAAAAGTTAGGGGGATTAGTTAGATACATCAATTTCTATAATTCTGCATGGATGAATTGTCTTGCTAGTACAGTTCCGCCTCTCATTATATCTCCAAGTTATGTGCTTTGCCTATTAGCTTGTACTAGTAAGTTCACCGATTTGAAATATCGTTCGCCAAACGATTGCTCATTTGCGATCTACTACATATTTGCCTATTAGTAACTAATTTCCTGTAGTCATGACAAAACAATATTATCAAATCCCTTCGCAGAAAAATACCACATTAATCCTTGATCCTGAATCAACATACCATCTCCATGTTACCAGCAATGAATTCAATATAGACGCTTATGATAAGGCGACAAATGTATTAGCTCTTTCGGTTAAATATAGAGAGGATTTTGGATACAATGGGGATTTTTACTTGCGCTTCGGTTGGGTGATGGCCTTCTATACGTAACACAAAGAGTCCTGGAACCTCAAATTAAACGGTCATCAACACTCATTCTTTCTTTTCAATAGTTAAACAATAGGATCACGTGGTTCTTTTCTACCAATAACAACGAGACTAAGCTAATGTTTCATTTGTACGGGCAAGTTCTAGATGTGAATTATGGCTATTCTTCTATCGTTCTGCCCTTTTTCTTCTCTGCTTTCCTTACGAGTTCACTTCCTCCAAATTATTATTCCTTATTGTAAGTACTGTCTAGAATATGACATTCTAGGCATAAAAGCCTACAACTCAAAGCAAAATCGTCAGCTATTCAAATTAACTCCTTTTGCTCCATCAAACCCTCAATTGCCGAAAGAAACTATTATAGAATAGGACTAACAGTTGGAAATAAAATTCATGTTTTCAGAATTTTGTAGTAAAACACTTCTGAATGAACTTTCTTGCCCACTAAAGAGTATCAACAAGCTGGACTGGTAAATTAGGAGGAAGAGAGGGACCAGAAATGTCTTAGTACTCAAAACAGCATGCATGGCAGACAGCAACTTCTCTTGGTCGCAAAAGCATTATATGTAATACCTAATGATTCCTTCTCTATAGTTGAGCGAATGCTTTGGCAAGCTAACTCTGTTAAACAGGTCGCCTTGTCGGTATACAAGACTTTGCATTACAAGTTTAAATGTAAACTCACCTTAACAGCTCGCGACTACATGTTGGCTTGGTTAGGAACCACATGATAATAAACATGAAGGCCAATTTTTATTGGGTCTCAAAACCCCATTTGTTTCTCAACGAGAGCAATTTTGTCAAATTATGCGAATTTCGTGACTGCTTATTTACAATATAGAACGAATTCCTGCAACGTCCATAATAGGTTAACAGCGTGGGTTGCTATGCTATCCCTCTTGACGATAAAGGAACGCAAAATTAATATTTGTAATTTGCTTACGTAACACAATGGCTCAATCAACAAGGATATAGAGGTTCATAGCGCCTTAGGAAAATGTTTAGTACTCAAGTTCAGAACATTGACAACATTGGATTCCAGTACATAGTCTAGAAACAAAAGCTGGATCCTGTAACAAAGGCGCTTTATTGCGGAAGAGTGGGGCTCTTTTAATGTTCAATTTGGTGGCTACAAGTACCTGATGTACGTGATATTAACAAAAAACGAAATACCTCAAGAGCTCTAATGGGAAAATTCCTTGTGCGACAATATCATACCGAACATAGGCTTATTCGCAAAAGGTTAGATACATAAAGCTCTACACATTTGCAGCAAGTAGGCTGTTTTCGAGGGAATTGAAAATGGGTATTGCAAAAGGTATGTATATGAACGGTACTCAAACATGCTTGAATATAATCATACCCTCGAGAATGATTTGGTAAAATGGAATAACTTCTTTGTCTTGATGACGCTCTTTTTCCGCTTCTTTGCACTCTGGAATAAAAACAATATTTAAACGGTATTGCAATCACGGTTTTTGCGAAAGAAAAATTCAAGAATCCTGGCACTTCAATATCGCAGAATTACCAGCTCTACAGTACCGCTACTAACAAAGTAGGGTTCTTCAAGTCACATTTGACGGTTTATAACGCAGTATGACATTTGCTGAAAATTCTGTCTAGAGACGTGATAAGCGGGTTTTAAGGCTGTTCCAAAATACAGAAGGGCATGTCTATCAGGAAGGCAGAACTAATTATGGTAGCACAATAAGGAACTAAGGTGGCTTTCACTACAGTTTACTTTAAAATTTCAGCGATAAATATACGATGGATGCTAAAAATATTTCCTCCTTCAGCATTAAAACATATTATCAAAGTCAAAAGCTTAGCAAACTCTTTTTTCTATAAGAAATCCTAATTCTTGCTAAGCCTCAGTACTCATGAATTTATTTGCTTTTTTGTAAATCCTTAGAGTTTGACTGCAGAGCCAGAAAGACACCAAGTTCTCATCAACAAATATACATAGCTATATCAATGCGTATATCATTCCTTTAAATCTTTCATAATTTGCCCCTCCGCTCAGGAAAGCTATCTGTCTCAACTCTCTAAACCAGTGCTTCTCAACCGGGGTGCACATGCACCCCTTGGGGTGAATTCGAGATACTAAGGGGTGAAATTTTGAAAAAGGGGGAATTGGGGGTGAGTTATACACAAAGGGGTGAAGTTGTAATTGGGCAGATAGTTTGGTGTCAGCTGTATAATACGGGTTTCCTGTAATTCCAGATTGTTATAAATCGTGACCTACGGCTAAAATTAAGAAAGCTAATACCAAGTATAAAAACTCTTGTTGATCGACATCAAGCCCAAGGCTCGCATTCATAATTATGTTATTTGCTTTTAGTAATAACTTATTACAGACAAAAATAACACCCATTTATGCTGTGAAAAAAGAACTTTTGTTGTTAAAATACAGTATTTGTGCTTTGTTATAGTATACACCCCATATCATATTATCTCCTAGTTTTAATTTTCTATAATATGACGATTTGTCGTGGTGGGGGTGAATAGCTGAGTATTGTTTTTTAAAGGGGTGAAGTGGATCAAAAAGGTTGAGAAGCACTGCTCTAAACTAAGCATGCGACAGCTTACTGACTATGCGTGCCCCGCAGTGGCGTGCTGCGAAGCTGGAGTCGTAATGTTTACAACAGTTTTGATCATGAGAGTATTCTTAAATTAATCTCAAGTGTCAAGTGTCTTGAAACTATATTCCGAACCCTTTGGGGTGATTCAAACCTGTCGAAATAGGTTTATACCTATAATGAAATGAGTCTTAGACAGGATATCTAATAAAAATGAAACTTAAAAATAAATATTGTATCGAAAATGTAATAGTTAATCGGAAATTAGTGTTATATTAAGCCTTGTACTCTTCTTAAATTGTTCTTAAATTTCAGCATTTTTGTGGCTTCGTGTTCTTGTAAGTTTTCTTCTTGTAAAAAAGAGTGCATTGAACTGAATTTCCAAACAGAATATCTCATCATCGCATCAAATGCTCTACATTTGGTATTGAAGTAATTGAGAAGATGGAACACACAGCATCATCGTGCTAGATGATAGCGCTAAGAAAAGGACGAGGAAAGGAACAGAAATGGGGCTCAAAGGAGGGAATAGTTGGGAGAACTATGATGTAGGTTACAGTTTATTATAAACATTATTTTCTTTGCCTCTCAATAACTACTAATTTAAGGGGCTGTCATTTTTAATGCTGGGTACAGGGGTCGAATAACTTTTGGAGGGTTATCAAATTTTTTTGCCTTGTTTTATTCAGTTATCAAATGTTTTGCCAATTCATGATAGGGCACCAGGGTTTTAGAATAAATTCCCACCATAAATATTACTTTTTTGTAAAGTACTAATATTTTTCTAAATAAATGTGTACAAGAATGTGAACTTGTTATAAGTATATCTTTGCAAACAAAACATTATTTGAAAGAAACAATGGGTATTCTGTGGTTCTTTACTTTTTATTTTCCCACCTTCCTGTCTTTTTATATCCAGGTAGTGTTTTTAGCACTCTTACCGTCGGAAACGTCTGGACTTGTATTATATGGAATTGTAAAATTATGGAAATGTCTTATTACTTGGGAAGGCCAATAATGGAACCATGAGTCATCATCATCCTCATCATCATCATCATCATCATCATCATCATCATCATCATCATCACCATCATCATCATCATCATCATCATCATCATCATCATCATCATCATCATCATCATCATCATCATCATCATCATCATCATCATCATCATCATCATCATCATCATCATCATCATCATCATCATCATCATCATCATCATTATCATCATCATCATCATAATCAATTTATTTATTGTTGGCTATTCTCGTCCTCTTTCTTTTGCAATATCCTTGAGGCATGAAAATCCTTCATCAATTCATAATGGGGATTCAAATATTACTGAATATAGTGAGTGGGGTAAATCAACTTTTCTATTTGTTTAAAGTTTTTCCACCCTTGTACCCAGCATTAAAAATGGCAGCTCCCTTAGTTCCTACCTTTATCCAAGGATGTTGCATGCATTCTTCGATGCTCATTCGCTGCCTATGGGAAGGAGCATTAATTACTGAATGGAATTCAATCCTCATCTTATAGTTTCATGTTATTACTGTACTGCTATGCTACTGTAGCAAAAATGATGTAAGTTGTTAGTGACAATATGAAATTATGAAGGAAATGCGTAACTGTTATATTTCTATATGTTATATGTTATATTTCTATACGCAAACTGTTATATTTATATCATACTTCATACTAAAACGTTGCCAAAGGATGAGGCCTTTTCCATATTGAAGAAAATAGTATGCATTTCCTGATTCTAAGCATACCTTGAATTTCTGACCATGAGCTTGCTGATGAAGTCTTTAGCTTCAGGAGAAATAGACTCGAATGCTACATCATCAAAGTCCCAAATGGCCTTTGTTACATTACTGCAAGTCTCCTGGTTATCATCGCCCGCAAATGGTGA
>OLMO02000277.1:3275166-3311375 GCA_900291935.2 Cassiopea xamachana
TATTTTCATTTCCTAGCTTAAAAGTATGATTAACGAGTGTTATGTGGTAAAGTTCAAGGAATGCGAAGCAGGGGACGACAAAGAATTAAATACATGGACATCCTCAACACCAATAATCTACTTAGCAATACTGAACTAATAAGAAAGACGGATAGCACAAATGAATGGCGTGCCGTGATCATCGATACCTGCTCCAGACCTCATACCTGAAGAAGAAGAGTCTAATAAGGCCTTAAAATGCATTCAACGACAACAAAACGAGATCGAGACTGCTGCAACTTCTGGAACAGAGGCTGTTTCTTTATCATTGATTTAGACCAGCTTTCACATAAAGAGGCAGCAAAATTTGATAGCCCATAGAGAGTGACTCAATTGCAATAATAAAATTCACTGCTCATTAAAGATAATTGAGCCAAAAGCAGCTTGTCCCAGCGTTACCTTCCAAGCTCCATAAATGATGAGGGGGTGGGCATAACTGATGAGGGGGTGGGAATTGATACTGCATTCAAACTCGCTAAACAATCTGCTAAACTCTTTTTTTAACCCAGTTTTTCGCTCAAAATTCTCAAATTTCTTTGTTCTCAATCTTAGATTATCCTTAAATTATTCTTATGTATCAAAAACGTGAATTTGCCTGAAAATCAAAGGAATGTATTCGAAATTTTGTTGATGTCTTGCTTTATCATAAAACAAACTAAAAGTGGATTAGAACAATAAATATTGTATCGATAGTGCAAAATTCTAATCTAAAGCAATATTATGACTCAAATATGCAAAAATTCCAAATCTTGAAGGCGCTCGAGCCTTTCATTATTCCTAAATTATTCTCAAATTTTAGCAATTGTGAGCCTTCTTATTCTTAAAAATTCTATTCTTGTAGACAAGAGTGCATAAGTTTGTTCCAACATCAGCTAACATAATTATTATAATTGCATATAATAATTATTTTACTGTATTCTACTAAATTTAAATTTATAAATAATACTATTAAAATGTTATTGCCACCATGGTACTATAATCTGCAAAATTTGAATACTCACAAGACATATGCAATGACGCCGATAGACCTGAAATAAGAAATTAATTTACTATATGACTTGGAAAATAATTTCAGAATATTCAGAATAACTTTAGGAATCTCTGAAGGGGGCATTTCCCATTGGAAGAAAATACTGTAAAAGAATATAACTGCTCCTGCTACAGTTAACTTTGAGGAAAAGTCATTTTAACTAATAAAAGGGAGCTCACTCCCTTTACGTTGTGTCTGTTAACATGAATTGACTACACGATTTTTTTATAAAAAAACCATCATTTTGCCTGAGCCTCAGTTTTCTTAACTTTTCTCGAACCTGGGCCTGAGACTTTCTTAAATTGTTCTTAACTTTTATTGAATTAAACTGGCTAAAATGGTTTACACTTTCGTTGTTAATATTGTATACTTCAATTTGAATTCCATCTTTAATATATTCAATTCAATATCGACGAAACAGCGACTNTTTTGGCCAATAAAAACATTTAACTTTGCATATTGAGCCTCGTGATTTCTTAAGATTTTGACCATTTGAGCCTCATTATCTTACAAAATTGTTTTCGTATAAAAAATGTGTATTTACCACATATCCGTTGCAGTTGTGATCTTTTCAAAATTTATAATTTCCGGAGCTGAAATTAAAATAAAGATCAAAAACCTCACTTTATGTTAAGGAAATGTCGAGCAAGGTGATTATGACATTTTTGTTTAATGACATGAATAACAACAACAAAAGTTGTAAAATCTTTGATGACTTAAATTTCATTCAATAGTCCCTAGTCAGATTCGATATGTAAACAGATAGGTGGCAATACGTTATGATCATCAAAACTATAGGAGAGCCTTCCAAGTAAAGATAGAGTGCAGGAATGCTACCGTAGATACAGAGATTTATTTGCTTTGATTATAGCAGCATTCACTCAGAGGCACACACATAGTAATCATAGAGAAAATCAACGTAACTTGCTTTCAGTACCTGCAAAAGCCGGTGTCCCAGATAATACCTTTATCTCCTCCTTAGGACTATAACGTTTTGCAAGACCAAAGTCGATTATTTTAATCTCGGTTGAATTTGGATCTACAAGCATCACGTTCTCTGGCTGTAATGAGAAGAATGATACAAAAGTGAACGCACGAAAAGAAGATTCAATAACAAATATCTGGCTAGGAGTTACACAGCAAGATAGAAGACAGCTCGACGATGACTTTGCAACCAGTAAGCAAGGAAACTGCCAAACAGTCAGAAACATAAAAAGCAGATAAATGGAAGGTACATAGAGGAGTTAGACTGGAAAGCTAGATTGAAAACTATGAAACTGTTGCATAGTCCCTCAAAAAGAGGAACAATGATGCAGCGTCTTGGCATGAAAGAAATCCTTGCCAGTTGTGAAGACGTTGTTACAAAAATCGCGTGTGACTGCATCCTTGTGGATTCTTCTTTCATTGTGATCGAGACATACAGTGTAGCAGGCTCTAGCCATAACTAACTAAGTAAGTAAGCAACTAATAAACTAATTAACTAACAAACCAAGAAGATAACAGGCTGATGCAGAACGAGTTGCTATTTTGGAAAGACTTTAAACAGAACTAAGAAAGTGAGAGAGAAAAATAGAGGAAAAGAAAACAGATAAGAAAGACAAAAGATAGAGAAAAAGATAGGAAAGAAGTATATATTTAAAAAATACATGCAAAATTTTGCATTACGATATTTAAATGCACTCAAATAAAAAGTAATCAGAAGGAGAAGAAAAAGGGCAAGAGAGCGAGAAAATGCTGTCAATGAGTGCTACAATGAAATATGGTAAAAATAACACAAACATAGGGTTTGAAAAGGGGCCTACCTTGAGATCAAGATGTAATATTCCCTTTCTATGCATACACCGAACACCTTGTAAGATTTGCTTTATAAAGAACACAACCTCTTTTTCAGATATGGCCTCCTCCCTAGATAACTTCTCAAATAGTTCACCACCAGCCACCCTGAAAGAAGAAAGGTGAAAGAAGTAATGAAATTGGGAACTATATTATCCGTTGCAACAGCAAAATATGAAACAGCTCTTGAATTCAATGTGAAAATACTTCCTTCAGAAGGGTTCACCAGCTATTATGGGCTTTGTGGCAAAATTTACCATACACTATCCTTGCCAGGGCCAGATGCTAGCAATCTATTTCAAGGAGTGCTGTCCAGTTTGGGGACCCCTGTATTCGAGCAACTTTTATGGTTTCCAGGCCTTTGTTTGTAGCAAATAAATTCAAAGACCTTATTTCAATTGTAACGCAGTGACAGCTTGTATGTTCATGCAAACCAGATGGTCATTGAAGTCGCTATTACATGTATTAACAAAACTAAGAAACTTGACTGAAGTGGTTTGCCATAAAAATACCTTAATTATATTTGTAATTTCTGTTTGTAGTTTAGCTATATTTGTTTTGGATAAACAGTAAATGAAAAATTTTCCAATCATAGAAGAAACGTGATGACCACGAGTATTTTCCGTTATTATTCTAATAGAGCAATTATTCTATACTAAATAGGCACTGTTTTTATGGAATAGCAAGCAAAGTCCTTGACAGCTCCTTTAGTCCATAACTCAGACTAAGCAAAGGCAAATGTAAAGAGGTTTGGAAGCTAGTACCAGGCCCCACTTTCATTATAGAAAAAAGAAAGCAGTTACATTAAATAATCCCTTTGGGTAACAAAATGAATAACTACAACAGAACAGTAAGAATAGATTACTTCTGGGAATTAAAAGAGAGAAGATCACGTAGTGTCTTACAAACTATAATTTCTGCCAACATTTCCATCTGGGTGCAACTTTGTTGTGCTGGTCCAATAGTGACTTCCAGCATCACTTTGAATAAAGGTGCAGTTTTCTAGTACATGGTAAGCATTACGGTGCGACATTGCTCAAAAGTATTTGATCATTGCGGCTTCCCATTTTCATCGAACTTTTTCGATATAAAAAAATTGTGCTAACTTGCCCTACAAAGCATTTTATCTTTGCTAAACAAATCTTGATGCATGCCCATCAACTGTTATCAAAGTAAAGATAAACTCTCTTGACTGATTCTATCTTGATATAAAATATATCAACTTTAGCTGGAGGGGTTCGTGCTTAAATAGAGTCTTCTAAATACTGATGAACTTACCATTCGAGTACGAGGATAAAGCGTCGTGATTCTTCAAACACATCGTAGAGTTTGACAATTCTTCGATGTCTCACCTCGCAAAGGAGATCAATTTCTTGACGAACGATAGCACGAGTGGCTGCTCTCACCTTTATGTATTTTGCAGCGTAAAATTTCCCAGTTGACTTCTCTTTTACTTTGCTAACAATTCCAAATCTTCCCCTGAGAGAAAAAATAATTAGACGAAGAAAATAAGTGTAAAGTACAATTTTCATTGTCATCGTAGGTGACCGAGCGTTTGGGAAGATGAAGAGAAAACGAGCACAACACAGTTCCTCAGATGTTAACCGAAAGTAGAGATGAGATTATCATAAACAGATGTTTTCAGCAAAAACATAAAGCATGTGAAACTTCTCCTGCAGCTATAATGAGAGCATGTTGATGTAGGGGGGTTGATAATTTCATTGCACTGGTCGAAGGGTATAGCTCCCAGTCTTCATTAGTTGACTTGCGAAGCTCTTTACTCTCAGTAGTAGATGCGGCTTTAATGCAATTTGGGAACATTAGAAATGAGTAAAGGTAGTAAGGTCAACTTGTCTCTAATATGAATCGATGGTCGTTAAAATTTTCACCTCTTTTGTAACTCTGAAGGTTATCGATTTGATTATAATGCTTACAGTCTGTTGGTACTACAGAACTTTACCACATCACGAAAAAGCGGCAACATTATTTTCGCATACTGAAAGCTTTTTTGTCCGATACTCATCAGAGTATGAAAACGTCGGATAGTGACCGAAAGGTTAACCGAAATATATATCCAGATGCGCTTAATGTGCTATGTTGCGTCTAACTGGTCCCAAGTGTGACCAATTAGGACCTATTAACCATTGTTTACTTGAAGAGTCCCAATGAGAAAGCAAACTCTTTTTGTCTACACAAGTCTGGGTTTTGAGTCTTGATGTAAACAGATTCCACAACACTTAAGTGAAAAGACAATCTTGCTTGCCCAATGATCCGAAAATTTTCGTCTGTATATGTTACGGCGCATTCTGGATATGCAATCAGGTGTTGTCCTATGGCTGACTCACAAAATCTCTCGTTAAAGATGACCATTAATTACCAACACGCAGTTTCACCCTTTCAACAAATACACCTCAAAAACGTACTGAAAATTAGAAAGTTGGGATCTCTGCTATAAGTCAAAGCTGTGAAAGACAAGTTTTCACCTTCCAATTTCCTCGATATCTTCAAAGAAATCTTCAAACTTCTCTTTCTTCACTTCAATATGAATTGGTTCTTCGTCCCCTGTATCATTTTCATCATCCTCGCCTTCTTCAGCAGCAATACTCTTTGATAGCAACTCTTTAAACGAAGCTAAATAAAAATGGTAGCTTTAGCATTGAAACCTAATGACAAGACGTTAAGCCTGAAAAGTTATTATTCTATTTTTCAACACAACGGTGGCAAAGAACATTTTCGACTTACAGTTTGAAGCAATTAAGAAGCTTTTTACCTTAAATATACTTGTTGCAAACTGTATGCTCTTGTGGATAAGTGCAAGACTTGACAATAAACTAAACTTCTCGTTAGATATATAACAGCATTAAATCAACTCAATATTTACAGTAAGTAATAATTCTTGTTCTTTTGAAACTTTGAACTCAAGCTCGTAACTCTTAACAGTGAACTATAAACTCTGAACTTGTAACTATAAACTCGTAATCTCAAAACTCTTAACTGTGAAGCGAATGCTAAGCTTAAATATACGACGAATAATTGCGGAAGAGCGCTACATGTGACCAAGTATCCAACAATATTTCCAAAGCAGCTTGGAAGAAACAATTATAAATCAGTTTCAGTGTGCGAGAAAAACTCATATATTTCCTTTCTTTCTTCCCCCAACGTCACAAGCTTGGTTATCAAAAGTGCAATCTGCCCAGGACAACATAGTGATGCAGATAAATACAAGGTCTTAAACTAGAGATTTATGAAATTAATCAGAAATTCAACTAGTCATTATCACCGAGCTTAATCATTTTAGAGCGTCTTACATGGACTTAAAGCGATTCAAGAGGCTTCAATGATAAGTTAATGAAGACCGTCTCTCTAATTCAAAGTGCCTTTCAAATGCCAAATGATCGTTTCTGTCAAGTCTATTTTATCTAGGCCTTTAAAAGCTAGAGTTCCCCAAAAGGAATGTCTTATATAAAACCCCCGTTTAATGGGGAGGTGACAATGTTCCCCCTATAACAAGTTGTGGTCTACAATATTTGGTTTCTATAGCGGAACACATTTTACAAGTTCTTACGGAAATTGGCCTTGCTTTTCTAAGGGAGCAGAAAGTAGGAAGAGGGTACAGCTTCTTCCAAACACGTAGTTGGAAGACTTGTCTTGGAGAGGCAAAACATGCCTTAAACATCACTTTAGGGGGTCAAAGACCTGATTTAGTAATACAAACCTCTAAGTTAATAATTTTGTAGGGAGGGGAGGATCATGCGAAGCGTCTCATTTGAAGCATTGCCGCACCTAGGCCGAACCCCTATTTGTATAGTGAGGACAGAAACTTGGGAAGAGCCCCGTTTTGATTACCAATCGCGTAGGCGTATAGTGTGAAGCAAAATAAAAATTCGTGAGAAACCTTTGGGAAGCAGGCAGTTTTCGTTTTATTACTGCGAGTGTTTTGAGAAATCAGAAGAAGGAGTGCATTTGCTGCTGACCATGGAGCAATAACGATCATTTGAGCCGATGAAACAGTTCAAAATCGACGTTCAACATTGCCTCATCAACAGAACACGTGGAAAAATCTCAAATCTAGGGATTTCCCCTTCACCAAAGTTTCTCGCCAGCAGTCAGTTAAGTTTGTTACCCACATTTTGTGCAAGCACACGGCTGCATCTTGGGCTCGGCCCATTTTATCATTTGTAGTGTGGACACAACATACACTTGGGCCGAGCCTGGGCTTGTTTTGTAGTGTGGACACGGCTATAGACTCGTACTGATGTAATTGGGGCTGGAATTGTAAGCTGGAAATAGTCTAGATTAGATTGATCCTAAGCTATGTTAATGACAGGACGACGTTGCAACTTATCAGCAAGGGCTGCTGAGTTTTCGAAGTTATCACCGAGTTCCAGAAGGTTGGAATGCTACCTCTCAAGAAAACATTCACAGGAAGCATCACAATAAATTTACAAGGCAAACAACTTTGATTGTGAAACTGAAGTGCATGTAATTAAATTACATTGCGAAGAAGCGATGGGCACTGGAAAGAACACGGTTGGAAACTCATAAATTCATCCTGATAGGGATGTGTGTCGCATTTTTGAGAGGATTGTGACGCATTAAGGTTGAAGGATATATGTTCCCACCACACACTGTAGAAGCAAACTGGGCGTGCCTGAATAACAATAGTTTGTATATACCAAGCAAGTGCCAACAGCAAGCTTTACGTTGACAGAAACATTAAACTAAGGTACATAAGTTAGAGTTAGGACTAACTGAATGAGTCCATAAGCTTGTTTTTACACGGTGGAATTGCTGGCGTGCACAGCAAGAAGAAGATATATTCAAAACATTAGGTCTTTGATAAACACTTGCTTCCCAGCGATGGAGACAGGCATAGTCTCTGATACAGTACTGGTTACAGCAAGCTATTGAGCGTTTTGGTGGGGATTCCTTTCTTTGGATGAATGAACTATGGGAGTTATCAACAACCAGAAAAAAATTATTGGGTTTTTTACTCTAGGATTTTCAATTCAAATGGTCCCCAACGGAGTTTTCTTTTAATCCAACGCAACAACGCTACGAATAAGCCTTGTATTTATGACATTAATAGTGATAAGAAACATTTAGTAGCCCACTTTCAAACATACGATTTCACCTGTTAGGAAAATGGCCCACCATTGTATCAGTACAGATTTGAAACCGTTTGATAGAGCAAGCGAGCAAAGATATATTTGTTTTATGCAAATGGTGCCGTAGAGACTAGCGCAATGATGTTTTGACAAAATTTTCATCGTTAAAATTCGAGCATGAACCAGTAGAATAGACAGGCAATAATATTCTAAGAGCTACGAACTAGCAAGATTAATGACAAAGTTCCTTCTAATAAAAGCACTTAAATTTGTCTTGAAAATTGTAGATGCTTGAAAACTGGGAGAATAGGATCTGAAAAACACAGGGAAGGTGGATTTTATCCAGAAGATAATAGAGTATTAAACTCTTACATAAAGCTACCTCCTTTAGAACTGCAACAGCAGCAATTTCATAGAGCCCAGACAATACGTCAATATAGAAATATTTTAAGTCTCCGATGCTATTTTGCTGGTCACTGTTCAATTTCTCTTTTGCTGGAACTCCATCAAAATACTGACTGGAGAATCAAACGCTATTCTTATTGCAAAAAGTAGCAAGTCTTAGGATAATACTATATTTCAAGTCCTTCCATGGTGAATTAAAGCTACCTAATTCTGCTTGTATAAATTTACATGGCTTTCTAACATGGCTCTGCTTAGCATTGCGAAAGAAATACTAAATTAAATACTCACCTCTTTTCGCTGCCGCACTTGATTTAAACCAGCTCCTTTTATGCGGCATGTTGGAATCGCCGTAAAAGTCTGTCTGTTTACTCTCCTTTGCAGAATACTCAAACCTCTTCTGGATTGACTGTTTCGTCGCAATAGCGCCACTGGAACCTGCTGAATTCAGCTTAGAATCCGCAGAAACAGTACTACCTATGGTTCGCACAGTAGAAACGTTATTATGCCTACGAATATCACTTGGTTTAGCTTGATTATCCGAAAGAGGCTCATTGTATTTTTGTCTTTTTTCATTGTCAACATCTTCTTTGTTTCTACAGTCTCGTTCTTGGCCTTTATCAAGAAGCAACTCAATTTTGTTCCTATTGGCAGGCAATTCGCTTTCGTGTACAGGAGTTTTCCTTTTCAAATTTTCCGCTGAATTTTTGCTGGATACAACTGTTTTGTCCGCCAATATATTGCGATCAGAATATTCCTCTCTACCCTTGCTTTTAAAATTTCTCTCACGCTCCATTCTTCTTGCTAACAATTCTCTAGCAAATTCCCTCCTATCATTTGCTATAGGCTTGGTTACAGACTCCACTATTTCATTTTCAATGCTCAAGTCATTTGACCGTCTTTGCCTATTTACAAGTGAATTCTTTTTACTTCTATCACATTCTTCTCTCCGAAGTTCTACTTGATCGTTCGTGTCTGCCATTGTCTTCTTTGCTGAAGACACCAATTCCTTTCTTCTAGCACGTTCGTTTTCCAGATTCTCAGAGGCTTTTCTTTCTCCACTAATTTTTCTTGTAGCTAGCACATCACTCTGACTTACACCATTTCTTCTCGTCCCATTCTCTAGTATCTCTGTCCTACTTGGCATGTCAGTCTTAATGTTTACATCCTTCTCTTTAGATGAAACCCCTTCATTTAGCAATTTCTTTCGATCTCGTAATTTTTCTATATTGGACTTTAGAATTTCATCATTCTTACCCTTAGTCCTGTTTCCTTTCTCTAAAGAAATCCTTCCTGGCCTACCATTTGAAAGTAACGAATCTGTACTTTGAGAAAGGTGACCCAAGGACCTGGTTGCTTCCTCTACAAGCTTTGAGCTTCGTTCGATTGTTCTACTCTTGAGAAACCCATCCTTGCTACGGAATATTTCATTCCTATTGGCTAGGCCGTCATTGAACTTTTCATCTCTACTCTCGCTTTCATTCTCCTCCGTTCGGTAATCCCAGTCTAGACTATTCGATCGAGGCCTCTTCTCAGAAGTACTTGGTTCATTTCTAGCAGGCTTTGATTGCCTGGAGGTATCGGACAAAATCTCAAATTGTTTACGCAGCTGTGAAATATTGGCCAAACTTCGAAGTGAATCATTATCAGAAAGCTTCTTTAAAAATACTCTCTCCTTCGCAACAGACTGTCGCTGCTCAGTTTTGCTCACGCTTTTGGGTGAATTTTCGTGAGATTTTGTTTCATCATTCTCCTGTAAAGATTCTTCAGCAGATGTCTCTTCTTCTCCGTTACCCTCTTCGCTATCTTCAGCTATTGATGACTGAGGTGACTCCATGCTTCCTTGCTCCTTTCTATCCCTCAACAAAGATCCTGATTTCATAAGCAATGATGCCCCAAATGAGCTGAGACGTCTGACGGCTCTTACAGCGTTCACTGATTTCTGAAACGAATCGAATAAATTCTCAGAAATAGTTGAAATTGGCCAATAAACAGACGAGCAAAATATAATGCATTCAAAGCTGTAGATGTTGGGTGGAGGCATCAGGGATAGGTGTCCAAAGCTTTTCAGAAGTAAGACAGTTCCCCTTATTAGGGTCACCGAGAGAATTCTGAGGCCCTGGGGCAAAAGAGAAAGACAAGCCCCCCTGCGAGCAAAAGGAGTAGAAAATTCGAAATTAATCAAAAAAAAGATAAAAAGGGTCTCGAAATTAACTTTGGAAAATTACTGCTGGTTTACTTTATGAGGTTCCACTAGACCTTGAAGCATTTGGTGTTTTGAGGCCCCTTGATGCTTGTGGTCCTGGGGCAATTTACCTCCCTGTCCCCTCTCTGTGGCCCTGCCCCCTACTCCAATTCTCTCTTTCTCATTAAGTGCTTCATTTTCCCATCTAGTAGGACGACTATTTTTGTAGAAAATATTTTTTCTGATTTTTGAGGAGTTGAAATTGGACCATCTTTGATCTCATTTGAAAGGTGTCACTTTGCAAGGGAGTACACCCCAATTTTATCTGCGTCCCCACTACTGAATACAGACAGCAACACCAGCATGCAACACAATAGTTATATTCTCCATTGAATTTTTGAGATATTGGATTGGCTGGAGCCGAATGTCTGTGGCCAAATACGTATTTCACTTTTCCAATATTCAAGATTTTACATACAAAAGTGTTCTTAGGTGAGGTAGTGCTGAACATGCTTTAGACGTGAACGTACATTTCAAGCGATGCATTGAGCAAGTGAACACAACAAAGCTCCTTCAGTCAAGAAAGTCTGAACTTTCTGTTGAGAAAGTCTTCTGTTAAGGCTTAACTAGGTCAAAATAAAGGCATCTTATTGGCTAATTATTGTTTGTAATCAATCCGCTGATTGGTCCATCACAAAATTTGCCTGTGTTCTATCAGGGTATAGTCAACAGGATTGAAGAAAACCAGAAAGAAAACTCTGCATGAGATAAAGGTTGCTTCATCTCTCTCTTTGCATCATGAAGGAGGTACGATCATGGCATTGGGTACAGAAAGAGAAGAATGTGATAAAAAAGAGAAAAAAGAAAGTGAAGGAAGGCCTTTGGTATAATGCTGTATCATGTTTTGGATTCTGACACCTTACGAGGTGTCGTCACCTATGCTATATTTTTTATAAAAAATACAAACTTTCTGGTTGCTTCTTAATATTTTGTCAAATCGAGCCTTAAATGTTTCTTAAATTTTTGCTAAATTTAAAGACTTTGGATGACAATAACAACCCAGATTTGGCAATTGTAATGCAAGAAATACGATGCTCGGGTTTTGGGAAGCATGTAATGGATGTTCATTCTATTTTCTTGCTAGCTTGATCAAATATTTACTATTGAAAACAACTTTTGCAAGATATTTTTTGAAACTCAGCCTCCTAATGTTTTTTGATTTTCTGCTTAATTTCAGTCTCATGTTTCTTATAGACATGTTTCTTATAAAAACAACCAATAATACAGCCCCATGAAGTCATCACTTGGTGGTAAGCAAGCCTAATCTGAACATCGTCCTTTTAAGGTATTTAATGCCTTGACAATAAAACCCCCTTTCCTAAACGTATCACTATGCCAAAAAACCATACAGCAAGCGAAAACTTCATGGAATTTGCGAGAAAACTTCTGACCAGTATGATTAAAATTAACGCCTTCAGAAAAGCAAGCAAACATTTAGGGAATCAATGAACAGATCGCAAATATCTCAAAAACGGTTTGAGATCAGCCACTGATAAATGACTGGTGAAAAAAGCAAGTATTGACAGTAAAGGCATATTGAAGTAACTCCGTAATCATACGATGATCAGGATAAGTTCACCAATGCTGCAGATAATATTTCAAACGGTCTAATCTTGAATGTGGAATGCGCTTCGAGGGAAGATAATCAGATTTCGCTACAATACAGTTGGTTGAAGATTAAACGAGCTACTAAAATAGAAGCATGATTGTGCCGAAAAAGAGCAACGAAAAGACTAGCCTCGAATCTGGCAATGCAAATGAGGCCATTGGAGTTGGCAACT
The DNA here is from genome assembly GCA_900291935.2 of Cassiopea xamachana. NCBI lineage: Eukaryota > Metazoa > Cnidaria > Scyphozoa > Rhizostomeae > Cassiopeidae > Cassiopea > Cassiopea xamachana. The sequence continues at coordinate 3,287,605 of OLMO02000277.1, forward strand.
AGTACATGTATCGAACACTTCTGGGTAGATGTAACCGTTCACCGTCACGAACAATGTCCAAGCAAGTCACAATAGTGAGTTACAGTCTTTTTCAAACAAAAATCGTACAAACTGACGAGTGGAAGCAAGTCAATGTACTCTCTTTTAGACAAATTGATATCGTATAGTTTCTTAATTTTCTTGAACAAAGTACTAGAGTTTCTTAATTGTTTCAACGTCCTAGTCCTCGTTTCACATAAATCAGTTTCTTATTTAAAATGTGTAGCAATATCCATGGAAAGATTTCACTATAAGTAAATCGTCAGTTACATGTCTTACAACGCCAGAGTCCACTTCTACTTGGTTATTTACTCTACTTCTGATCGACCTATTCAGTTGTGAATGCCTAAGAAAAGATGGAGCAATGCTGTTGTTAACCTTTCGCTTGGATTACGCAGGAAAGGCTGAGATGAGTGAATTCTTCGACAACACAACAATTATTAATAATCAATCAACGAAATGTACTTTAGCAATACAAACTCACGCTTTCCTATTATGAAGGGCGACCAACTTTAGAGCTCGGACCTTTACTATAAACTTTGGCTAAACGTCTTCTAAACCTTCACAACAAGGCTGCTACTTCTTTCGATTCTTTTCTACAAGACGTTCTCTCTACTCTAAACTTGGCACGCCCGTCATGATGCTAATAATACTAATTGAAATTAACGAATGAAATAACAGAACAAAATTCAAAGTCAACACAACATCAACAATCCACAGCGAAGCATAGTCTATAGTTCACCAGAAGCGCCCTCTTAGCGCCACACTATAAAGGCCATTTTGAGAATTGAAAATTTCAGATCCAGCTTCGCAGGACATACACACTTTGTTCTATAAGAAACCTAGCTCAAGGCCTAGTACTAAGAGTTTCTTAACGTTTGGCTACATTTTGGTTCTAAAAGTTTCTTAAAAGTTTCTTAATTTAGCGAATTAAATTGCTGTGAAAGCATACCCAAAAGGAAAATGTAGCAAACTATTTGTCCTATAACAAAGTGCGTTAATACCAGTTAAATTCTAAAACAATGTCATATTTAAATTGTTTTGGTTCAGCTCTACGTTGAACCAAGCATCGATTTCAAAGTATTGTTTATTTATAAAGTTTCTTAGCTCTTTCCTTGTAGTTCCAAAAGCTTCTTTGATTGTACTGGGTTGCTGATAAACTGGTTTCTTATGAAGAACACGTGTACCTAGGCATTGATCTATAGCTAAAAGTCAACCTTCACTTCAGCCACGCAGCTGAAGGTGTTTTACTAGAGGGAGGAACAATGCCTGCCTTAACCATCATCTTGGGTGGGGGCAAGAATTTTTTAAAGTGTTTAACCTAATGTTCAATAATTCTGCTTGAGGGTAACACCATGCCAGATGTCTGGTTTGGTAGGGGACTACCCTTCCAGGCCCCATACAGCTACGTGCTTGCTTCACATTCAGTTCCATGCTAGAAAATTTGTGTTAATATTGCAATAGATGTTAAACTGAATACCTGCCAGCGCTTTTTTGCTAGAAATTTTCGTAAATTTTCGACCTTGAGTTTCTTCCTCTTCTTGTAGCTGTGGCTCTAGAAATTATGCATATTACATTAAGAAGGGGTCATTCACCAGGTACGTAAAGCCTCTACCAGGGAGGGAGGGAATGTACTTTAATTTGCAACTGTATAGTTACGTGGAGGGCTATTCTATGTTGCATTATAAAGATGGGAGGGAGTTCATTTCATTTCATTTTTACTTATTTAAACAGGGTAGAAATACATTCATTACATGACTGGTTTACAATGTGCCCTGTCAACATAAAATGGAAAACCGTAATTACATCAAAATGCTGCTTAGAATACTAGTATACTTGTAAAGCAAAAACAAAAATTATATGTATATACATGGATGCGAGCTCGAGAGAATGCGCTTAAAATTGATGAAGATTATCGACTTCTTTGGTTTTTCAAAAACATTTTAAATTTCATTTTGAAAGTAGCTAGCGAAGGAACAGTTTTCATTTCATGGCATAACTGATTCTAGATAGCGACTCCTCGATAGGAAAAGCGGCGCTGCCCGTTAGAGGTTTTCCATAATGGAATTTTAAGGTCAGTGCTGGTGATGCGTAAGATTCTATTGCAGGACTCAGACCTGCTATGAAACATTGGTGGCATGTACGGGGGTGCAAGTCCCTTCAAAACTTTATAAACTGTACAAGCTGCTTCAAATTCAATCATTCCCTTGGGGAGAGGCCAAAATAGAAGAATTTGCCGTACGCAATTGGTGAGCGACTTCTTGAGTAACTAAACTGGTGAGTGAATTGGTAAGTTCAGTAACGCAATTGGTGAGTGACTTGGTGAGTAACTTAATTTTGAAGGTAGAAATGATGAATATTTACAGAATTAAATGAAATTAAACAAAACAACAACCAAATTTGATGAAAATCCAATAGAGTGTGAATGACAGCTTCTAATTTGCACAGCAGAAAAGAGATTGTTATTTTTTAAATAGCTGAGAGGTCATATTGAATATCAAACTGATATTGGGAAATAGTTACCTGAATCCAGTCATGCTCAAGACANACAAATCAACTGTGCGACGATCTCTGAAACGCAATGAAACTGTGCTTTTAGAGAAAAGTTCACAGCTCAATATATTAGAAATTGCGGAAGAATTTAGCACATTTTGCGGCTGCGTCTGCTGTAGATAGCAAATCAAACACGAAATTACTTCGATAAAAGAATTACTCCAGACTGAAATCGAAATAGGGCTAGGCCTGCTTCTGTCTACAACACAATAGTTTCAGACGCCGTTTACACGATATCGGATTCAATTGAATTCGATATGCTTTCGTAGCGTATTGCCCTTCCGTCTACACGATGATGATGATGAATCGGATGTAACATCGATACGCACATGAATACTATACAGAATGAATATACTCTCGTGTAGACCATGAATCCGATATGATTTGATATCATATAGCCTCATTGTTGATCAGGTATCAAATCATATCGGATTCATGCGTCGACACGACACCATATTCATTCTGTATCGTAGTCGTGTGCGTATTGATTTTACATCTGATTCATCACCTCCATCGTGCAAACCGAAGGGCAATACGATGCAAAAAAATTATCGGGTTCATTTTAATCTGATATCATGTAAACAGGGTCTCAGATAGAGCCACCTCAGAAACATGAGCTAACACGGCCTGGGCCGAGCTTAGATTCTTCACTTGAGCTCACTTTCAATACCGAAGGGCTGGAGATCATAAGTGGGGGGGAGGGGTTATATAATGAGGGGGATTTGGGAAATTTCGAATGCAGTGCAGTCACGAAGCCAGCTTTCAAAAGTAAGGAGGGCAACCAGGCCCGATGGGCGTGGCAGCCACACCTAAGTATAGAGAGAGTTTTTTAATTGGGAACACAGGGAAAGAAAGCAGTTTGGGGGCTCCGATCAGAAATGTTATCATTACCACGCCTTCTACGTTGGCTACAATGTTACCAAAATCATTTATAGTATCAGAAAGATAGCAAAGGAGGTCTGGGGGCTTGCCCCCAGAAAACATTTTGACATTTATGTTCCCTAAAATTCCGGAGAATGCTCCTTTGTAATCATCATTAGAAACCTCAATCTATTATCTTTGACGTAGAAAAAGAACTACAAGATGCCAATTCATCAAGATTCATGGTTATGGGCGGGCAAGGGGGACAAGGCAAAGGCAAGATTGTTGAGCTGGGGGCACTGCCCCATGCCACTCCCTGGATTCGTTACTGATTCAAAGTAGATTAGCAATAATAGGGACAATGAGTGTTCATGTATTTATGCATGTGATGTATGCATGTGTATGAATGGAAATACTGTCATTTATGTATATGCATATATAGCCAATACGCCTTTCTATTATAAAGAAACCATCATTTTGCCTGAGCATAAAATTTCTTAGCTTTTCCTGAAATTGAGCCTGAGATTTTCTTGACTTTTCTAAGATTTTGGCCATTTGGGCCTCATTGTCTTATAAACTTTTTTCTTATTAAAAATTTGTATGTATGTGTGTGAATGGAGGCAGAGATGTACCAAAACACTTTACACTGGGGGAGGGGCGTTATGATCATTTGACCAACTACTTTTACTAAAAGCAAAGAAGCGCTGTGACCAACTCTCTTGCAGCATGGCCGAAATTAGGGGGTGTTATGCCCCCAACACCCCCAAAAATACATTACTGAATGGAGATACGTATTGTCATGTATGTATATATGTATATAAAGCCATTAGTCACCTACTTCACAGATGTTAATAGTACAATCCATGCAAAATAGCTCGAGTTGTATTACCTTGGATTGTGTATCAAAAGGCTTTCAATAAAATCTTTCGATTCATTTGAAACGTCATCGAAGGACTCGTCATCAAAATCCCATTCACATGCAGTAACATTTGCTAATGTTTCGGAATCTGTGTCACCAAGGAAAGGAGATAAACCACTTAATCTATGGAAAAGAAGATATGCAAAGGAAATTGTGTGAATTGGCACTTGCTACAAAGCATTCCGTGAAATTAATATCATAAGACACATCATTTGATCGCGCTTATTACTTCTAAGCATATCCAAGCATGATGTTTGTGTTCCATATTGTTTTAAACTCACATAAAAGCTAAACAAGCGAAGAAATACAATTCGAGATCGGTTGAAAGAAGATACATCAAATAACAAGAGAGATGCTACATCTAAAGCCCTGTTCAGACGCTGTTCTACATTTCGCAAAGAGTCGCTAAGCATTTGGACGAAATGCTTAGCAATGTTCAGCGATGTTGAGGGATGCGTAGTCAAACCTTCTAAAAACTTCACTAAAAAAATGCTCAGCGATGTTTTGTGAGATTTTGAGAACATTTAAACAGAGCCAGACACTAGAAGAAAATCAATGGTCAAATACACGTTTTTTTTATAAGAATGAAGTTTGTAAGAAAATGAGGCTCAAATAGTCAAAATCTTAAGAAAGTCTTAACAAAATCACGAGGCTCAATTTCCACAATTTAGTGTTTTTATAGGCCAAAAATTGATATTTCGTTGTTATTGCATTGAAAATATTAAAGATAGAATTCAAAATCAAGTATGCAATATTAATAAGGAAAGTGCAAATCATTTTAGCCAGTTTGCTTCAGTAAAAGTTGAGAAAAATTTAAGAAAATCTCAGGCTCAATTTCGGGAAAAGTTAAGAAACTTGAGGCTCAGTCAAAAGGACGGTTTTCTTATTAAAAAAAAGTGTAGATGGAAGCAGAAGACAAATGTGTACTTACAGAATATATGCAATTACACCTACACTCCTAGAATTGAATTGAATTAAATTGAATTGAATTGGATAGAAAAATAGTTAGAGTGATGAAAAAATATCGAAAATATCATCAGGCTATCGATTGTAAAAAAATCATTCAATACTAAAATCTAGTAAATATGTGATGCACTAAAATTTAGAATCTAGCGTATTTATCATTACATTGATAATAATACGACTAGAGCTTAAAATGTTAAAAAAATAAACTCTTGTTCAGGACTTGAAGTAAAATAAATTTAAAACCAATGACTTGCATTCTTAAATGTGATATAAAAAAATCATGTTTGACATAGCATGGATATTATAAGGTGTATGAATTGATTGTTGCTTGGCAGTGCCACCCAAAATTTATTCCGAGTTTCAGAAGAGAAGCACTCTAGGGCTACACACAAATTTCAATAAATAGAGGTTTCAAGCTCTGTCAATTAGCCATTCAAGAAATGAGCAAGAACACATTAACCATTTTGTAGGAAATATGCTAGATGCTGGGGGTGAATGAGTTAAGGGGAGGTTTTACAATCAAAAATGGGTGAATTGGTTAGCCGCAGGGAGGACTTTATCTGGTGTCTGTAAAATTGGGAGGCACATATGAGAATAGTACAGCTAGCTGCAAAATATCTTATTATTATCAAACATTTGTGATAATCCAATACAAACATATCATTTCAGGAGAGGTTAACATGAACGTACAAAGCCTTACTCTATTCCTGATAAAATTGCAATGCTGGTAACATCGCCTTCGATAGCATTTTGCAAGAAATATGACAGATTGTCATGGTGCTTGACCTATCCCATCAAAGTCTTGCTCCTTTTTTTTAGTAAGTAATGTCGGGAAAAGGCCGTAGGGCCTATAACAAAGCCCCGACAAAAGGAAAAACTGGGAAAATGGGGAGGTTTAAGTAGAGAGGGAGATAAGATCAAGTTTGTTGATGTTAGATTTAAAAGATGACAAATTGTAGGATTCAGGGAGAGTAGTGGGTAGCAATGAGTTCCACAGTTGAGAAGTTCTAGGAATGAAAGATGATTTGTGAGCTAGAGTTCGTGGATTAGATAGTGTAACTTGGAAAGGTTGTGAATAGGTAGAGCTTCTGGGGGTTCGAACACGGAATAATTTTCTTGATTTGGATCAGGAATAATATTCTTGATTCCTGAGAGCAATGTCCGTGAAAATAGCGGCAGAAAATGGAAAGATCTGCAACAAGACGACGATAGGAGAGAGACTGTAGAGAATTGGTGAGGTTTGGATTGCTGATGAGACCTGTGCAAAATGTAATGGAACTAAACATGCTTATTACTATCATTCATTACAGGATGAGAGCTGGAGCCACAGTTTCACCCCTTGAAAGAAGCAGACCATCTTTAGAGCAAAGGTTCATCTCAATGTCAACCTACCACATGTCACTTGCAAGCGTTACTGGATCATAGTTGAGTACTTCTGGTGCTGAAAGCAGATAATGCAACCATTAATACTTCGAAGTACTCGGTCATTTCAAATAATAAAACTCTAATGGCAGAGTTAAGCACGGAAAATTACAAAATAAAGCCTTTCATCCAGGATTGTTTTTGTATAAAAATTCTTTACATAAAAACTATCATCTGCCATTTTGAGCACCATCTTGTAATCACCCTACTATCTTACCATTATTAACAAATCACATCATCATCTTCAAAACAATCAGCATCATCATCATTTCCAACACATCATCATTATAGTACATTAAAAACACAGCTTTTTGGTACATACCAACAAATTCTGGCGTCCCGCATGCAATTTTTATTTCTTTTCCATGCTCCAATTGACGTGCAAGTCCGAAATCGATCAGTTTAATATTTGTACTCCCAGGCTGGACGCATATGACATTCTCTGGCTAAAATAAGATAGGATCTCTTGCAAAGACTTCACCAAACATACCAATTTGCTGCTTGGTTATGATTGGATGAAAGCAAACAATGAAATAATATTGCATAAATTATGCAACATAATATGGAGTAGACAAGATTTGTATGTATGATACAAAGTGTCTAATCAACATCGGTTGTGTAACTTAGGCCATATTTAGTATACCTTTGCGGATGTGTGTATGAGTAAAGACTTCCCCAGAACTAAACACTTGGAGAAAGGCATCCTTTTATAGCCTCCTTCTAAAGCATTATATTTACATAGCAAAGATGAAAGCTCTACGTTTGTGATATGACACTTGATTTTCTCGATTTCCTTTTTTCAACAACTTCAACAGTTGTTTTATCCTTTTCATAAATTTCTTGGGATGCACAAGTAGTTTGTCTTTTCCATATACATATTCCCATAAGTGTAGGAGGCGGGGGCAGGAGGGGCTATAGCCCCCCTAAGTTATGCAGAAATCCGTTTCACTCGGGCATATTTTCTGAAAGAACAATAGGAAATTCGGGCAGAAAGTTTATAGAAAGGCTACAGCTTCCCCTAAATTTTACGTCCTCCTACGCTCAGGCAAAGTCCAACAAATTTCACAAAGTTTTGTCTTCCTATTATCGCCGTTTGTTGACTTTGCTTTCAAAGATGCTTCTCTGGCTGTTTTGAATGTTCTCCTTCATAGCTAGTACGACCAGAGTTTCCTCCAACAGTAATTAGAAAAGTGACGTTTAGGGATGTAATACCTTGAGATCTAAGTGGACAATGTTCTTCCCGTGCATGTGTTGTAGGCCGTCCAGAATCTGTCTCATGTAAATAGCCGCTTCAGATTCTGTCAAGCTGTCTTCTTCAACTACTCGTTCAAAAAGCTCACCACCAGAGATACTACAAATAAAAAAGATGTAAGGGCAAAGGAAACAGTAAAATGCCTTTGAGATGCTGCCTTCCTAAATTGGATCATCAGTTACAAGAACTAGCTAGCAAACGTATAGGACTAGCTAATTAGGAAGTAGTTATAGCACTCTTCTTCTATGCAGTAGATCTGCAACTCAAAACATTCTTCGAATTGTCGCAAAATATTCGCACACACCAGCGGTTGGGAGCATCACGGGGGGAACAAAGGGAACGAGGAAATGAACTGGCCACCCTATTTATATGCCGCTCGTACAGTACGAGGGGTCTCTCCAAATGCCATTTCTCAACGTGCGAGACCTTTACTTTCTTAATCAAGAGTTAGTGTGGGAATACAGAAGGCTATTCTTTCTTGCAAAATTAGATAAAAAAATTAAATGCTGACAAATAAATGATAACCTTAACTAAGTGCTAAAAAAAATTGCACTTTTATTTGAGCTAGGCTGAAATACTTTTAATTGTGCTAAAAATGGAATAAACTGCTTTGCCTTTATTTGAACCAGAAATGTTTTCTACTACAGGCCTACAGCCAGAAGTGGTATTATCTCACTACTATGGGGAATGAAACGATCATTCGGTTTATAACAGATATAGCGCTTTTCACTAAAAAGCTCTGTTTCATTTACACAAATAAAAAAACCAAATGTTATCAACACTCACAACTCCATGATAACGACAATTCTGGTCTGCATATCGTATACATCAGTAAGTTTAATGAGGTTATCATGGTCGAGCTTTTTCATAATTTCGATCTCCTTGAAGACATCAATGCGTTTTGCTTGGGTAACCTTGATGAACTTTGCTGCATAAATACAATTATCCTCTTTGCAAATGACTTTATGAACAACTCCAAACCTTCCTCTAAAGCGAATAAAATTATAAATGTGATTATTGGAAACTTTTTCACGTGCAGCACTCCTCCGCAATCAATCGTATATCTAGCTTAGCATTCGCTTCATAGTTCAGAGTTTATAGTTCATAGTTCACAGTTCATAGTAAAGAGTCACGAGTTGAGATTAAGAGTACACAACCAGGAGTTTAACGTTACGAGTTTAAGTTCAGTCACTGAAATATCTAGATACTCTACTGAAGTTGGACACTGTCACCTTCGTTTCTTCTTAAAAATTCACAGCATTGAGTACAGGACTTCATGTCATGGATTCAGTCCAATTTGCCGGCAAATAGGACTTTCTTTGAGCTTTTTTCAGCATTACACCGTTTACGAACAATATTCCTATTTGACACAAATGTGCCGACCAGCTTATTGTTGAGGGGGGTGCAGCACCCCTCCAGAAATCCCTATGGATATGCCCATGTGTACAAACACGTGGTCTCTAAGAATATATATCATATTACACAAGGTATAATTCTACTACCTTCCAACTTCATCTTTCAGGTGATAATCATCTCTGAGATCCCCGGTCTTTACTGTAACTTCTTTTCTTGACCCTTGAGAGGCATCTTCAATAGAAGAAAAAAATGCTTATTATTCGTATATGTATTATTGTCAACTCACATTTAAGAAAAGATAGACTGTTGAAATTTAGCGATGAGTCGCCAGGGACGCAGAAGATGGCGAGCAGAGGAGAGCAAACGTCACTCCTGCCTTTCAGTTGGGGGAGCAAAGGGAGTAAAACTGCCCTTTCAGAAATGCAATAGAATTGTTTTTAGACAATGTTATGATACAACGGATATCAAGTAAGCTATATAAATAAGTAATATATGATTGGAAGAGAGATGTATATGATTGTAATAGATATAGCCCGTGCTAAATGATGGAATGACATATCCAAAAAATGGCCATTCTAGTCGTTGCCCATTGCTCCTGTTGGCCTCCCTTGCTCCACTATCGTTCTGGCGTCCCTGTGAGTCACCATTGCCATAAAGGGACTTTCCTCTAAGAAAAAGAAATCTGATAATCTATTGGGGTACACACCCCATACCCCTAACATGTGCCACTTACGAGGACTAGAACAAAGAGGCTAATTCAAATATGCACACTTCCCTGCCAGCAGTAGCTGATGTGCTGATACATGCACAAGTCCAAAGATACTTGGAAAAAGCAAATGGCCCTGTGAAGTATCCTGCACATGTCGTCACCGTAAATACAAGGCATCGTGTCCAGTTTTCATCTGGTACTTCTTAATTATTTTCTGACAATATGTCACTGGTGCAAAAATAAAATGACAACAAAATGGCATTCTGTTGTCTTTTATTCTGTACAATGTACATTAATCGTTTCTACTTTAATTCTCTCTCCCGTCCAACAACTGTACACTGCAAGCACAGGAAAAAGAAAAATTGTAACCGATGACCAATCTGGTCCAAGAATATGAACCCATTGCGAATTTTCAAATATTGAAGCAGGTTTATTGCCCTTTTCCACTATTGTGAAATTTCAGACGAACGCTAAATATCGTAGTAAATATTTACTTTCCTTTGATATGGGAGTTCTCATGTAAACACTCGTTGAGAAATCTCACACAGAACTGTTCAAAACTAAACAGCTAAGTAGCTAGGTTAGCAATCTAGATGGATGAGTGAGCGTCTGCGAAATCCCACTGTTATTGCAGATTTTCCAGCTACTGAATTCTATTTTCTTGCACACACCGTCTGGTAGTGAAAACTCATACTAGATCTTTTGCAAAGCTATTCTGTACCATTTGTTGCGCAACTACGAGGCACAGCTCAAAGTGAGATTAACCAAAGGCCTAAAAACATGGTTACTATGAGTGGGATTTCGTAAGGCTGCAGAAAATAGCCCTTTTGCTATTAAGGAAATTCTTTGATTCAAAAAACTCTTTGTATCCAGCACTAAGGACTTAAATCACAAGAAAATATCAATACCATTATTTTAGAAATATGGTATTTTGTATTGTGGCTCTGGAAAAAGCGTTGATTGACGTAGCTACAGCAAAAAGCATTTAGCATGTGTTGTTGAAATGTGGTCTGGTGTAAATTCCAGTATGAATTTTGATTCTTGCTGCAAACATTGTAATCGAATCAGAGCGGATATTTCCGAATTGAAAGCTTGATTTAATTCAGGCAACTTTCCAAGACGTCCACTTTTGTTCCTATTATTGTGGCATATTATACTGTCCTCTTCGCCTGAAGGGGGAAGATTGTAGCGAACTTCTCCCTTTATGCAAACGACTAGCAAAACATCTAGCTGTTGGTGGTCAATTAGCCTGATGTCGACCTAAACATATTACGTGTTACCGGCCAAAATGTACATGTACATTTATTAAACTAAGGAACCAGGTTATAAGTAGCCCAGTACTAGTCAGGCTAAAATTAAAGCAATTTTAAAACTAAAAGGAAAAGGCTAAGATGAACAAATAGCACATTGAAATCGCTACCTGGTTCAATGTAAAACTGGACCAAAACAATATGATCGTGACATTGGTTTAGATTTTACTTCGCACTGGCGCATTTTATTCGTTATAATACTAATAGTATATATATTCCCAAATTGTTTATGCTTTCACTGCAATTTAGAGTATTAAATTAGGAAACTTTTAAACTAAAATATGGCCCAAAATTGAGAAATTTTTCCTACCAGGCCTTAAAATAGGTTTCTTACAAAAAAACGTGTATCTGTAAAAATGTAAGCGACTTTATACTTGTGTGAACACCTCTAGGATATTTCACAAGAAGTAGGCTCAATCATTTCACACAAGGAAAGCCAAGCAACAGTACAATAGAATTAATCACAACACAGACCTTTCGTTCTTTCTTCCTTGTGTCTTCTACCTTCGAAATGTCTCGTAATTTCTCGTAGCCTCATGGTGGTAACATTCGTCTAAATCTACACATTATGATACTAAAATCTCAAGTTACCAAAACCCAATTATACTTGCTTTTGATATCATCTCAATTGAACTAACCTTCTGCAGAATGACTGCCTTCAATTAAAGACATTTTCCGCCACTCTTATGAATTTTTCATGATCTGAAACCGGTGCGGTTTGAACCAAAATCGACGCATCAAACACGGTCAATTATCCCCAGATTCAATCAATGCTTCATGGTGTCCTTGTTAAATAGCTTCAATAGGCAAGCATCAATGCCCTTCCTACAGCAATATTCACGCGATTGTCAGCTCGAATGAGATAGATGTAAACCAGCATTCAGAAGAAGCGACTCGCCAAACATCAACTCTAGTGATAGTGTGTCTTTGTCTTAGAAACAATATTTGCAATGAGTTATTGGAAACAAAAGCAGAGGGAATCTCGAATACGATGACGAGATTTTCAGGACCCTGTGTAGCATTCACTACATTGGAAATTAAACAAACACACGACATTCAACAGAATTTACTTTCAATCATGGCTGATTACTGCCAAATATTTGTTGATATTCACAACAGACATTGAAAGGCAAACCCGGACCACTTTGCCGTAACAGCAACTCGTCAGAATCAGACAAAACCTAAGGTTAATCCCACAGCATCTCCCGAACTACCAATAAACTCTTTTTTTAATAAGCAGATCTAATTTTTTGCCGAACCTCAATATTCGTACAATGTTGGGATTTGAGCCTTAAATTATTCTTAATGTAATCTCTAGTATGAGCGAGTTAGCATAGTGGCTAGATCGCATGCCTCCCATGCGGAAGGTCTAAGGTTCGAGCCCGACTCGGTGCTCTGACTGAATGCTCGCTCACTGTTCACCCAGCAGCAAATGGGTACCCAGCGGGAACACTGGGGAGATAAAGGCGGCGAGGAAAGGAACTGGCCACCCTACCTCACATGCCGATGGCTCAGGATAAGTGTCCTCTCTAGCAGGCACTCCCCTACGTACGAAAGTATACGGGACTACCTTTTAATCTTAATTACCAAAGCTGCAACTTAGCTTGAAAATCAAAGGAATATTTCCCGCTTTTTGCTGATGTTCTACTACATCATAAAACTAAGCAAGCGTCGAATTGAAGAATAAATTCTGTATCGATAATGGAAAAGAAAACTTTAAAGCAATATAAGTGCCTAATAGAGAAGGCATTTATCTTGTGTCATCAACTAGTTTGCTAGGGTGGCCAGTTACTCTCTTCCACAAAAACAGTGTACTAAAATTTCAAAAATAAACTCGATATTTCCGTTACTCTTTGTATGCCTTAGATACATGCAAATTATGATCTACGACATAACGATACTAATATAAAATGAAATATTAACTTGCATTGTAAATGGGGGAGAGGGCTGGAAAAGTGTTTTAATACAGCTTGGTCCTCGCTGCAGTTAACCAAAAACATGAAATGAAATATCCAAAAAAATAATTGATTTTTCCTTAGTTCATAAAAGCAAATAGTTATTTTTTGAGCCTTATTTCCCAACGTTTTCCTTGCTGTTCCTTCCACCTTGGGTATAATGCAATGAAAGCGAGCCTTCCCTCACTAAATAGAATATGGATCAACACTGCTAGCATTATTAGACGTCAATTTGGTATCCGATTCATAGCAGATGTCCTCAATATTTTGCGTGATCGATGTTGGTAGCATTCAGTTCCTCCCTTATTAAGTTAAATTCCCCCCAGGGGCAGTTCTTCCCATGTTAAGAAGCACTGACATAGAGACTTACAATCAATGAGTACAAACGATCTATCAGCTAAGCACTTATTTCGTGGACGTACTGCAAATTTACTTAGTAGTAGACACAAGAAGTCTTTCCCTTCAATTACTACAATTAAGAACCCTGGTTTGCAAACTTTTTATAACATTTCTCATTTTTTACAAGAGTTGGAAATGCCGGGTGCTAACCGTGATTGGCGACATCGCCATCTTGAAAACGCGGTATGGAGGTTGGGTAGGTTTCAAGATGCATTATATTGCAGAAGTTTTGGTCTAGAAAACATATCTTCAAGGTACATTATCCGTTAAAAGAATTAATGAACTCAAGGTCTCTAACTGAAATGCTTTCGTAATAGAGTCCTAACAAGAAACCTCGTTTTTGTACCCCACTATGAGGTATTAGGGATAAGACATCATGGAATAGCCTCGTAGTCATATGTGATAAAAATATTCTAATGATATAGAAGCGCCGAAGGCGCTAGATGTCCAGCTCGGCCTGCTAGAGTGAGGCAAGTTCTGTTTTAGCGGCCATTTGAAATGGTGGCAAAAAGATTTTTCGCCAGTACTGAGCCCTTATAAATTGTTAACAAGTAAGTGCCAAGTTTGTGAAGTTCCCAACGGATTTTTAGCGCGTAAAGTGGTGAGTCATCATTAACCATTTCTTATCTCCTCAATTTCGATTGAATTTTGACGATTCGTGTATTTGTCGTGACGTTTCAAGCAATTTAAGGGTGGCAGTTGCTGCGGTGCGCTTTGTGAAATTCGAAAAATATAATTAAAAACCTTTTTTGGAACGTAGCAGTAAAGCCATTGGCACCTAATTACATTGTTGTTGTTTTAAAATTTATATACGAAGCTAGCAATAATCTTTTCCCCGTGGTTGCTTGTGAAGTTAAGACTCAGAGCTCAGCAGACCCAACTATGAATGCGGACTCGGGTTGTCTGCTGTTTGCTGCTATTGAGGTAAACAGATAAAATGTATCACATTGTTACCTTTAACAGGTGAAATTGGATCAGATCTTTTTCCAGAAAATTGTTAAATCTTGCTCTGCATATGGATGCATAAATCGTTTTTCTAAAAACGGCATTTCATTTCATAAATTTCCCCTGAAGGATAAGACCCTGCTCCGAATGGATAGTTGCAACAAAGAGAGAACATTCTAAACCTACCTTTAATAGCTATTTATGTGGCGAGCATTTCCTTCCTTCGGATTTTAATTTTTCGAAAAATGAAGATAAACCCCACTTGTTGTCAAATGCTGCTCCATCATTTTTCACTTTTCCAGAAAAAGTGATAAAAAGACCTCCAACCAAAAATGAAAGTTTTTAAGGTCATTAGTGTGAATACTGCAGCAAATGAAATTGAAATTGCAATTGCTCACTTGATCTCCTTTTCATGAAATCTTTGCAAAACACTTTATTTCAACGAGACAGAAGCACACCGCTGCAACTGCCACCTTTGAAGTACTTGAAACGTGGCGATAAAATGCACAAATTGCCAAATTTCAAACAAAATTGAAAGGACAAGAGATAATCCATACTAACTCACTGCTTTACACGCTTAAAATCCGTGTGGAACTTCATGAAATCAGCCCTTACTTTTCACCAAATTATAAGGGCTTAGTACTGGCGATAATCCTTTTTGCCACCATTTAAAATGGCCGCCAAAGCAAATTTGCCTCGCTCGGTTCAATGTGCAAACCCCTGAGTTGGACATCTAGCGCCTTCGGCGCTTCTATATCATTGATTATTCAAAATTAGCTCACACTACAAATGAGAACATGTAGTGTTAAATTCTGTGGTCTCTCAACTAGCGTAGGTCAAAGTGGGACATAGGCATCTCCAAATACACAACACCCCCAATAGCCAGATATAAAGGCTAACAGTATCATATCCAACAAAAGGAGAGCAACACAAAAGCAACACCACAAAGCCACAACTAGATATGGGATCATATCAAACGAGTCCCCACCCGAATACAAGCTCAAACTCAACGCCCATTATAAACTGCACAGAAAAATTAACAAAAAACATGTATATTTACAAGTGTAATGTACGAACATGTGTACGAACCATTAACTCATTCTAATTCTATAACAGGAACTGTGTATTCATTAATACAAACGCTTTCAAATAACTCTTTGCATTTACAGAACAAGCATACATGCCTATTGCATGAACAAATAAAAGTTCAGCGACTTGCTTCAACCTTGGGTAAAACTCAGGGGATGTCTCCGATACTCTGCAGTGCCTGCGTCAGGCTGAGATTTGAAGAAAAGGGTTGCAAGGCAAATCAATCACGAGTGTTAAACAGGGTCTATACGGACATTTTGATAAACCTTTCCCGGACTCTTAACTAAAAAGCAAAAAATTTCCCCTGACTTTCTTCGTGAAAATCTATCCCATTACTGTTATTTTCTGAGAGAACGACCTCTTCCCCCTGACCTATGGGGGTCAAAATTCAGCCTTTGACGGCTGACAGCCGCAATTTGTAGCACAATGTTAACAAAACCTTTGACTGAGGACTGTACATGACAACACTAATTCAAGTTTTTCTTGGATTAATCGAATTATTTTACGTTAAAGATAAAGCAAGAGACAAACTGTAAATGAAACTAAAAAAGTTGAATACTTCAGCGATGATCAAAAATCTAATATTTTCCTTGAGCTGCAGTATGAAAGCGCTATTCTCCTTTGGTCATTGCAAGTTTCCCTGACTTTCCCTTACATTCTCTGACTTTCCCTGACCGTATAAAATCTTGCTAAAGGACGTGAAAAGGCCTTTCGCGTCCGCTAAACCCCTTTATTGATCTGCTTTGCTACCAAAAATCTTCACAGCATATTTTTAATAAATCAAAAGATGCTCTGAAGCAGGAGAAAAGTGACCTCAAAGTAAAGGAAAATTGAGTTCTGAAACAGAAGAAAGTAGGTCACGCGATTTTTGTAAGAAAAAAGTTTATAAGAAAATTAGGCTCAAATGGTCAAACTCTTAAGAAAATCTTAAGAAAATCACGAGGCTCAATTTCCAAAAGTTAGTGCTTCTTATTGGTCAAAAATCGATATTTCGTCGTTGTTGCATTCAAAATGTTAAAAATGGAATTCAAATTCAAGCATACAATGTTAATAACGAAAGTGTAAGCCATTTTAGCCAGTCTATTTCAGTGAAAGTTAAGAAAAATTTAAGAAAATTTCAGGCTCAATTTCGGGAAAAGTTAAGGAAATTGAGGCTCAGGCAAAATGATGGCTTTCTGATAAAAAAAACGTGTATAAAACAGGAGAAAGCTGCAATGGAAAATAAAATGATTTGCTGGCCCAGAAAAGTGTTTTCCACATGGCTTTGCATGAATAGAAATTAATTAATAAATCTGGGAATATATCTACTGTAGTATTAAAAAGCAGTGGTTTAAACTGAAAGAGATTTATCTTCGTTCCAAAGGAGCCAAATTCAAGAAAACAATGACATACTTCCCAATCTACGTTATCTACTCTCAATCCAGTTTATTTCAAGGAGAGATAGTCAATCAATCTCAATTCAGAATTAAATACTTAAATTCTCCGCTGTTTCTTGAGCTCTTTCGCCACTCTTCACTTGGCTTGTAGTATCTGATCTCATAGCTAGGATCCATAAACTCGGTCCACAATCTTATTTGTCCCATAGTATCTCGTAGAAAGGACTTGTGTCCACTAGAATGAAAGATAGTATACAAGATATTATTATTGTTTTTGTCACTGTCACGATCATAGTCAAAATAACAATAACAATCAAAGAAGTAAAGTCCATGGGTACAGTGGCAGATCCCCACTCTTCAAAAATTGCTTGGTAAATTACCCCTTTTCAGCTCACAGAACTGCCTTTATTTCCTTGTGAGGGTGCCACCGAATTCATGTGTCCCTATTTTATGAATACTTCCTACGTCCCTAATAATAAACATAATTTATTTCTATTAAGACATAAGAACCATAAGATATACAAGTTTATATTTTAATTAAAGAAGCGCTACAATTTTAATAAGGGGGTATCCACAAAGGATTTCCGCACCTTGGGGGAGGGAGGGGGTTAGCAACAATGCGGAAAAAGGTAATAAGGGAGAGGAAAGGGGTTTAGCTATAAGTGGACATCTTTTTCAGTGTGGTCTCTGTAAGAGAGAACAGGGCATTTGCAGGCCTTTTTATCATCATCTTCTTGTGTTAAATATTGAAAAATAAAGAGGCAGTTTTTGCAGCTCTTTATTTGTCTTCCTACTCAGTGCCCTAACGGACGCGGGTTGTTAAGTAAACAGCGGACAGGTGTGGACAGGGGGAGGGGTGAGGGTTGGAAACTAGAAAAATGTGCAGACATCCTTTATGGATGATCCCTCATAACAACAAGGACGAAGATAAACAACAACTGAAATAAAAAATATGCAATTTCTTATTCCATCAGCTCAAATATAATTTACCTTTTTCCGTTTCTTTACTTTCCTTATTCTTCTTCTTTCTATTTAAACTTGGCTTCCTCATTAGCCACTTTTTCACATCCGATGCTGACCGTTTTGATTTCTTTCGTTCACTGGATGGCATACCCTTTTTTGCAACATTATCCTCATCATCTGCTGTTTTACTTTCTTCATTTTCATCGATTTCTGAAAAGCTACAAAATGTATAGAGATAAAGTAAAATACCATAGAACAAAGGCATTTTGCATTCATTCAAAATATTACGTCATAGGGTACATAAATACATTCAGGGGCGCGTTAAGGGAAAAATGCTTTGAGGTGCAACGTCCCCATTGTTTCCAAAACCTTTGAAGAATTTTTTCTGTCCGTAAATTCTTATTTTTGTAGGAGGAAACTGACTGAATACTTAATAATAGCAAAATTAAGGAACCGTCAAGTGATGCTGAACAGCTACTGATTTATAAACATAAAACCACGACTGTTGCCAAAACGTAGAAGCTTTTGAATCCAAATCAATTCACCCTAAATCCATGGTTGATCTCAGAGTAAAAGCTACGAGAATGATTCGCACGAACCATTCCATTTCCTTACAATTCATTAATCAAGCACCCTAATCCTTTAATCTCAATGGGAATCAACATAGCTCAAAGCGACAAGAAAATAGTGAACTTTACCACTCTGCAATATGAACAATGTATAAGTTTACATGGGTCCCCTTGCTCCGTGGCCAAAGTAGGATAAATCTTAAAAAGTGCAGGACTATTCGATCTGCCTCCCTTCAAGGCTATGAGCACATGGGTCTACGTAAGGAGTTATATCAAACAGGTTTTGTATCAGCCTCAATACAAAACGCTCACCTCTCCAATCTTGGAATCAAGCCCTGCTCTCCTTTTGAGTTCCTGCTAACCTTTTGAGCATACCATTGCCACGAAATTTTACTGGATCTGCTGTAATTCACTAATGTGTTCGTAATGAGTAGAATTTCACCAACTCCAAACTGTAGGTAGCCATCTTTCTCGGGATGAAAATGCCGAAGCGTCCTGAGTAAAGATTATTGAATAAGAGCGAATTCTAATAGTCAGGGCTGGAGTGAGCGGAGGTGGAGGAGCTATAAATGACCACTGCACAACATTTAGTACACACTCGGCTCAGCGGTGTAGAGCTAAAGTAAAACTGGGAGGGGGGTCAGGTAGAAGACCAGGTTAGAAAATAGACCAACACATGTTGTTGCTACAGTTATTGCTTGTAATGTCGCTATTTTACATATGAACTGACTGCCTGCAAACAGAAATGACATTTTAGTTTGTTCTGTACACAAATGACCAGAATTTCATTTCATTTTATATTCTCTATACAGGGCAAAGTTACAGAAGTTTGACAAACTGCCCTGTCAATATATAAAAACTAAGTACAAACTACCTTTAAGTACAATAGAAATATATGCACAAATAAAAGTTAAACCTTAGACAAAGTAAAAATAATACATCAAAATAAGAAAATAAAAAACAAAAAAAGAAGATAAAGGTTCTTGCCTTTTTAGTTTAAATTATTGTGAAAATGACCTTGAATTAAATTTATTGTTTTATTCTTTTGCAAAGAATTCTTTGAAAGTAAAGAATGTTCTATCTTCTTTAGCCTCATCCACTAAGTTGTTCCAGAAACATATCCCTCTATGTCCGAAGCTTTTTTGGCCAATAGAAGTCCTTTAACGAGAATCTCCTGCAAAACATACTTCACTACCCCATTTTACCATTCTTGCAATACTTTTCAAAAATCTAGGTTGCGTAAGTCCCCCTAAAACTGCTGAAATAATAGCAAGGAGCGCTGGACCCCTTGATCCCCCAAGTTCTACACAACTGACTGGGCTTAGTTTGAGTTTTTATTCCATAGGGACATCGTCAAAGGACTTATGGCAAAAAGTAAATGTTGACAAGAAAATGTAAGTCAAAGAGCAAAGTGTCAATAATCATGTAATTCAAATATGATTGGGTGATTGAAAACAGGTCTGCTCCTGCATCAGGGTGCGAGGATGGGTGTCACACCTAAATACAAACACCTTGTCCGTAAAACGCTAAATTTGCCTCTTCTGTTGCCAAACTTAACAAGGCACAAGTGTTGTGGCATTGCAAAAAACGAGAACTAAACCAAATTTTGTGGGCAAACTGTAGGCTTTACGACTTCTAAAGCCCTGTTCAATCGCTCTTGACTTCTAACTTGACTATGCTAGACTTTTGGGGCCTTACGTTACGCAAAGGGGGAGGGCGGTCTTTTGCTTTTTGTTACAAAATGTGACAAGGGGTGGATGCGCTCTTTTGGGAATGTGATGTTAATTTTTCAAGCAACTTGATAGTTAACGCATTTGGCCTCAAAATAGCAAGTCTGGCCCTTTTTTAGTACAATTTTGGCTCCACGTCCAAAAATAATCTGGCAATCTTAGCTTGATGTCATTTTGGCCATTTTCACTTTTTCATTTTCACCGTTTTCGATAAAAAAGGCAATAAACACATTATTGCGAAAGCAAAAAATATCCTATTGAAATTCATTAATGTGTGATGTCAAGCAATGGAGGGGGTAGTTTTTGAATTTTTGACAAAGTGTGGCAAGGGATAAATGGGTGTTTGAAAATCCCAAAATTAGTGTGACGTAATATTTGAATGGCCTCTGTGTAGAACGAAGTTGAGCGTTGTCGACCAAGCTTGTTTAAACGCTCTTGATACTCTGCATACTAAGAAGAATAGCAATGTTAATGGAAAGTGTTGAACAGGCTCAAACGTTCCTCGACTGCTCTCTGTTCTTTCTACCACTCCCGGCTGCTCTAAACTGGGTGTCCTAACGCTTTCAATTTTCTCTCAACAGCAAAAGAGTCGATGGTAAATTTGAGAAATTTGAGAGCGTTTGTTCAGGGCTCAATGCTGGGGGCTATTTCGTGGGCGAAGATTCTGTGACATAGTGAAATTTAAAAGGTTAAGAGCTAGCTTAGTCAGTAACTCTACAATAGTGACTGAACCAAATGTTATCCAGAGCATCCCACGCTATTTTAAAGGAAAACAAGATTGGGGTAGATAACGTTACAATGATGGAAAAGAATGCTCACCTTACATATAAAGAATCAAAGGGAGATTCCTTCATCATATCTTTAAATTCTACAATATAAAGTATTTCGTGAATTGGTAGGTCCATGATAGATTTAATGGCACTAGAGAATAAAAAATGTAGCTGGCAGTGGTAAAGCAAGCTGGAAACCAAGTNTTCTCTATACAGGGCAAAGTTACAGAAGTTTGACAAACTGCCCTGTCAATATATAAAAACTAAGTACAAACTACCTTTAAGTACAACAAAAATATATGCACAAATAAAAGTTAAACCTTAGACAAAGTAAAAAAAATATATCAAAATAATAAAATAAAAAACAAAAAAAGAAGATAAAAGTTCTTGCCTTTTTAGTTTAAATTATTGTGAAAATGACCTTGAATTAAATTTATTGTTTTATTCTTTTGCAAAGAATTCTTTGAAAGTAAAGAATGTTCTAGCTTCTTTAGCCTCATCTACTAAGTTGTTCCAGAAACACATCCCTCTATGTCCGAAGCTTTTTTGGCCAATAGAAGTCCTTTAACGAGAATCTCCAGGAAAAAATATACTTCACTACCCCCATTTTACCATTCTTGCAATACTTTTTAAAAAACTAGGTTGCGTAAGTCCCCCTAAAACTGCTGAAATAATAGCAAGGAGCGCTGGACCCCTTGATCCCCCAAGTTCTACACAACTGACTGGGCTTAGTTTGAGTTTTTATTCCATAGGGACATCGTCAAAGGATTTATGGCAAAAAGTAAATGTTGACAAGAAAATGTAAGTCAAAGAGCAAAGTGTCAATAATCATGTAATTCAAATATGATTGGGTGATTGAAAACAGGTCTGCTCCTGCACCAGGGTGCGAGGATAGGTGTCACACCTAAATACAAATACCTTGTCCGTAAAATGCTAAACTTTGCCTCTTCTGTTGCCAAACTTAACAAGGCACAAGTGTTGTGGCATTGCGAGAAAACGAGAACTAAACCAAATTTTGTGGGCAAACTGTAGGCCTTATGACTTCTAAAGCCCTGTTCAATCGCTCTCGACTTTTAACTTGACTATGCTAGACTTTTGGGGCTTTACGTTACGCAAAGGGGGAGGGTGGTCTTTTGCTTTTTGTTACAAAATGTGACAAGGGGTGGATGCGCTCTTTTGGGAATGTGATGTTATATTTTCAAGCAACTTGATAGTTAACGCATTTGGCCTCAAAATAGCAAGTCTGGCCCTATTAAGTACAATTTTGGCTCCACCTCTAAAAATAATCTGGCAATCTTAGCTTGATGTCATTTTGGCCATTTGCACTTTTTTATTTTCACCGTTTTCAATAAGAAAGACAATAAACATATTATTGTGAAAGCAAAAAAATATCCTATTGAAATTCATTAATGTGAGGTCAAGCAATGGAGTGGGGTGGGGGTGGTAGTTTTTGAATTTTTGACAAAGTGTGGCAAGGGATGAATGGGTGTTTGAAAATCCCAAAATTAGTGTGACGTAATATTTGAATGGCCTCTGTGTAGAACGAAGTTGAGCGTTGTCGACCAAGCTTGCTCAAACGCTCTTGATACTCTACACCAGGCATGTCCAAAGTCCGGCCCGCGGGCCAAATCCGGCCCTCGGTCAAATTTTATCCGGCCCGCAGCCTAGTCATGAAATATATAACGCTCGTATACTCTTATTTGGCTAGCAGTATTAACATTCTTCATTTACCCACTAGAGACCAACAGCACTTTACACAACACAACCCCCAACCCGCTAGAATTCATGGTCAGTGGTTTTCCACCAGAATTCTCACGTGAGAGCACAATTACTTCTGTTTAAGAAAAAAGGTTAAGTGAATATTCAAGTGCATGTGATATGCTTGTTTCAAATGTACCAAAAGCATTCTTAAGATGTTGAAACTGAAACAAAAAAAGCAAATGTGAAACACAAAGTGGCTTCCAAAAATTTTTTTAAATTATCGTTGCTATATATAAAAAAGGTTGGCCCCCACCACTTTTACAATAGAAAATCTGGCCCCCGTCGCAAAAAGTTTGGACACCCCTGCTCTACACACTAAGAAGAACAACAATCTTAATGGAACGTCTTGAACACGCTCAAACGTTCCTCGATTGCTCTGTTCTTTCTACTACTCCCGGCTGCTCTAAACTGGGTGTCCTAACACTTCCAATTTTCTCTCAACAGCAAAAGAGTCGATTGAAAATTTGAGAGCGTTTGTTCAGGGCTCAATGCTGGGGGCTATTTCGTGGGCGAAGATTCTGTGACATAGTGAAATTTAAAAGGGTAAGAGCTAGCTTAGTCAGTAACTCTACAATAGTGACTGAACCAAATGTTATCCAGAGCATCCCATGCTATTTTAAAGGAAAACAAGATTGGGGTAGATAACGTTACAATGATGGAAAAGAATGCTCACCTTACATATAAAGAATCAAAGGGAGATTCCTTCATCATATCTTTAAATTCTACAATATAAAGTATTTTGTGAATTGGTAGGTCCATGATAGATTTAATGGCACTAGAGAATAAAAAATGTAGCTGGCAGTGGTAAAGCAAGCTGGAAACCAAGT
>OLMO02000277.1:3320921-3342828 GCA_900291935.2 Cassiopea xamachana
ACCCAAACTTTTAAGAAATTCAAAACAGAAATAGTTATTAATTCAGGAAAAATAAGTAACATGGATCGTATAAACTTCTTTAGAAATATTTCCAAAACTTTTCCAAAACTTTTCTAAAGCCAAATAACCTAATTTCCAAAACCATGAAACTCATTTTTATTCGCATTTTGAAACCCCATAATAATAGAAAGACGCTATTTTCGACGAAATGTTTTAATTTTTTGATGGATTTTGCTTTGTAATATAAATAGTAAAACAAACAAATATAACATATATAGTGTTAAATATAAAAATAAGCTACATTAATCTTAGGATATTTTTAGAACTTTTCTAAACAAAAATCCAAAACTTTTCCATAGCCATTTTAAAAACCCTCTTTTTCCAAAACTTTCCAAATCCTGGAAAATGGAATCTTCAATTTCCATAACTTTCCAAAACCTTCCAAAAGCATTACGGATCCTGAGGTAATATACTTTAGCTACTAATTGCGCTTCATCTAGAATCTTTTCTATCAATTGACCGTTAGGCCAAAAATGACGTCAATACATCCACAAAAACAGATTGTAAGGGTGTAGCTTGGATAGTCAATAGATTGAAAGGTTCTTCGATACACTTTTATACTCATGCTATGAGTCCCTACAGACACTAAACACATTTGTATCACAACATAAGCGAGGAGAAAATCTTAACTATCAATAGATAAGCTGTATTGTTACCATGGTTAATCTTCCAGGACAATCTCGAATGATTTTCTCGACGGCCTTTTTATCAGATCGAACGACTGACATCCCGTTAATAGACAAAATCCGATCGTACTTTCTAAACGAAATGACAAATGCTAAATAGATGCGTGTATGTCTAAATAAACAGTGACATAGGACCAAAGCCACAGAGACAAATACAGATATACATAGATAGGTACAAAGAGACTAGGACATACACAGACGCAGATAGACACAGTGTCGTTGAGAAGGGGTTCAGGGGAGAAGGACAAAGACCCCTTTATTGAACATAAGCTAGGCGGTTTAAGCTATTAACTATAATGCATTCGCCAAAAGAGGAGAGGAAAAGTAACCTCTTATCAACAGAAGTAGAATGCTACAGCCTTAAATCTCTCCGTCTTTTAATACTTTCACATGCACAGCATTGGCAAGCATGTTAGTGACAAGCATGCTATTGTCATTAATGCAAAATTGAGCGAGGTCAAAGGTTTGGTCTATATATTTCCTGCAGCACAGCCCCCACTGTTACAGTTTTAGAACGGCGTTACTGGCGTACAATCGCAAAGAACACATACGTAAATACATGCACGCATACGCACTCGCATAAGCACACGCAAGCACGCAAACACAACACACAACTCAACACAACACTCAACTCAACATAAAACAACATACAACACAACACAAAACACAACATACAATACAACACAAAGAACAAAGCGCAACACACAACACAACACACAACACAATATAACACACAACACAATGCAACACAGCACACAGCACACAGCACACAGCACACAACACAACAAGTACACAAACATGAATCGATACAACTGATAAAGCGTTGAAGACTGTACATGTATCTAATCAGAACACAAAATATCAGTGTAGTAGAGTAAATCACATAGCACTAAGAATTGTTGCGTTGTGTGAAAAATATGAGATAATCCAGGATTGCTTCCAACGAATGATTCCAACATACTTACCGTATATTGCTCAAGGACGCTGCGTGGGCACCAACATGCACGATCATTATTTTTGGTTCGTCTACTGCAGCATCGACACGAATCCCATATTTGGAATCAAGCTGAATCGTGACAAAAATGATATGGCTAAATGTTCATAAAATATCTGAATCTATACTCTATATTATATCCCTTAAATAGCAAACGCCAGAAACAAACCATTGAAAAGACTAGAACACTTTATGGCTCTCGTTAGCAATAAAAAATACTACGTGGATTTTTGCAAGATACAAGCATTTTATTTGTAATACAAGAATTATAAGGAAACCATCATTTTGCCTGAGCATCGATTTTATTTAATGATCAAACCTATTCACTTAAAATTTGTATATAGTACACTCCACATTAGTTTTTGTACTCCTTCAACACACTAGCAGAGCTTCGAAACATGTATCTATAAAAATGCCGCTAAACAATAATGCTAGTTTTGAATAGTTTTGATCATGTATTCAAACTCTTTTCTTGACGCAGCAACAAAGATATTTTCACGATAAATTTTCCCAACGTTTCCAGAAATTGAGCCTGAGGTTTTCTTAAAATTTTCTTGAACGTTACTGCAGTAAACTGGCTAAAATGGGTTACACTTTCTTTGTTGATCTTGTATACTCGAATATGAATTCCATCTTTAACATTCTGAATGTAATAATCATGAAATACTAATTTTTTACCAATAAAAACACTTTATTTTGAAAATTGAGCCTTGCGATTTTCTTAAGATTTTCTTACGATTTTGGCCATTTGAGCCTCATTTTCTTATAAGCTTTTTCTTATAAAAAAACGTGTATTCAAGCAATATTTCAAATACATTTATATATCTCTATATTAATAGGCTAGTCTGTTAGTGCATATTTGCTAGTCTGCTAGCGAAATCTAAAATGTATGACTTAATACAATACCAGAACATAGAAGATAAGTACAACTAAACAAAACAAAAACTCAAAAGTAAATATCAAAAAGCAAGATCCCCACAACTAGGGACTATACACAAATATTTCCATATAGCGGATGCTTCGAATAGCAGAGACGCAAGTTTAAGAATGGCGGATATAGATATGTTGAAAGTTGCTGAATGGAAGGGGAAGGAACCATTTAAACTCCTTCTTATAGTATATCTAGTAATGCCCCATCCCAGTTTGTGTTCTGTCAAACAAATGTGCATATATACTAAAAGTGCACGCTTACCCTTTCAAGAGAAACGGCTAATTCAATGAATTCGGGAATCTCCTCTTCATTATCCATGCATTGATGATTATGATCGAAATTTTGGCCATCCTAAAGACAGAAAAAAACCAATTCATTTACTTTCACTAAACGACTAGCTTCAGAAAGATATAAGGAATTGTTGATAAGTGCGTTAAAATATTACGTCAACGATGGGGTTTGAGTATGTGGTGATAAGGAGCCGATCAGATGCCGTCACAAGAATCCTTTAATCACAGAAGCACACACCTATTCTCCGAATAATAAACCACACTAAAATGATGTCTCCTCCCTAGAATGACTATTGCGCAGGGAAAACTCTATGAAATGAAATGAATTGTTCCCCATTCAAACACTAGAAGTAATATGGAAACTAATTCTTTAAATGCTCGTGGTTAGTGCTTCTATTCCTCCAACATATAGGGGTCAGGTCCAAACGCAATGCTTTCTGACACAAAGGGGCATTCATTTTATACACATGCGCAGTTTCAACATGTATTAGGGCAAAAACGTAGCGTAAAAGGATCAGAGCTTTTAGAAAATGCTACTCAAAAAGTATACGATATGGATTGATTAAATAACACACAAGTCACTCTACATATAATAAAGAAACATTAAAATCTATGTTAGGATTAATAAATCAACTGCAGTTATTAATTTCCAATTTTTGGTCCTTTTCGTAGGGAACGGTTACTTGATGACTTTTTATGAAATGAAAAAATAAAATATTTCATCTTCATTTAAATTAAATTACTTCAGCACGGTAGAGTAGGCAGCTAAAAGCTGCTTTTTTATACTGCCCTGCAAAATAATACAATAATAAATAATCTAATTACATTCATATAAAAAGGAGAAATTACAACAAGAACTACGTACAACAATACAAGTAAAGCCATTAGCAGATTAAAATCACACTTCTAAACGTTCTGATTTAGGAATGAGCTTTTCACCAGCTAAATTGTATTTTCTTGCAGCCTAGAGCACATTGCATTATCAAAACGTAAACGACTTTCGGTAATTCTTCTCTAGATGTCGAGAGTCTATTAGCGAATGAAATAATCCTCTTTCTTGCACAATGGTATTAGCTGTCTATGCATTTATGAAACCAGTACTACAAAATATGATCTCAATTCAAAGACGAGTTACGGCATTATAAGTTATCGGGTATTTCTGAGTTTTTGAGAAAAAAGAATTCAATTATGAATTTCCAACTTACTGTCTCGTATCCATTGAAGGAAATATAGTTGTTATCTTGCAAATTCGTATTTTTATGAGTCTCTCTTATGAAATCCTTCGCCTCAACATGCCCATTTTCACGTCTGCTCTCGACAATTCTCTGCAGTGCGTCACGATCCTTGCGCAGTGAATTTATCTCCTCCGTCTGCTGAAATGTCCTACGCAACAAATGGTCGCGTGAATGGATCAGAGACTCCATTTCTTGGTGAAGCTTTTTACGCTCCTCCACAGAGGCATTCCAAAGCTCAAGTGCTTGATTTCGCTCTTCGTGCAAATTATCCACTTGTTGGTTCAAACAGGCAATGTCTTGCTCGTTGACAGAAACGCATGACCGCAGTTCCAAGTTCATGTCTTCGGATTTTTCAAGCTCTACCGAGATGTCGTAGTTACGTTTGAGAAGTTCGTCGTAACCAGCCAAAGCATCAATGCGTTCTTTTTTCGCTACTTGCAGCTGGTCTTCTAGGTCCGCGAAGTCTGCTTCTAAACTCTCGTAATTTGCTCCCCGTATTTTCAGTTCGTCTTCATAATCGTTTATCATTTCCCGGATATCAGCTGCTTTATCGTCTCTTTCAGATCTCACCTGTAAAAGATAATGAATATTTAAAGTTCAATGAGCCAGCTTGTAAGTGCAAAGTATAATCACTTTCTTGAGGTACGGTAACTTTCATGACACATGTATTTGAGGAGAAAGATGTACCATACAACTTTCGTGAAAACAACAGCTTTGTCTGGCGTAAAGCTAATACAACCTAGTATGGCATCATCAGGCATATAAGTTTTGATGTCCTAAACCGTAAGAAGGGGGGCTGTTCGTGAAGAAATATTCGACCACACCCTTGATTATTTGCAACTATGATTCACCACACCCTCTTCATAATAGTCAGTGCTTTATGTGATGTGAGCATAAATTCTACTGGTTGGTACTGTTTCAAAAAGTGGTATGCAAATCTAAAATCATAGATATGAGCTAGTTATAAGATCATTGTACCTTAAATAAGGGCTGCAACATTTGGTTAGATAAGAATAAGATAATACTTGGTATAATGTGAAAAAAATGCTGTGCTTAGGAGAGTTCCTTTTTTAGTGATGTCTGTTCTTGCGATAAGGGGTAAGAGACAGACAGATTCTTCCTAAGGGGGGCTGAGCGCCCTGAAATATTCAAAATTTTAAGAACGCGATTGAGCCCCCCTGAGTCTCTCTTCGACAACACGCCTGAGGTATGTTAGAAAAAATCTACTGCAGGCACTGCTAATCGAAATCAAAGAGTCCCTATCACTACAGACTTTCAAACAAAAATTAAATTAATTAGAAAATTTGATTGCAGCTATAGATTGTGCAAAAATTTTGTTCTAGGCCTAGGTTTCTTTTAGCATAAAAAACTTTTAGTTTAATTAGTTTTATCTATTCTGTAAAGTTGGCTTTAATTAGCACACTGCAAGAAAACATAGCCAACTTTAAAAAAAAGCGTTTATTATTAGTATAATTATCATCATAAATATAAATATAACTATCAGGAGCACATATTTTATATTTGTCGTCGAAACAAACCTTGGACTAACCCGAAATTGCTTGCCTTTTGAAATTGTACTTTTATATTTATTCTTTTGTTTTTGTTAGTTCTTTTTCTTTTACAGCTGTGTAATTTTAATTGTATAAATGATATTGACAGCCAGTTGTACGTTACCTGATATAGTGAGACGTATAATTGTAATTATTTATAGCTTGATATAATTGTAATTATTTATAGCTTGATATTATATTGAAGTTCCAAAAAAGTATTATTGTGAAAAGATCTAAATTTACCAGAAACAGATCAAAGACGTCTAGTCGTCAAAATAATGACCATTGCTATTCGTTCTACAAATCAAATTTTCTGCCGCCGAAACAAGATTGGACAGATCTCCAGATTTGATGGAATTCTAATTTTTTCAAATTTATACATTGATATATTGTCTTCATACTTTTCTTTTTCATCCAATGTGAAGAAGCCAATCTTATACTGCCTAATTTACAGTATTGCATTGTATTGTATTGTATTGTATTGTAGAGTAGATGTGATTATTAAATGAACAATCTTATATATATATAAATAAATAACTACATATATATATATATATATATATATATATATATATATATATATATATATCATGGCATCGGTAAGAACAATAACAAGACATTAGTGGTTAACAGCAGAATATGAGCAAAGGACAAGACATTAAGTCTGGCTGATACGCTTAAAGTCTAGGTATGAAAAAACAGCAAAGCTACACTGTACAGATACTATAAAACCACTTGGTACAGGGCTCACCCTACTATCACATCGCCTATTATGTAAAACTTCGCTTCTTGGAGATGAAAATTAGTGCTCACTCTAAAAAGCTTTAATAGATTATTGAAAAGACAAACTGATAGAAAGTAGGTCTTAGGACTCGAAAATGTTGAAAATACGCATGGTTTTCAAGCGACTAAATTTTGTTGAATTTTTGCACGAATTATTTGTTAATACATTACTTTTGATATAGAAAAACAATTTTTTATCACTATACGTTTTGTTTTTTAACAAGACACGGGTTCATAAGCAACCTAGTACTAGACCTCCTAAAATTAAGAACTCTTAGAACTACAAGGAAGGAACTAAGAAACTTTAAACCATTGGTTTTCAACCAAGGTTCCTCGGAACCCTAGGGTTCTGCCCACACAGTCCAGGGGCTTCGCGAGAAGTTGCATGAATGATCGACAGTACATTTAAACGTTCCAGTTCAGATATGTAAAACAGGGATTCCTTGAGCCAGAAAAATGTTTAATTGGGCCTCAACTCACCAAACCACTGCTTTCGATAAATAGCACATTGAAATTGTTACCTGATTCAACGTAAAGGTGTATCAAAACAATGTGAATGTGACATTGCTTTAGAATTTAACTGGTCTGATGCATTTGTTTTGTTCAACAAACAAATTGCACAAATAGTTTGCTACATTCACGGTTTGTTTACACTTTCATTGCAATCTATTTCACTAAATTAAGAAACTGTTGAGAAAATTCTAGAACAGAAATGTGGCTAAAAATTAAGAAACTTTAATTGCTAGGCCTCGATGCAAGAAAAAGTTTCTTATAGAAAAAGGTCCAGAATGAAAATTGACTGATATCATAAATGATACGTCACCAATACTTGCTTGCGTCTGAAACACCATCTTAGTCAAATCCATTGAAAATTTCAACGACTTGAACGTTACATCAACAGAGCACGTCAGCACATAAAACGCTATTTCAAGAACTAAAGTAACTACATGAACGCGTCACTCACTTTGATTGAGAGACTGCCTCATCATCAAAGCCTCCCGCAGGTAGTAAACATTTAAGAATGGTGGAAAGGTAATTTGTAGTGCAAAATTGAAAACACAAAGTCATGTGTTTCGTACTCCAAGACCACAAGGAAATTTCACGTTGGCAATTGCTCACATAATAGCAAAGTGGCTGTGATAACGAATTGATATTCCAGTTTAAACGCTGCAATTATTGAGACACGTGGAAGAGGAATGTGACTAGCGCATGATTCTCATTGGCTTTGAGGCTGCGCAGTAAAGAAAAACTAGAAACAATGTTGTTGTATCTGAAATTCAAAGTCTGAAGTTCGAACTAAGTAGAGATGGACCATTCGCATAGTTTGTAGGCACAACAGAAGATAGACCTGCGCAAAAACGTGTTTAAACAAAGCATACCAGCGCACAAAGGGGGAGTATATATGCTCCTGGATCGTAGGTTGTGGATAAATATATAAAGAGCTGTAACACATCACATATTCTTCTTACAAGCAACACAGCTACATTCAGCGGCGTAGACGAGGGAGCCCGAGGGCTCAGCCCCCTTAGCAGATGAATTTACACTAGCTGTATTTNNGCTCGTCTTCAAAAATTTGATAAAATTGTGAGCATTGTTAGGTAGCTATGCTTGAAAACGCTCAAGAAGCTATTGCCTCCACCTACCACCCTCCCCCAATGAATGTCGACATGTCTGCAGTTTATATATCATAAATTATTGACTATTTCTAGCAATGTATGCTACAAATCATGCTCAAAAACAGGTGGTCTGACAACATGGGAGGCAGTGCTGTAGGAAGCATATTGACCATGCCTTTGACCACGCCCATTTTTTTACATGTATGACAATAACTTGCTTGTCAACATAGGGTTTGAGCATTCTTCTATCGACAAGAGCATACCTTTTCTCTCTCCTCCTTTAGCAAATGCATAGTTAACTTGACCAGCTTAACATATATTAAATAAACGGGGGCTTAACCCCTAGTTCCTTACACGGCATCTCTGCACAAGACTTACATTAAAAGAGAATATTATTTGAGTTTAAAGCTCTGGACCAGGAAGTTCTCTAGCATGTTTACCACACTTTTCAAAGAAACCTTTTGTCGTACTTATTTTACTCTTCCCCAGGAAACTATCAACCTTGTTTATATTCATTTTAAGGAAGTTTTCTACTATGTTTATGAAAATGGCAAAGACTCGCGCCAAAATACAACAATGGATTGATTTGCCCAAACAAACACATCACGCAGTTAAAGAGATGTCTGTTGATTGACCTTTCCAGCAAAATTCAAACCAATTACTAGATAGAGTCTTTCTGTAAAAAAACTGTGCAGCATTACATTTTCCCAAAAAGTTTCTAGCGAAATACCTCGTGACCAGTGACGTGCCAAGACACCATCTGTTAGAGGGGGGGAGGGCGGCGTTTTGATCAATTGACCAACTATTGTTACTTATAAAAAAGGTCATAGAAAATACTTGTGCTAATTCTATTGCAGCATGGCTGGCTGCCTTTTGACCAACTTTCTTGCAAATTTGACAATATTGGGGGGCGTTACACCCCCCGTCCCCAGTTGGCACATCCCGACTCGTGACTAAAGTCTTTTATTGTGCCTATCACAGACCTCTTCTATAACTACGCTATTATATGTCTTTTACAACCATGCTAATGAGATTGTTACCCGTAAGCAGTGGCACCGTTGCTGGAAAGGAGGGGGCAAAAGAACAGAGTGCAAAAAGCAGGGAGCTACAGCAGAAAATGGAGTACAGAATAAAATTTAAACGCATAATTAAAAAAGCTATACGTAGCTAGGATGGCAAAAACTGTATATGTTATATTTACACTCAATTTAGATTTTATTTTTGTCATTACTCTGTAGAGCACTAACTAGTTGTATAAACTATATGAATTTGGTACAATATTTTCTGCAGTTGCTTTAGAAATTGCTTTTTCGGATATGAACTTAACAGAGAACGCATTGTTATCTTGTCTCAATAAGAGAGCTGTTATAGAGTAGGCGCGCCTCCGCATTTCGGATACCAATGCAGTCTTTTGAAAACAGACTAAAGCAATATAATTGTAGTGCCAATGGCCTAAAAGCCGAGATATACAGCTGCAAGAAGTTAATAAGTGGTGTTTACAACTTTTCAAAGTATTTTTATATAATGAAAATTAACTACTGTGAATTTCTGACTGGTGTATACGAAGGGGGGAATTCAGAACTGAACTTTGGGAGGGGGGCATCTGATGTCTTATTTTATTTTTTTCTTACAAGAAGTTTCATAACACACCATTTTGCTATATGAAATCTTATCGCTTGGAAAGGGTTATGCCCCCCGCTCCCTGGATCCACCGTTGTGCATATGCCCCAGTCTAAATCTGCCTAGGTCTACTTCAAGATGCACTGGGGCCAAGAAGCTTACCCTTGTTTCTTGGACTGAGGTACACAATTTTCTGCTAAACTTCGACATACTTTTTAACCCCGTTTTTTTCATACTTCAAACTGTACGACCACAATACAGAAAGCTGAGTGACGTAAGTGCCGATGGCGGATTGATAAGTTCCGGTAGCGGATCCATGTAGACACCGGACGGCTCGAAATCCAGCTCATTTTAAAAAAATATAATTTATTTATAACGATATCTCTTCAGCATACAAATATAAACTTAATTACATACAATTAAGCAAAAATAAAATAACAAAGAAATAAAACCGCTGATCTTACAGGGAGTCGTTATTTTGAGGGGGAATAGATTAGTTTTCATTGCTCATCAAATGTCTTCTTAGACGGCTTTTAAGCAGAATAAGCGACGATAGTTCTCTTGTATTATTTGGAATATCATTCCAGGCCCTAATGCCAGCATACTGAAACCCTTTCTTGGAGAATCCAATTTTTACTTTTGGAATATACAGGTCTTTTTCATCTCTAGTATTGTAATCAGATAGAGATGATTTAAATTGGAACATATTCCACAGGCTTTCAGGGCATAGCTTATTGAGAAAAAAAAAGTAATTACCGATGGCGGATTGATGAGTTCCGGTAGCGGATCCATGTAGAGACACCGGACAGCTCGAAATCAAGCTCATTCGGTTAAGTGTAAGTGTATGGTCTCGCCCTAACAATATGAATACAGCTTGTGCCATTTAGTAGCAATCTGAATACAGGCCTTGCCATGCTAGCAATAACCATGCTTAGAAAAGACACTGCCATGCGTTTGAAGGCAAGCTATATACTTTCGTAACGCCAAAGTCAACCAGGGCTGACGCATCAACAGGAATAACTAGTGATCTATATCAGAACCCAGAAAGCTAACATTTGATATTCCCTAACAATGCGATAATTCCTTTACATTCATCGCTAAAAGTCTTCCAGTTCTGCTCACTACAACATCTCGTACATATTCTCCTAATCGAGTCTTCCAATTATCTTAGCAAAACCTACCGCCAAAAGCTACATCACAGTTACAGAGATAAACAGAATACAACATTAAGTAATCGTTTGTACTTACACAATTCGATAAGCAAATAGCAGCCTGTGTCAGATATATGCCAAATACACTCGAATTGACCGTACAAAGAGCAATTTAGGCTGCGAAAACTAGACAGGTCTACACGAGACTAGCGATACACCTGCCACGTCTGTGATCATAACATCTATTTCCTCTCTACCTGCTTTTGGCAATCAGTTACTGGTGAAGATTTCTTTTAAATGGAAGCATATGTTAGCTTGCAGCGGATTCCTGATAAACCTGCTGGGGATGCTTTTAAGAAAACACAGTACAAGTTTCCAACCTCTATGATGATAAAATTGGACCCGAACACGATAAAGCTATTACTAATAACATGCTATGTCTATCTCGATTGCTAAACTAGAGTGTGAAGCTGATAACATCAAAGAGTGTTCTGTCAGGGGGTTTTAAGCAGGAAAAGAGCACCAGAAAAATAGCCTATCTCAAAATACGAAACGCTTCGGTATAGGACAGAAATTGCAAAAATAGTTCGACTCTTTCTATTGCCCTCTATATCGTATTAAAATAAACACCTTAAGTAAGTGTGCACCTTAATAGTCCAATTCACCTCAACAGTACACTTCAACTCATAGTCTCTCTTCTTCCGTTATTTATTTCCCAAAGAGTGTCTGCACCCAGTTCATTTAATTCAAAAGCTTTAGATTATCAATATTATCTATAGTTAGCCATAACTATAGTGCTCGCTAGAAATCGCTAAGCACCTGTAATACAATTAGCTTTAAAAACATTTTCCTTGTATCACATACGATGGTTAAAATAAGTCCACCCCCCGCTTACAATCAATGCATTCAACTGCAAGTTAGGCAGAGTGCCTAAGATAGCTCTAAGAGCTACAGAACTCACATTTTCTAGTGTTACTTTAAGAGTTCCAAGACGCAATTCCCTGACTTTCTCTGCCTCTTCTAGAGGAAATTGCTACTTTATTCCAGGCCAAAGGTGCCAAAAATTCACAATTTGCTAAATTTCTGAATAAAATAGAGCTTTAGGGCAACTGGGGGGAGAGCTGTTTGCAGACAATAAATACCCCGAATTGGGCAAAAAATGTTTTCTTGATTTTTCCTTAACCTTATAAATTCTAAGAGAAAATTCCCTGATTTTCACTGATGGATTTTTATTCTGGCCCTTTTCTTTTGACATTTCCAATTGCATGACCGTAGCGTCTGAATCTGGATATAAGGACACGTGGGTCCTAGCATCGCAGCCTGGCCAACCCAGATAAGGAAGAAAGAATGGATGATAGGGTGGTTTATACGATGAATGACAAATTGGATGGAATAATGGACTATTTGTCGCTATACCGATGAAAAGAAAACCGCTCAACGTGCTTCACAACTCACTTTCGCTTCAAATTGGTAAAATTTGATTTGATTTGAAATGATTTAGATTCACAACAATAATAACAAAAACAGAAATAAGTTTAATATCGTAAGCTAAAGAAAACAATGAAACTAAGAGAATATTGGTCTATACTTTGCCATGAAGGGGCATCATTTCAATAAATGTTAGAGTTGGAATTGAAGGATCATCAAAGGGGATAAAGTATCGAAGTATCGATCATTATTAAAGCAAGGTCAACTACTAAACTAGGTGACATGAATTCTTGAGGAGCTCCCTAAGTAAGGTAAAATAATGGGCAGGGAAACCCCCTATGAGAATATACTACTAAAAGGAATATTGATAAAAATGATAAAAATGAAAAGTACAATAAAATAAATCAGACA
This sequence comes from Cassiopea xamachana, assembly GCA_900291935.2. NCBI lineage: Eukaryota > Metazoa > Cnidaria > Scyphozoa > Rhizostomeae > Cassiopeidae > Cassiopea > Cassiopea xamachana. The sequence goes on from OLMO02000277.1 coordinate 3,333,677, forward strand.
AAAATAAGTAAAGTACAAACCAGTGAGATTAACAAACATCTTTTACACAAACTTCAAAGCTTGTATGACACACAATAGCATTGGCTCAGGCTATACACACCAACCTCTGTCTTGTTCATGACATTTATTGGAGAATCAACTGTATAGCACAAAAGTAGTTACTATTAAAGCTCGAGGCAAAAATCTAATGACTGAATGGACGCACACTGTCAGGCCACAGACTGTCAGTTGCCACATGTATAAGAATTAAACAAACTCCATTTATTGTAAGCACTGTATTCAACAGATCAACAGAGCACCACATTCATTACAGTAAACAATTTGCCATCGCTCGAGGGTCAAATTAAAAGCTAACTCTTGAATAAATAGCATAGATGACAATGATGTCTGCTTGTACAGTCTACTTATTTCTCTGCAAAGCACTTCACAACGGACGGTTGAGAGAGTTTGTTAATGCTTCTGTAGTGTCATTCCTGGAAAATTTCCTTAGGGGGTGCAAGCCTTACATATGTTGTCCAAAATGGGTGTGACTTGCTCAAACATGGGTGTGGTAGAGGAAAATCAGCGTGTGCCGGTAAACTTAATGGGTTACAATGAACCTCTGCTGGACAAAGTAAATATGATAGCCACGCCAAATTGTGGAGAAAGAGCATGATTGGCGAGGAAGAAAACAGCGGGGATTGGTGGCGGAGTACCGAGAAAGTTTTAGGACCACGCCCTTTACTTGGCTATAAATGTGGCTCACACCCTTCTCGTCACCATGATACCAGAAAAGAGATGAATAAGTGCTAACTTTATAGCCCTATTTCGCAACAATAAAATGGCACAAAGTTGCCCCTTCCATTTCTCCCATCTAACAATCCGTACGGGTAGAGGTTCGCCAGAATGTTTCAGTTGACATTCCTGGTGAAGATTATTGAAGTTGACTGAAGGATTAAAATTAGATCATTTTCTGACGAAGAGTGTTCTATAGCATAGTTAACACAATCGCTAGAATGTGGACGGCCACAAGGTGCAGTTTGGGTCTCTCGTTATTGGCTTATACTCAAGATCGTAAAATCCTCTTTTCTATGGAAGATAGTGAGGTTAATTGAGACAATACGATTCCTCAGTCACCATCGAACTTGAAAAATACTAACGATAAATAAAGCCCAGCAATTAAGACAGTAGCATATAGAATATAGGCATCAAATCTTGATGGGATAACAAAGTAATCACCATCGAATGATTCCTGCCAATAATGTTGCGAGAACTAATAGAGGTTCCTCTACACGATACTTAGGACATATTATGACGTAGCCAGGGACTTGTTAAAAAAACATTTGGAACTGCACACAAAAAATCCAGCGATGCTGTGTTGAAGAATTAAATCCTGGTTGCAGATGGGATTGAACTGCTTGCTTTTGGCGAAAATAGGCAGATAAATGCTGCTATCTCTCACAATTCCATTTCTAGTCGTGTTTCTCCTATCATTGCATACCAAAGTGCTCTTGGTTCCACTGTTAGTTACTTTCTTACATGATTAGGTGGTTACATGAAAAATTTTCCAATCCCACTTTTTTCGTTCAAACTGTAAACATTTGTCAGAACTGCACATTTTGTGTAGAACTGCACTAAAAAAAGAACCCTAGATGTAGATTAAGTCTGGCTTCTAGCTTCTACTAGACACTGCCAAGTCTAGGGGGTGATCAAACTAGGAGCGAAATAGCGAACAGATACCTGAGAAGCAATACTGTCGCTTCAGTTCGCTGTTGCTGTAACTTCACGTTTCTATACGCCGATCTCCAGCAGATGATAAATGTGACGATCGTCTGAAAACTTCGTCGCGGCACATGCGCAGTAGGCGCCAGAATCGTCAGGAAGATCGTCAAGCGCTCGACGAAAAGTTAAAGCTGGTTTAAATTTTCGTCGAGTTCTTGGCTATCTCATTGAAAATCTCATTAATGATTCCACTTCCCTAGTGCGCATTTTGACGATTTTTATGACCATCGTCATAAAAATCGTCTAGTGGAGATCGGCCTTACTGTTCGCATCGCTCTACTATTCGCTCATTGTGTGACCTCAGCCTAAAACTTCTAGCCCTGCTATGTATCAGCTATGATTCAAATGTTAAACTTCCAATCTCTGTAGCGGCCTCAAACCACGACGCCTGCTCCAAAAGTACTTCAAAGGACCTGACAGTTCAGGAATTTCCAACTACCGTCTCAGCTCCGTTACAGTAAGGAGGAGGTAATCTCCTCTCTGCTATGTCAATGCTGAAAGTATCACTCTTCTTTTCAGAGCAATTGTGATGTACTTCCTTCTCATAACATTGATTTATGAGGAAGAGGTAGGAATATGTAGCTAGAATGTAGGATAGATCATAGCAAAATTTGAAAGCGTCACAGGCATCGACTAGATGCGCTGTCATTGATGGCTATTTTGATTCAAATCACAGTTTTATTCAATACAGTAGCACAGGAAAAAGTACATGATTGGCACGATTTTCTTCAAAAGGAAACCTGAATTGAGAGTAATGTAATAGCATATTCGTGTTGTATCTCAGCTTATCAAAACTATAGATGTCTTCTACCAGGTGTGCATGAAAGAGAAAGTATGCTCAACAGCGATCTTCCAGAATACGACAACGAACAAACGATGTTAGCAGCCTAGCGAAACCCGTTTTGCAAAGCAAAACAAGAATAAGAAGTGTCAAAAATTGTTTGCAATACGAGAGAATCGGACCTGGAGCTATCCACCAAAAATCTCACCATTTGATGCAAGGGAAGTTACACTGAAACATACGTTCTTCTATGGTTTGTACCAGATAAGACACTGGAAAAATAGAGTCCTATTGTGCAATACACCACACTGGGTTACCACAATCATGGCTTATGGCTCCACTTTTGTTGATAATTCTCTGGAGCTATTACAGTGTGAGTTGTATAATTTCACTGTTAAATATTCGTAGAAGAAAAAGTAAGAGTTCGGTTTTACCAAATGCGGTTAGCCAGCTCCGTATTATGAACGTTTTGCCATTACCAATTCGATTGAAAAAGCCATGAAAAGGAAACACTTAGTTGGTGGTTATCATTTGAATTTCTAAATTTGAACAGAAGTAAGAAGAACAAACAATGCTGATAAATTATTGATAATTAGTCTCAAGATTGCAAAGCTCCGGAAAGATCAATTAGTAAAAGACAACCCTTTGAAATTAACCTATTTGTCATGTTCACAAGTTTGTGGTCAAGAAGTGGCACAGGCATAAATCAAGGAGAAACCTAGTCAAAAGAGACCATCTCTTACAATCCGCTATACCCTACCATATTTTTGACATGCAAGGCAATACCTTTGAGTCTGTAATAGACAGGCCTTGCTGAGATGGGTGGCTCCTATTCTATAATAGACTCCACCACTCTTGCGACTTAATAAAACCAATACACAACTATAAGGTTATTTTTCGAGCTGAAATTCGCAGAAAGCAAGACCCCTTGGAATTGTATACACGCTTTTCATTTTATAAGACTCCACTTTATAAGGAACCTACATGTAGACGGCTAAAATATTTAAGGAACTTAAACTACTAATGGAGAAGAATCTACGGAGCTTATCAATTGCAAAAGTTTTATAACTGCAAATAATCAACAATTAGGAAGCCGGTTCCATTGGCAACTTACTTGAAACATTTATTAAACTTCTTTCCTACCATATTTGTGCCCTTTCATTTGAGTTCTGGCCAAAATAAAAAGTAAAATTCAGAATATTGATTTTTCCTTATGTCTGTACCGGTTTTATGGCACTATATGTGCAGTGAAAAGTAAGGAACTATTAAAGAACTTTTAGTGCTAGAATTTGATAAAAAGAGGCCCAAAAATAAGGAACTTTTAGAACTAGGCCTTGAGCTAGGTTCCTTATAAAATAAAAAGCGTGTACGCATTGTAGTTTGGAACCTATATAAAATTTGTAGCATTGCTAGAAAATAGATCAACATAACTGCGTATTCCTTTTCAAATGAACTTTGAAAGCTTAAAGGCTTGATCATAAAGGACTCAAAATGAAAATGAAAGACAATGAAAATGAAATCAAACAACACAAAACATCATCATCATTAAACAAACTTTCATTTCTTGGGTGCAATAAGACTCTTACAAAACTTTTTTTTGGAGATGCGAATCCCTCCATGTGCAAGAGCTAATGGTCATTCCCCAAGTAGGAAGCTATGAGCATGCATAGAAGGCATATCTTCATTTTGCATTATTGTGGGCAGTACATGGTTTGCACATGGCAATAGATTCCCCGACAAATGATTGGCTTAGAACTTCACCCGCCAAACAATAAGTTTCAACAATAAGGGCAGTCCCTCGGTGTCCTCAACAAGCCTGATAATAGAAAATACTTTTACAACTAAAGGACCAACATTCAAAACAAAGCTGTGTTACCTGAATCAGCTCTGACATCATTGCATCCATATCATCTAGCATTTGCTCCCACCTTGAGGCAGCATGGCTCCACTCCTCCACAGCGCGATCTCTCTCATTTTTCAACAAGTCCCTTTCATCCTTCAATGAGTTAAACCGTTCAGTTGCAAATATTTTACTTGGGAAGACTTCATTTCCTTTGCATTTTGCGCACAGAAGTCCATCGCTTGCAAACATTGAATTGCGTTTGCTGTCTGCAATACTATTTAAGGAAATAGCCCTGAAAAAGCCACGCAGCCGCCCGCTTTTCCGTCGTGTCTGCTTTTTGTGCCCATCATCTTCTGATCTTCTCCTTGTACTCAATGACATTTTCGGTGTTGATATATTTCCATTGTTCGTATCAGAGGCTAGTTCAACATTGCGGATGTCCTCTATAGTCGCCCTCCTTCCATTATCGCCACTCCCATCCACTGAGTCTACTCTCTTTTCTCTCCTCAACAGTCTATGAAAACTGCTTGTTAGTGACCTTGATCGCTTGTGCCTGGCCACTACTTTTGGCACAAACTCTGGCGTACCCATGTTAGTTGAACTTCTACAGCGACCAAAATCTTCTTGGGTAACCTTTTTGTCTGATATGGAATCTCCTGTTGCTACTAAGCGATCTTGTTTTGCTTGTCCAGAAGCGGAATCGCCGACACAATTTTCGTTATTGGTGGAATGTGACAAACTTCTAGATTCACTCTCGCTGTTGTTTTCAAAAACTACATAATCTCTACCATCACCCCCTGAACTGCAACTCTCTACAAATCGTGACTGTACTTTAATCGGCATTGTCATTGCTTTTATAACCGGGGGAGGATGTTTTTCTGTATATGTTTCTGCATATTTTTCTCCGGAATTCACTTTTGGTTCGGCAAGCTTCTGGTAGTGTCGAAGGTATGGGCTGGCCCGGACCTTTTCTACAAAGAAATGATATTTTTGCAGGTTAGAAAACCTGTTAAATATATTAAAACGAATGGGACTATTGTATTGTACTTGATATTTCAACATTTATAGTTGGGAGGTGACGAAAGCCTCTTAAATGTTGCATATGAAATGCCTTTTAAAATTACTATTGGCTTCAGGATTTTACTACACTTTGGTTGCAAAGAGGAGAATCTTTTTTTGATTTCTCATGTTGAGAAATGAAGAAAAATGATCTCTTTTTAACCAACGTGAAGTCAAATTTCTAGAAAACAGCCATAATATCTCCTTGTGGTAACTGTGGCTAAGAACAAGGCAAGCGAGCATAAAACAGAGCTGGAATGGCTTCCATAGTCTTTTTGTACGAAAGAGCTTATAAGATAGTAGTACTTGAATGCTCAAAAAGTTAAGAAAGCTCAGTACTGGACTTTTAGGCCTAAGAAAGATAATAGTGTATACGTATTTAAAGCTCGATTTATCTGTTTACAAAATTCTATGTACGTTAAGTTGGCTGCCCTCTGATAGCTTAACTTCCAGCTTCTGGAATCGCAAAAAAGACAAGAAAGTTTCAGTACCGGACCGAAAAAATCTTATAAAAAACGTGTATTTTTCAGTCAGGAATCTTGTACTGGTGTTCCTCAAAATGAACTCAAAAGCGAAGAAGGTCCACTGAATATCAATAACTTGCCTAACTGAAGGTGCATAGCAAAGTTGGTTGAAATGGGAAGCCTTACTTAATGCAGTATATTTAACTTGAGGTTCAATAATAAGCTCCACGCTGTAGGGCGATTCCACATACCAGCTTTTGGAAAGCTTTTCGTACGCAACTGCAAGCCACTCTGAACAAAATTTTCTCGATCCGTGCACTGCAGTATACTTTTGCGAGATGTTGTTCAGTGGCTTTTAGTTGGGTAGGACAAGCCGTGCAAAAGCTGGTAACGGACGTAAATTTAGAATCACCCTGCAGAGGTTACGGAAGGGGTACTATCCCACCAAAATGAAAAACTGACCTAACTTTGCCACTCTCCTTGAAGGACTACTGAGGTAAATAATTTATTTACTGTACATGTTCATAAGTGTGGGAAAAACAGGTTTTGCCCCTCCCAGTCAATACCTTCCGCTACAAAAATAAAACTGAGCAACAAAGTCAGTTGTTCCACTGCATCTCATATCAAAATAAAATGAATTTTTCAGGAAAACAAAATACCTCTACCAATAACACTACGCATTACAGCGAGGGAAACGAAAATCAAAGGGTTCCTGCACCTTTCCTACTCAAGAAATGTGGATGTTAGGGAGAAAAAAGACGATTTTTTGCACTTTTTAAGGAGAATTCTGCTTAACTAGTACAAAAATCCATAAAAAGTTAGGAGGTTTACGGAGGTTGTTATGTCATTATCCCCTTCGGCATCTACTGAATACACAATTGGTCTTTTCACATTACTTTCTAAAGCGATACTACAAAACAGCAACTACACCCCTTTTCATAAGAACCAGTAAAATTGAGGCTCAGGCTGGTGTTCTTAATTTTTCCAAAACTTTGAGGCTGAATTGTTCTTATTTGTTCTTAAATTAGTAGCGTGTAGTTCATCTCTCTTGCATATAAATGTTTTTGTTGAAAAAAGTCTACACACAGTTATGAATCGACAATGTTAGCACAGTATCTAGTTCACTAGGACTAACTAATTTTCGAAAATCAAAGAAAAATGTGTCAAGGCTGTCAATTCTCTTCAGGTTAGCAAGGAAAAGACGTTTCTTGTCCACTTGTTACTGCAAAGCCTCTGCATTGTTTTCCAGAAATAAATTTTACGACAAAGCTTCTGCGTCAGCCTTGTTCTTACTTTGCTCTTAATTTTAGACAAGATTTCAGACTCGTGCTCTTATAAAAAAGAGTGCAAAACGACATTTTCCCTGTAAGAGTATAAGAAATTGCATCTTATATGGACATCCATTTACCATATTTGGAGTCCCACGAAAAACGCCTTTAGGGGTCATGCGTAACGCAAGTAGATATAGTATTGTGAACACGAACCTGATGTGTATGAATTATAGCTTGAAGTTATTTGGAATATTACAGTCCTCGAGAATATAGAGCCTGATCAGTAATTGAAGTAATTCATTTGTGGTATTCTCTCACAAGGATATCAGAGTCATTAGTAGGTGTACGAGGGGTTACCCGTAAGTACAAATTCTTTATAAAGAACTGATTGCGGAATGCAATTCTGTATAATAAGGGAACGAACTGAAGAGAAATGTTTATTTGGGTAATTTTTATGTTACCCAACTCTGTACACTATAAAAATAATTGTTACCCATCTAGCAAAAATAATTGTTACCCAACTAGCATAGAGCCTTTTAAAATATGCTAGTCAACCTTCAAAAGACAAAAAATGATATACCCAACCAAAAGGTTGCCCAAAAAATTATTTACCCAAGCTATTTCTCTTCGGAGTTAAACTGAGTCCTAAATATTGAGCGATCACTAAGTACTTCTTTACAGAATCATCACAATTGCTGTATTTCTTAAGGAGATCTCAAAAGACTATATTAATGAAGGATATGAAGGATTTCTAAGGATATATCAGGATGTTGCAGGATTTTACTGGATTTTAGGAGGTGTGAGAAACCTAAATTGCTGGTAGGGTCGAATATTGGCATAACGCTTGGAGTTTTTACGTACTATACCAAATATGAACTAGACCAGGGGTGGGAAATTGATGTCTAGCAGGGGCCACGCGGGAAACTAGAATTGTGCCAAAGGGCCACCAACTTTCTTCAACTATAAAATTCTCTAAATTAACTAGATTGACTAGCCTGTAATGATAATGAGAACAATGAAGCACTCAGTAAATATTTTGTATTAGGTTATGTGAAATTGTGGTGTATAGATGAAAAAAGAAAACAAAAACAACTATTAAATAGGTGAAATTCATTTTTAACTTGTTGATCTCCACAAACAAAGAAAAACAGCAAAAACATTTCAAATTCAAAGGTGGTGGGAAAGACAAATGTTTGTTTGGATTATGTCGTTTATGATTTGTCTCTAGCGGACCGGACAGGGAGGTAAAAAGGGTTGGGTGTGGCCTATGGGCCGTAGTTTGCCCAGGCCTGACTAGACCAACATCATGTTTGAGGTTTGCGAATGCACTGGATGACTCTAGTAGTCCGGCTTTGTCTAAGAAAGATTCTGGATACCTTAGATTTCCCAAGATTTCAAAAAAATTTTACATTCTTTTTACAGATGTCTAATAATTTTTCACCGACATGTACGAAACCTTTTACATTGACTTGCTCCACGGATAATGGGATTCTCCATGAGCGTCATGGCTTATATCCACCAAAAATAAAGATCAACTGTATGGAGTGGGGATGACCTCTCGACAAACACCTTGTTTTATTTTCCACTTGAATATCATTTTTTTATTTACTGTTGGCTGTTTTGCAATTAAATCTGAATTTCAAGGGGCCCTAGACCAGGACTCCTAGTTTAATACTTGGGGGGCTATGCTGTAGAAAACTTATATGGACCACGCCCTTGACCACACCCATGTTGCATCTTGCATATATGCAATGCGTAAAATGATGAAAGCAAAAGTGCAAGAGTGTATTCCATGCAAGAGTGTAACTGGGAAAATGTGCGATGCGCCAAAAACTACGCTTGTACTATGCCTAAGTCAAAGTAACAGATGAAATCCTATTCCATCCAGTTTTACAAGCCACCGTGTACGCAATGCCAAATATTTAGTCATGTACAATAACGTATAGATAGATAGATAGATAGATAGATAGATA
>OLMO02000277.1:3362672-3380707 GCA_900291935.2 Cassiopea xamachana
TGCACCCCAAACTCACTATAAATAAGATCAATATCTATAAAAGCTCTACTAGTATACCTGTTCCCCCAGGGCATCCACACCCCCTCTAGCATCACATTGCACCGCCAGGGGGCACACCCCACTATTTGAGAAATGCTGCAATAAACATGATGATAATATATGTTTATTGACATACATTGCATTTATTTGTCATCCTCTTTTGGTGGTTAATGCATAGAGCCTAATCTATTACCTTCAATAATATTATATAAATAGTCTGTTGGTACTACAGAACTTTACCACTGCAGCAAAAAGCAACAACATTCTTTCCACATACTTAAAAGCTTTTTTTCATCCGACACTCATCAGAGTATGAAAACACCAGTTAACCTTTAGGTCACTATCCGACGTTTTCATACTCTGATGAGTGTTGGATGGGAGAAAAAGCTTTTAAGTATGTGGAAAGAATGTTGCCACTTTTTCGTGCTGTGGTAAAATAATATTATAGTATACCAGATTGTGTTAAAGTTTTCATCATTATTCCCATGCATAGATTGAATTATATTTGCATGAAACTGCTGATTTTGTGTAATAATCAAAAGATGTAAATAACCACACTCTTTTTTTAGAAAGAATCAGTAAAATTGAAGCTCAGGCTAGCTGTCCTTATTTTTCCTTAAATTATGGCGTTGAATTGGTATTCATCTATTCTTAAATTTTTAAGGTCTAAGTAGCTTAGAAACCACATTGCAAGAGAATATTGAATGTTTTCATTGATTGAGAGTCCATTAGCCAAACTGCTACATCCAAGATGCCCTCTCTTGCGCATCAATATTTCGTTTTGTAAAATGTTTTTAAGCAATTATTAATATACCAAGTTAGCACAGTATCTAGTTTCACAGGGGGCAGCTAATTCTCAAAAATCAAAGAGGCAAAAGGAAGGACATTTCATGCCCATGTTTTATCAGAAGGCACATGTATCATTGTACAGAAATACATTTCAAGACATTGCTTCAGCTCAAAACTTGTTCTTAATTTTTCTTTATTTGTCATCAATCTTTTGTTCTTAACATATATAATTATCAATAGCACAGTAAATATTTTAATTGTGGAATTTTAGATCAAGGATGTATCTATACCTATTGATGAAGCAGTTGAAGAGGAGATGGTTGATAGTTCAAGTTTCAAAAACATGGCAAATGTTGATAAAATTGAGGAAGAAGCTCTAAAGTCAGAAGAGAACCCAGTTTCTGAAGATTCCCAAGGAAATATAGCTTCTTTATCAGAAAAGGATGAAGATGAAGTTGATGATGAACTTCCCATCAGAAATCCTGTACCAGATGGTTCATCAGAAACTATGGAGTCAGAATCTGCTTTTGTAAAGCCACCATCGCCATCGCAAAGAAGGATTGAGATCTCATTGGAAAAAAGTACCAAAGAAGACAGTAGAGAAAATGTAATGGATTTGGATGATGTAAGTGGCACATTGCCATGGGAGATGTACAGATATATACAGAAAGAAGAAAGAGAGGAAGAAGAATCAGATTTTGAAGAGTATGATGGGCAGACTGTTGGTGATAGTATGGGAAATTTAATCATAGTCTGTTTATGTTGGAATCATATCATGAATATATGACTTGTATCATGAATATATGACTATAGGAGGGAGCAAGGAGGGCGAATGTCTCCGGGTGTCATCAAGTTGGTAAATTTTTGGCAAAGTAGTTGACCAATGGCTGAATACATGCTCTTTTTTAAGAAAGCAACTCAGCAAATTCTTGGCTACTTCTAAAATACTAGGGAAGTTCAGCACCTCTGCCCCTACTGGATTTTTCTTAAAATGCCACCACTGTTACTGTACTTAGTAATATTCCCTGCTCTGTAGGGCCAATGGCATGTTTCAGTGATCAGTTAGAACATTATATTCCAAAAAACTTCTAACTGTAGCTGCAGATTGGGGTGTATGAAAATCCATTCACCTACAGTGGAAACCAACATAAAAGAACCTGCATTTATAAAAATTTTCAGGTTGAAATTTCATCTTTTAAACACTTTAAATAAGAAAGCCAAAGAGGCAGCAGTGGGGAATAATTCTTATGTAATGGGTTTCATGCTATTTAGGTTAAGATTTCAAGAGTAGAAACTATCATGTGCTGTTTGTGTACTGGTTAATTATTTACAAGAAACAAAGCCACACACAGTTAACATTACATTCATTAAAAGAATGCTTAAGACTTTTGCAGAATTTTTCAGTCACACACCAGATTACTAAGGGGGTACACTGGACTATTTGAGAAAGGCTGTTATATAAGAACCTTGTTAAGAAGCTTGAAGACCGGAATAGAGAATGCCAGCCAATTACACGTCTTTTTTTTATATGAAAAAAGTTTATATGAAAATGAGGCTCAAATTGTCAAAATCTTAAGAAAATCGTAAGAAACTCATGAGGCTCGATTTCTAACGTTTAGTGCTTTTATAGGCCAAAAATCGGCATTTCATTGTTATTGCATTCAAAATGTTAAAGATGGAATTCAAATTCGTGTATGCAGTAGTGTTAACAAAAGTGTAAACCACTCTAGCCAGTTTATTTCAGCAAAAGTTAAGACAAATTTAAGAAAATCTGAGGCTCAATTTGGGGAAAAGTTAAGAAAATTGAGGCTCAGGCAAAATAATGATTTTCTTATAGAAAAGAAACGTGTACTTCAGAACCTATCCAGGCTGCGAAGGAAAAACCTAGGTTCATTTATGCAGGCTTCAACTGTATTGTACAATATATATATATATATATATATATATATATATATATATATATATATATATATATATATATATATATATATATATATATATTATGCAGATTTCTATAGTTTTGAAATATCTCAGACAGTACATTATATACTGTTAATTTTCATTCTATGTTGTATAAAAATCCCTTTCATTGTTTTTTGGGGTTTATTGTAAATCATGATATTCTAACATTCTCACTTCTTTGTTTACTCCATCCTTTCATCTCTGATTTAGCTTGCATGTTTCTTCCAGATCTAGCAAAATCTGATGATTTGCCAAGCATAGACAAATTTGATGATAGCCTTGAGGATGAGGATTCAGGATTAGGAACAGAGAAGCCACCTCCTCTGCTGTATGATAATGCACAACAAAAAGAGATGCACAAATATGTTGATGAACTAAAGCAGAGTGTTGCTGATGAGGAAATTGCTGCATATTTGGAAGAATTTGAGAAAAAGATTGAGGAAGAAATAATTGAAGTTGGGGACATATCTGTAGAGGATGTCCAGGTTAGTCATAATGCCCAGTTTTTTCATAAAAAATAATTTATTTGCCAATTTAGCAGTTGATTTGTCATAATCCCAATAGGTGCACTTTGATAGAATTGCTACAACCTTATGTTCGAGAGGAATAATTAGTGTTTCTCTATCCTTACTAGAATAATGTCATATCTGCAGAATTTCTAGTATAGAAGGTAACTGTATATTGGTTCTTAATCAAACAGAATTTATCTTTACAGTGGGGGTAACATGGGTTGCCATGAATAGTTAGAGCCCCAGCCTTTCATTTGACCCTCAGTTTGCGTGTTATAAAATTTCCTTTCTTTCTTTACCTTCCTTCACTTTTCAGAGATTAAATTTGTGGCAGATATGGTCTGTGGAAAGTAGAATGTGCTAAAACATCATTTTTATTGGCACTAAAATGAGCCATGTCAACACCTATCAGAGTTTTTCTGTCTCCAGTAGTGGCCAAAGAGTGTCCCTTCATAGTATTTCTATTTTTCTGTAAAAGCCCACTGCCAGCAGGTGATATTTGAATTAATCACTTAACACTTACCTGAAGGGAATTTTGGCCAGGTGGAAACAAGAAAAATCCCAGTGGATCCCTTTCAAGATGACTTACTACTGTACTGGCTAGGCCAATACTTATGCCCCCATTCAAACGATTAACTCCTCTTCTCCCCAGTGAATTCGCTCTGTGAATTTTCATAATGAATTCACCATCATTGTCAGATTTTACCGGTCCTATAATTGGAGTTAGAGCATCATTGATCGCAATAAAAAATTGGTAGCACTTTGCATTATTTTAAGAATCATTAGAAAGTTTATGTCTCCTTACAAGAGTGCATTATCATAAGGGAGAGTTTAAGACTATTCATAATTACAAATCAACAGGAAGAGGAGCGAAGACTTCGTGAAGAGCACATTGCGTACAGGCAAAGAGAAGCACGGATTGAGAGAGACAGAGAGAAGGAGATCATGTTAGCAATGGAAAACGCTAAGAAACATGTGATGACGTTGTTCAGACAGAAATGTAGATTGGTGCTAATGAGACAGGTTAGTTTGAGCGATTTAAATATCCAAATTTATCATTCCTTCTCGAAGTTTCTTCTTTAGTTTAGGCCTGAGCCACCAATGAATTAATTTCTATCTGACGAACGAGTGTGTTTATTTTTTTAGGAACACTTGATGCAGCGTGACCGTTTACTTCAAGATCGAATTCATAGATCATTCAGACGTTCAGAGAACCACCTTTTGAAGGCGCTTACGAAGAGGATGGGTGAAGTTAAGGTAATGTATCAAGCTCTATTGTAGCAGCGAATAAGCTATATTCATACCCTAGTGATAGCTGTATTTTGAGAAAAGCGCTATATAGTGGAAATTATTATTTACTAATTGCTAAGTTACTGTAACCTCGACAGTCAGATGCAAATCATCTGATTTAGAGAGATTTTTATTTGTAGTTTTAATGTGAATATATGCATTAGAAGTTTCAAAAAACACTTTGGTGATTCCCCTATGCCGTTAAATTAACACATTTTTATGCATATAAATTTAGACTGTCATATTAAATTGTAAAATATTGCTTATATATGTTTATATATGTCCTTCAGCTCAGCTCTTTGGTCCTGTTATTTTGTACCGCCAATATTTTTCCAAGATTTTGCCTTGGTCTTCATCTTCAACATGAATTAATACACGTTTTTTTTATAAGAAAAGCATCATTTTACCTGAGCCTTAATTTTCTTAACTTTTCCGAAAGTTGAGCCTGAGATTTTTTTACATTTTGCTTAGCTTTTTGCAAAATAAACTGGCTAATGTGGTTTACAATTTTGTTATTGATATTGTATACTTGAATTTGAATTCCATCTTTAACATATTGAATGTATTAACAACGAAATATCGATTTCTGGCCAATAAAAACACTAAATTTTGGAATTAAAGTTTTCTTAATATTTTGACCATTTGAACCTCATTTTCTTATAAACTTTTTTCTTATGAAAAACGTGTATTAATAAGTCAAAGAATGATTTTGAATAATCTATAAGTTTCCTCACAATTTCTTCATAGATATCACTCTTTGCAAAAGATTTGATGAAACCCAGTTTAGTCCAATCAGATGCGATACAGTATAATCAATTTGCAATGACTTTGCAATCGCAAACAATCTTGCTTATAGTTCTTGCACTCTTTGCTTGTCTTTTACTGCTTTCTAAAATGCCATGGTACTCAGGTAGATTTTACTCTTACAGACAATGTACGGTGATTTGGTTTTTACGGATGGTGAATATGACGGGAGTAAATGCCGAAGGTGGAAAGTTGATTGGATTCGAACACCTCAACCAATCCAGATCAAATTGAAGTGCTTTCGCGGAATCAAAAACAAGTTACCAGGTTTACAATTTAATTCAGTCGTCGTGTGAACGCCAAAAATAATAAACAATATTCGCAATTAGTCTGTTGGCACTAAAAAACTTTACCACAGCACGAAAAAGCAGCAACGTTCTTTTCACATACTAAAAGCTTTTTTCGTCCGACACTCATCAGAGTATGAAAACGTCGGATAGTGAACGTTTGATATATATTTCGGTTAACTTTTTGGTCACTATCCGACGTTTTCATACTCTGATGAGTGTCGGACGAATAAAAGCTTTTAGTATGTGAAAAGAATGTTGCCGCTTTTTCGTGCTGTGGTAATATTCGCAATTCGCTAAAATAACAACAATATAATTTAGTTAAAACAAAACAGCACACAACGAAACGAAACCGAACGAAACCAATAGCAAAAGTCACACGGAACAGAAATACTTACTAAAATTTGTTGGCGTCACTACGGTAAAAACGCACTATATCTACAATCATATCTTAGCTTGTCTTAACTTTATCTCAATCTCAAAAAAGTGTCCAAATTCATCCTTAATTTCATAAGCAAGTCCAGTGCAAAGCAAACCAAGCAAAAACCGCAAGATTTACTTTCACACCATTAACAATACGCACGAGAGAAAAACACCGACAATTGAAAAACACAATGGTAAGAAGCACCAAAGAGAAAGTATACTTATTCTTCGTAAATTGTCGTTTTGCCTTTATGAACGCTAGTAACTGTTATTGAGTTTGCCAAGAGCACATGTTTTTTAGTAAAAGAAACTTCAATATGTTATTTAAGAATGTGCAATGAGGTTGTGGTAGCTGAAACTAGCAGGGGGTGCAGAATTTGATTCATAGAGAGATAGGATGAGATCATGCGCGCAACTAGGGGGGTCTCAGGGTCTGGAGCCCTTCCCTTTTCACCAAAAGAACGAAAGTGCCCTTTTTGCAGTTCCTTCTTTATATCAAAAAGGGCGTTTTCTATAGATTGAAAAGGCATGGTCCCAAGCATTTTCTAGGGCTTTGCTCCCAGCCAAAGTTTTTCATTCGTTACCTTAGAAAGAGATTGCAATGAGGATGATTGGACTTAAGAAGTAACCATACCATTAAACTTCCCGCGCCATTCCCTCTGTCTATGAATTTGCAAAACAGTATTCAAAGGCTGTATCTTCTTTAAAAATTCTCAATGTGCCATTTTTTGTGGATTGGTTCCTAGTTGCGCGCCTGGAGATTAAGAGCATTTGTAAATCGTCGCTATACTGCATGGTAGAACGTAGGAAGCTCTATTAGAATTCATCTTGTGAGAGATGTTTTCCGTATCTAGTTCATATTTCATAAAAAGCATTCATGACTGAAGATTGCTCAGTCGTTTTAGGGCTAAATTGTATGTTTACTTTTTTAGGGTCAGCTTTAAGCATTCTCTTTGTTAATTACGGACATTAATGACCTGTCACGCCCACGTCACTGAAGAGATGAACTGTGCAGTATATTGGAATCTAGCTCGTGCATTTATCATTCCACTATCCTAAAACATTCCAGATTCTAAATTCTCGATTATACCTCCGTTTCCCCCAATTCCTTGGGGCTTGGAGGGTGCCTCTAAGAGGACTTTAGTTCTGGCACGAGCATTTAGGACCGGATGCCATTCCTGACGTCACCAATGGTCTGCGGTGGGCCTCGAACCCAGGACCACGTTGGTCCGAGTCGAGTGCATTACCGCCAGGCCACGGCTGCTTGTCCTAAAACATTCCAGATACTGAACCATAATTAGGCAGAATAGCAAAGTTTTTTTATCGAGTAATAACGATGCTCTAGAAACAGATAATGATTCAAACATTAGAGATTACGTAATTAGTCCCATGCTCCTTTGAGAAAGTATTGAGAAGGAACAATCAACAATAGCTCCAAAGAGTAGCAGGCACGTAATCTAGCAAGCTTGAAATTGCTTATGAATTTACGTTCTGTTTCAGCGAGCCGGTATGTTCTTATGGCAACACTGTACAGTCGACTCGGTGGTCATGTCATGAAATGGTCAAACCTGAAGGGACAACAATGGGGCGGATCAACGCTGCCAATAAACCATGAGGGGGAATTTTTCAATATAGAGCTGAAAGTAAGTTTAATTATGTGACGTTTGAAGTTTGTTTTCATCATATGCTGGTTTCGGCAATTAAGTTATTTATTTAAGGGGGGGCAGTGTAGTGTTTGAATCTCAATGAGATTCAATCAGTCGATACTAAAGAACGGGTTCTGCGCTCATCAGAGAACGATCGTAGGATACCACTTCTAGAAAGGATCAATAGCTAACAGGGTTTTTCATATATATATATATTTGCCTGATAACAGGATTGCCTGATGATCGAGAAATCGTGAAACTAATAGTCGCAATTCCGCAGTTTTATTTTCTGTGTCAATCTACCTATATATATATATATATATATATATATATATATATATATATATATATATATATATATATATATATATATATATATATATATATATATATATATATATATATATATATATATATATATATATATACGTAGATAGTCTCTTGGTACTACAGAACTTAACCAGAGCACAAAAAAGCGACAACATTTTTCGACATACTTTGAAAAAAGCTTTTAGGTATGTCGAAAAATGTTGCCGCTATTTCGTGCTCTGGTTAAGATTCATAAATCTCATTAAATGAAGTGAAATCATGTGCACATATTCAAGAGACTGTAATTGCTCGCTGGCTGTCTACCCTATAAATTTTTTTTCCTGAGTTTAGGTCCTACATTTTGCCGATAGAATTCGACCAATCTCCCAGCATTCAATTATCGACTCATTAACTGTTTCTTTTTGCTCCTAGGCTGCACAAAAATAATTTAGTCTAGGTGTTGCAAATGTGGTGATTTGCCAAAGGAATTTTTGTCTGGGGTTGTGACACGTCACCATCCCACCATAGGAATGGGCCTGTGCATAGTTTGCGGTCTGGAACCTACTACTCTGTGGTTCACTTATTGATTGCTGTATCTTAATAAATCTCAGCAAGTTTTTTTATCTAGTAGGCTTATTTATCAATTAGTTCCCTTTCCTGTAGATTGATCAAAGCGTTTTTGCCGTCTGTCCCTCAAGACCTGACATGAAAGCAGGGATGATTTTGTTGTTTGAGTTGCTGATACTCCGTGGATCTGTTACACCAACAGACAAAGTTGTTGGCTGGGGTTGTTTTCCAATTTGTGATGGAAACTTCAATATTGCTGATGGAAGGTAAGAGAATGGATAAAGTTCTAGCACGAAATTGCTCTGATTATATTTCTAGCGTGAGTTTTCCACGATTAGGGTCCTCAGACAAGGTTTCATCAGCCCATGCCCAGAAGAAATTGGTGCAAGTTTGTCAGTTTACACTTTCACTCTTGTCTGCACGAGCGATTGCTCTTAACTATTTGGAATGGTACGTGCGATCCCAGATTTGTGTATCCGAAATACAGAGTTTGCTAAAGCATGTTAAATTTCTCATTTAGGATAAAACAGGTTAAAGCAGAGTTATGAAAGCAAAAAGTGACAGTGACTAGTGTTGCAGTTGCGACAACGAAGTCAATATTTGGCTTGTGCAATTGTACGGTTGACAGTGATGTTGGCAAGGGAAATTTTTCGCTCGTGCTGGGGATTTTCCATGTATGTGGAGACGCGCACGAACGATCGCACTTGTCTCCGTGCATGGACTGCTTGACCTTGCCTTATTATAGAGATATCATGAATGATTATGCACAGATGTCTGAAGCAATGCGTTTATATCATTATTGTGCATAGATACAGGGTAGTCCTAGATCCATGGTATTGTGATACATAAATTCATTAATTGTCATATATCAGCAGCAACAGCAACTGTTTGTTTTGATTATTAGTATACTTTAGATACTCAGTTTCCTTGTAAGAAAAATGTTATAGGATGAATATTTCTAGACAAAATCAATAGTGGAGAAGCTTAAATTGCTTCGCAAAAATGATTGGAAAACCTCATAACCCGGAAGTCTGTTGTTTTCATTTGCAAACTGGTGTTAGGGCAAAGTTTTCATAAAGCTTGCATGTTTATGGATAAGCTTAAGTGTTTCTTAGAATCAGGTAAATATTAGAAACCTTTAAACCTTTAATCCGTTAAAATACCGTAAAATACCGTACAAATACTGTAAAATACCGTACAAATACCGTACAATACCGTGCAATACCGTAGAATACCGAATATATGTCTTGGATTTATAGAGGTTCGTAAGCAACATTTGGTGGACTCAAGTAAATACAGAGGCTCAATATATGTTAATTCATCATCCTAACTATACACACCGAATCTCAAATGTGAACCTTGGGCTTATATTCCGGGGGGGTTATATTCGGAAGGATATTTGGGATAGTTTACAGGGGGTCTAGATTCGGAGGACTGATATTCGAGGGGGGCTTATATTCGGGATGTTACGGTTTTAACATTATTTTATTGCTAGGTTTCATGTGTAGTTTCTTGCAGAATATAAACTGTGTGTACCCGTTTGTATTGGAGTGTAGATATATTTTATGAGTCGTTCGTTTGTTACAGACACAAGATCCCAATGCTTAGAGGGAGCATGGATAGTTCAATATCAAAGTTTACGACCATTGAAAAGTTGATCACGTCGGATATTGATCATTGGCTTTGTAATTTGTATTTTGAAATTGTGAAACTTCCAAAGTAAGCAGTTTTATTTTCTCTATCTCAACTGAATACCGTACAATTGAATGCAATATCATGCAATTTTATGCAATATTATGCAGCATACTGTCATTCCATACAATGCTATACAATATAATGCAGCATCATGCAGTTGCATTCAACATCACTAAATTCCATGCAATATCATGCAACAAAATATCTTGTAGTTTTAGAGACACATGCATTAATTTGTGTTATATGTTATATTTTTGCATCACGACTTTTTGATTGGATAGATCAATATTTTTGATGTGGCAAAAGTCTTCAAGTTTGCATAAAAATGAGAAGATTGTAATTTTTCCACTTCGCCATGTAGCCTTGAATTGGAATGCCCATCAGCAGATTGTAGTTTGTTTGATGCAGGAAATCTTTCATTGTTTATCATGTTTGATTCTGTTTTTCCCCATTTACTTGTGTGAGTGGTGTGATGGAAAAATTTGTAACTTCGTTTCCACATTCGTTTCCACACGAACATATTTTTAACTTCGTTTCCGGGTGTTTTCATTAGCATTTTAGCCTTTTTATCTTCAATTTTTCACTTTGGGTGTCAGGTAAGTCACGTGAGAATGGCCCTGTGGAGCACGAAAAGTGCCTGTGCGAAGAAGTAGCTCGACTATTCAATACCGGATGTCCTACCGACAGTAGACTACTATGACCTAAGATTATAACTGAGATGGTCTTATTCATGGCTGCTCTTGGCTGAACCTGTTTGGGGGAAATTAGAATATAGAAATGCGTGTTCACAACAACAAAAAAGTGTTCCATGCTACTCAAACATTTATCGTACAAAAACAACTGTTTGTACACAGGAAAGAGGCATTCTCAGTATGGCGTGAACCAACCTTTAATCGGTCTTGCAGTATAAGAACTTGCTCCTCCACTTTTTAAACTATCATTTCTTGAATATTCGTTTCTACTTTTTGTTGACACTACAGTAGAGCTAAAATATGGCTTTATCGTGAACAATACTCCGAGGTCACTTCTCATCTCGGTGTAAGAGTATTTTTTATTTCACTAAGACTTGATTAGGAATATTGAAATGTGTTTTCTGAAATTTTATTCTATTATATCTATTTTATATGTTTATATATTATATATTTATATTTTATTTATATTTTATGTTTATATTCTGATATTTAAAAGACATTTTGTGATTATAAAAGCAGTAATAGAAGTTAGATGCTTTGAAAAATGGTCCTTAATAGTGCTTGTAAATATATTTATTTATTTCCTATCTTATTTTATGAACCTTCAACCCACCTTATTTATAGACTCATTATTTCCATCTCATCTATGAAGTTATTCGGTAATTTTCTTCATGTGTTCTCAAGGACAATTTCCTTCCTATTTCAGGTACCTTGCCGGGCAAAAGGAGTACGAAGTTGAATTACAGTTCACAAACCAAACATCTCAATTGCTCAAAAGTGGTGAAATTCAAACTGGTAACCCACCAATCTTCGTAAAAGATTCTAGCTCAATAGCAGCATCGAATAAACAAGGCTCCGAAAAGCCAATGCCCCCATCTGTAATGGCAAGCACCGTTTCAATGCAAAGTGTCAGGCCTCCTCCTTATTCCGAGGCTGCATATGATAATGAAGGGTACGTTGATGATGCTGTTCCAGGGCCTAGCAACCTTGAGAATCAAACACTAGAAGTTCCAGCCGCACGACAGAGAAAGGTTAGTCACAGGATTTATTGGAAATTTCAAGCATTTTATAGTGGCTGAGTATTTTATTTGAAGTAAGATTTCCATTGTTTTGTCAGCCAATGATTGTTTAATTGTCGTACTGCAAAAGTTCATTCTATTTTGAGTACCAAGCAATCAATGATAAGAATTTACTGTGCAATGTTCACCAAACAATGTTATTTATCAATTAAAGCCACGTCCTCAAATTTATCGAATTTTTAGCAAATGTATGCTTTAAGACATGAAAGAACATCGATGTGGTCAGTGACGAAACGGAGACACTCGGTGTCCCATAGGAATTAAGTACGATAGGGCCCTTGTGTATGGAATGAACAAAAGCGAATGAATGAATGAATACCGTATTGTGTTACCAATAATGGTTAGTAAGGGCTTTGGGATGGCCTTTGGAAGCCTCTAAGCACAGTATGGTTAAAAAGCACATAATAGAAAGACTTTTTTGGGGCCCAGTCGGGGCTCCTTCTTGGTCAAGGGGCCTTGGTTTTTTTAACTAAGGTTCCCTAACTGCATTACACCACTGGATGTGGTCAGAGGGGTCATTTACTTTTGCAAAAGCCAATGACTCGAGATACTTTGAAACGTGCCTTGAAAGTCACTTACTGTACACTCAAGAGTGATTTGAGGCAAAGTGGAAACACTGAGCATTCAATGGCGGCAAGAAAAGGAACTGACCGTCCTTCTTCATTTGCGTATGATCCACCATATTTTTCCGCTCTTGCAGGGGCGTTAACTCTGTGCGAAAGTTGGCAGAACCCTCCATATACCTCTTTTAAGCTTTTGGAAAACACCACCAAACATAGTGCTAAATTGGCCCTCTCCTGACATCCGATACTCTTAGTTCCCAAATAAGCTCCCCCCTTCTTATTTTGTCGAAAAATTTTCCGACTCCCCACGCTCTTATTAGGCCCCCCGCTTATCAAATTTTCAATTTTTCTAGAAGACACCTGCGAAAAGTTTGCACTTTTGTTGAGTTACCCAATTGATGAATGAGTAATTTTCGGCAAGATTTCGAAGAATATTTGCTTGCAGTAAGGTTTATCGGAATTTTCGGATTTTTTGTCGTTGGTGCAAAGCTATCCCAAATTTCCTTCCCTGCTTATTTCGACTCCCTGCTTATTAGGACCGCCGCTTTTTCGGAATCTAAGAGTATTTGAATGCAAAGTTGCAATTAGAAATTCCTAGTCCTAGATGCAGCAATTCTGTTGTTTTTATTAGGGAATTTAAAAAATTGCTTTTATCTTTCAAGCGAAGTATCCATTTTTTAGACTGCTGATCGTTCCGTATCACCGTCCCTTGCTTCCGAAAAGCTACGAAAGCTGTCACAAGTTTCGGGAGACGTCCGACAACGAAAGCCATCAAAAGTAACTGCACAGCCACCAGATATTACCGTTGAAGGAAAAAGGCCATTTACTGTTTATGGCTCTCGTAAAGTTGTGGAGGAGCAAGGAGTTTACTTAGGCGAGGAAGATTCATCTAGCGAGTCAGAATATTCTGGAGACGAAGTCTGCGTTGTTGGTAAAGGAAATGACTTGAAGCCAGTAGAAGGCCAGTATGGCATTTTCTATAAGGTATGACATATTTTTGACAATAATATTTGGAAATACACATTTTTTATGAGAAACTGGTTTATAGGAACGTAGTATTCAGTTGCGCAAAACGTTAAGAATGTTCAAGACTGGATTTTTGAGACCTAAGAAAGTTTATAAGTGTCTATGTGCTTAAAATTTGATTTATCTTTGTGCACAATGTTATTTATTCTATGTTGACTGCCCTCTAACCGGAGTGATGGCCCAGTGGTAGTGCGTCTGCCTCACAATCGGTAGTTCGTGGGTTCGAGCCGAGTCATACCAAAGACTTTAAAAATGGTACTCACTGCCTTCTCGTCTGGCGCTCGACATGTGAGAATGGAGTGGAAAAGTTAAACTCGCGGAGCTACCATTGGACCAGCCCCCCCGCTGTAGCTTTCATTTCATTCGCAGACGCGTGGCCTAGGGCTATAGAAACGAAGATAGGTGCCGCCCTATGCGCCATTGAGCACGGGAAAAGACTTTGACTTTTTTTGACTGCCCTCTAACAGTTTAGCCACCGTTATTTACTAAGATTTATCTTTATTTCGTGTAAACATGGAACTTCTCAATTTCTATGTGTATGTGTAAAGCATTGAAATCAAAAATTTTTCCTAAGAAAGTCTTTAGAAAGTTTTTATACTGGAATCATGAAATGGTTAAGAAAGTTTCAGTACTGGGCGAAAAAACTTGCTTATAAATTGAAAAACATTTATATGGAACTGTTTAGCTGGCATTATACGACTGAATATTTAAGTCGATTTACGCGTTCACATTTTACTTTACAACCCAAGTTTGTCATTAACAATTTAATGCATGGAATGCTAATGCTATTAACTGGGAGAATGGGGCCTTTTCTTGAAAAGGGAGAGGTACGTTAAGAAGATTAGAGGGGCACTCTCTTGCCTCACTTGCATTTTGGGGGCATACTGCCTTGCTCCTACCTCCAACTTCAATACCAATTCCTTTGACACCTTTGACAATGTTTTGCTGTTTCTATATTCTTGGTATTGTCACTGTTGTACTTTTCATTTATACTTTGTAATACTTTTCATTTAGCATTGTATTTCAAAATATACATAAGTTGTAGAATTATGCTCATGGGACATCAGAAGTGTTTTACAGTACACTACAATAGTGCTACCACTTTCTATTTCAGTCTTGAAATGTTGTTTTGATATTAAACCTATTTATTTCTGAACTCTTTGTTTTATTGACCTTTGGGGAATTTGTCTTAACCCCCGCAGTTTTACCTTAGGTTCGTCAAAGCCACCAGGGAGAGAACGAATCCAAGAAATTCTACACAATGCTGCCAAAGACGCCACTTCTCGTACAGCAGAGAAAAAGAAGGAAGCTTACACACCTTGAAGAACTTGAGCAGCATACATTTTCCATCAAGTAATAGCATTTTCCTTAATTTCTAGCTTCAATTTACAATTCCTCTTTAATTGGAACTACCAATAAATGAATACCAAAACATGATCACCGTTAAATAATTTTGAAGATTATAGTGACGTCCAATAGCGTTAGCATTTTCCTTTCCAGTTATATTAGACATTTTATTAGTTGACTATTAAACATTTAGACATTTCCATTAGTTGACAATTCTGTACATTTCGACCCAAGCTTGGGCCACCTTCAGTGCTGTTATCGTGAATTGGATATTTGACCTTGAAGCCAGCAATGTGCTTATAGGGGGGCGTGGGGCGTGACGCTTCCCCAATATGTCTGAAATTGCAAGAAAGCTAGTCAACAGTCGGCCATGCTGCAAGAGAGTTGTCCACAGTATTTTCAGTAACCTTGTTTTTCTTTTAGCAATAATAGTTGGTTAGATGGTCAAAACGCCCCCCCCCGAACAGAAAGTGTATCGGCACAATCACTGTG
This sequence comes from Cassiopea xamachana, assembly GCA_900291935.2. Lineage (NCBI taxonomy): Eukaryota > Metazoa > Cnidaria > Scyphozoa > Rhizostomeae > Cassiopeidae > Cassiopea > Cassiopea xamachana. The sequence continues at coordinate 3,378,192 of OLMO02000277.1, forward strand.
CTCTCAAGCACAGAAGAATCAACCCTCAAGATTTCACAAAGGGATTGTCGTTCACTTTTGTTCATTTCGGGGCATCTGTGGCTTAGTTATTCGGAATCTGCTTTCGTTCCATCCCACCCTTTTTGCTCAGTCTTCTGCAGTCATAAATGTCTTGAACTTAAATCATTTCTTATATACGGATTTGAAAAAATTATCTAGTACTAGTAATTTCTATGGCAGATTTCAAAGAAAATTAGTATTCTTTATGCTCCAAAATTCTCGAACATTGCCTCTCACTTCAAATAAGAAAGCACTACAACTTTCTCTCTTCCCTGTTTCACAAAATTTTTTTGAATGACCTGGCCTCTACTTGTTTTGCAACAGAGAAAGCCATAGCAAGCTTTTGTAAGGTTTTACGGCTGCGGAATAAAATAATATGGCCTAACGTGTTTTCCTATGTCACGATAGGATAGGCCACCTCTTAAATTTTCTGACTTCTACTCGCTGCTCAAAACGTAACTCTGTCGACTTTGGCTTTTGGTATTTGGTTTAGGGAATATGCACTTTGTAAAATTTTTAGAATATTCCCCACATTTATTGTGTTTATTAATCTTAAATCTGGCGTCAGCAAATATCGTCATATTTTCCCGCTGACATTATCCTTAAGATCAATTTTAAGTTCTCCCGCGATCAAAATATATTGAATTGTTGCCGCCATTTCGTATACAATAATGAAATACTTTATGCAAGGCAAAGATATATATAGTATGCAGTATACTGCAAGTGTTTTGAGATAAAAGTTATCTTACATTGTGTTAAAGAAAAGATTTCTTTTTTCAGGACGAAGTGGCAAGGTAAGGACAGCATGCTTCGTGAAAGTCAGCGGAAAATGAGATATGTCCGACGTATGCTGCCTGTCGAGTTTGATCTGTGGCAGTACAAAAGTAAGGAGTTCTGGTCGATGATGTTGATGCTCGTGCTTGTCTTTTGGCTCAGACTGTACATGCACTATATTGGACAATGGGTGCTCTTGCAGGCTCGGTCGATACCCGTAACAAGGTTTGTACTCAAAAACGCTTGCAGGAGAAATGGGCAAGAGGGCAAAAGTTATAAATAGGGCACCAAAGATATCATTTTGGTCTAGCATCAGTTATAAATCTTTCGAATGGTATTTACTTGCTTTGCTCAAAAGGATTCATCTCGTCCACCTTTGCCCCAGTTTGTGGAATTCAAGTGGAGGCAGTTGTCCTTTGACCCATGCAGCAGGCTTTCTTGTTTGTATTGCGTCATTTAAATACTCTTGGGAACCCAAAAGTAGGGGGTTCCCAATTGCAAATTGTACCCCCTTACTATAAAGTTAATTAGTGATGGCGTCATAAAAATATATTTTTAAAATTTATATCTTTTGACCACATGGAGTGAGAGAGCATCATAGCATATACATTTGTTTACAATTTTGGGTGAATGTTGTCAAATTTGGATGAACTACGACCATTTGAAGACAGAAGATCTGCCATACAAACCACTGTCTTTTTCTCCTATTTATAAACGTTTAGAACCAGACTCAAAATACAGTGGTTTGATAGGAACTATGTCAGCATTAAATTGCCTATATTTCGGTCATTATTTTTCAGATCGAGCTGAAATTTGTCAGTAGTAGCTATTTCTAAGTGCTTTTTCAGAATTTAAAGCCAAAATTAAAATATTCTAAGAATAGAATTTCTTAACGTTACACTAAGGAACTCTGTTGCAAATTATTATACCCCTTACTAATGGGTGCCTGAGAGTGCCTTTTGTACGACGTCTAGCCTTAGTTGAGCAATTCTATCTCACTGGTTTTAATGGTTCTTTACTACTGATCTGTGGTTGAATGTCGTCTTTTGCTTTTCATACTTAAATTAGCGTTTCCTATATATTATTTCTTCCTTTCAGCATCGAATATTTGCCGTATACCGTAAAAATATTCTACCGGAATTCAATCTTAATCACAGAGGAGGCTATTGCAATGGTCGTCGTTGGTCCATATTCGAATCTCCTGATTCTAGTGACGTTGATTATTTTTTCATACTACTTCCAGCTCCTATTTGACAGATTCCCTAACCTTTGCTCGCGGTTTATTATGGCCTATGGCATCCAAACTATCCTTGACCCCTTCTGGATACTGTTAGTGGATACAGCTAGTTTAAGGTGAGAAAATTGTGCTTCTTTGTAAAAGGAATGAAAGGTAAATTTTTCAAACGTTTCAGCAGTATTTGCCCTTTCGGAATTCTTTACAGAGCTCCCATGTCTCCTTAAAATCTTTAAAACCACTTTAAAAACGAAAAATTCTTAACAATTCTTAAAATTTTTTAGTTATTATCAAATTTATCAAAATCTACTTAAATTTCCTTAAGAAATGTTTTCAATCGCACGTGATACTTTTGGAAAGGAGGATTTTATGTGAAAAATTTCAAGCCAGTGGATCGCAAATACTAATATGAAAAGTATATATATATATATATATATATATATACTATATATGCATATGTATGTAGATA
>OLMO02000277.1:3391699-3407348 GCA_900291935.2 Cassiopea xamachana
CCTCGTCTATCCCAGGCATGTTCATTTCACCGAAAACCTTAAAAAAGAAATTGGTCGAGTAAGAACAAGTCAGCTTGAAATGAGCTCATACGTCGAAAAAACTCAGACAACCAAAACTAAGAAGCGGATGAGGCTATGCAGCTGTGTAAACCTTTATACACCAAGGCTTGCATACACTGCTACGGATTACTTGTTGATCCGTATCATAAGTGGTAAAGATTAGCCTTCCATCTACACTACTCCTAGCAATCCGTAGCAAAACTGATACGGTTCGCGCTATCACTTTTGATCCTACTAGCAATAGAATCAAACGTGAGCCAACCTTCATACAATTAGCACTTTTAGGCCCAGTTTACAGTGCAACGGATCACTTTTTGATCCACATCTCAAGTGATACAGATTGGCCTACTGCCTACACTGCTTCCATGCAATCTGCAGCAAAACTGATACGGTTGACCGTGTCACTTTTGATCCTTTTAGCAAAAGGATCAAAAGTAATTCAGTCCTTACACAATTGGCACTTTAGGCCCGGCTTACACAGCAAAGGATCACTTTTTGATTCGTAGCAGGGTAACAGGACCTAAGATATACAAGGGCGGATCTAGGGTGAGTTCCAAGAGTTCTAGAACTCAGTCAGAAGTTATGAGTCATAAGAAAAAATCAATAAAGAATTCTTTTTTATTTCAAGGAAAATATAATGAGCTGCACCTTTTTATTGTGTGTCTGTTCTTTCTTAAATATGCACATAAAAAGTCATATACCTCTCCCTTCAGCGACCAGGCTAAATGCCCTCGGAAAAATATTGCAAATTCTACCCGCTGTGCTCAGTGGCCGATAATTGTTTCCTCTTTGTTGAATCCTGTCGGTTTAGAATTCTTCTAAACAGTGTTCGGAACTGAAACATATGTGTTCTCGATTGTGTTTGGAACTGAGACATCTCCATTGTAATCATGTTTAGAACTTACACCTATGGGTCACAAGTGACTGATATCTTTTGTTCTCAGCGTTTAGAACTGCGACATACGGGATTCAAATTGTGTTTAGAACTGAGGCATATGTGCTCGCTTGAAAACGAGGGCAAAGGTCAAAGAGCAAATCGTGCATCAGGAACTCACTGAAAATTTTGTCTAGATCCGCCCCTGATATATATACAGTACACGAGAACTGTTGCGTCTTCATTGAGTGAAGCCGACTTTTCTACGAACTGGAAAACTAGTTCAGTGGATTATCGAAAGGTACTGCAGCTGTGCGGCATAACTTCAAGCAATAAAACACGTCTGAAGCGGCGGGAATGACTTCAAAATATTTATAACACCGTCCCAAAATCTGTGCCGGGCAAAGAACTATATACTGTCCACTTAAAAGCAAAATTAATCCTCATTTCAATCAGTGTTATCCCACTGGTGTGAACCAGACTGGATAGGGATTTTTCAATGTACGTACTGTATGTAAGCTAAACTGTTTGCTACCACTATAAAAGCATAAAAATACATAACATGTTACGTGTTTTTATGCCTTTCTAGAAGGCTGTTACGCGTAACAACACACGTCAGTACTATCGAGAAAGAGAGCTTCAAATCACAGCCAGGGAAAAAAAACTGGCGGTCTTTCTGCAACATAAAAAGCAAAATTTCCATGGTTACGTGCCGACATATTAATTGTTGCATATATGAATTTGTAGCAGTTGGTGGAGGGAATAGCATTTGTGGAAGGAAGGCGCCAAAACCTGACCAATCTTGTAATCTGTTTTTCATGTAGTATAGAGCGCAAGAAGCGAATGTTTAGTGTAGCACATTTATCTAACTTTAGAACTAGGCCCACACAAAAGAGTGCAAACTTCATCTACTAAAAGAGGCTGGTCGTTGCATAAGGCCATAGTTCTCTAAAGAAGATACATGCAGTTAGATATACCTCGACAACTGCGCCATCTGGTAGTCTGAGGAACTGTCGGTACAATTCAATGAGGCCATCTTGGTGAATTGTATGTATTGATACATGTGTTGTTACTTCTCTAGCCCCAGTTTTCCTGCCGTGCGCACTTGGATTATCCCACTGCTCATCAATCAACTGTAAAAAGAAAACAAGAAATAAAATGAAGAAAAATTAATGCAGATGGTAGCTAGTTAGTTGTGGTTAGAACTGACAATAAAAAAGGTAGAAGTATAATGGGGTAGTATAATATAAAATAATATAATATAATATGATATAATATAGTATAATATAATATAATATAGCATAATATAACATAATATAATAAAATATAATATGATATAATATAATATAATATAACATAATATAATATAATATAATTAATATAATATAATGATGTACAGCAAAATCTCGAATATAAGCCCTGGGCTCATAGAGGCTCGCAAGCATTTTTGGTGGGCTTATATTCGGAGAGTCTTTTGGGTTGATAGATGACTTGTGTATGCCAAGAAATTCACCATTTGGTGTCCAATCAGAGAGACTATTAACAACATTCAATACGTACAACTTCAGAAAAGGGCTCAAGTAATTACAGAGGCTCTATATATGCCCTGTCCATGGTCATTCATTATTCTAACTATACACACAGAATCCCAAATGTAAGCCCTGGGTTTATATTCGGGGGGCTTATATTCGGAAGGATATTTGAGCTAGTTCACAGGGGGATTTTATTTGGGAGGTTTATATTCAGGACGACTTATAATATAATATAACACAAGACAATATAATAAAACATAACATAGTACAACAAAAATAGGCATTACTACATAACACTGTACTAGATAATCTAATAAAAAACACGATACAATGATATAATACAACATATTTCAACAAAATGAAACAAAATAAATATAATATAACATAATATGATATAACATAATATAATATTTTATAGCATAATACCATGATATGATATGACAAATATATTATACAATTACACATCTTTTTATAAGAAAACCGTCATTTTGCTTGAGCCTCAATTTTCTTAACTTTTCCCGAAATGGAGCCTGAGACTTTCTTAAATTGTTCTTAACTTTTTCTGAAATTAACTGGCTAAAATGCTTTACACATTCGTTATTAAAATTGTATACTAGAATTTGAAATGATGAAACATCGATTTCAGGCCAATAAAAACACTAAACTTTGGAAATTGAGCCTCGTGATTTTCTTAAGATTTTCTTAAGATTTTGACCATTTGAGCCTTATTTCTTACAAACTTTTTTCTTATAAAAAAATCGTGTATACTATCTAGTATTATGATGATGGAGGATGCTAATGTTGTAACAAACAGCGATGTTCAATACAGTTAAACACATGAAAATTGAGAGATTTTACGAAAGAAAGAGTTGTGTTGCATGCAAGCAATTGCTGTCCTTCTTTTAACAAAAGAGCCGATTGCTCACAAATTTCAGCTCAAAAAATACCTTTGCAACTAAGCAATATATACAAAACTATGGTAGTAGATAAGTATTCTCGCATTAAAAATCATAAATAAACAAGCACCTCTTCTTGCTCCCAAACATAGTCGTAGACGGCAACCTTCCTGCGCTCTCCTTCCTCTCCACGCCATTGCTCAGCCTTATGACAAAGATAGTTCAACTCTTCATTGGAAACCTCAAGGTCATAGGGAAGAAAGAATTCCTCCTCCGTTCCATGTAGCCTCCAATACACGTCCATCATACGGCCATTGTTGTGCAATCGAATAAAAAACATATACCACAATGCACCGACTGAAAAGGCTGCAACAATGTACAGGAATACAGTCATAGAAATGCTGACGTATAGCGTAATTGCACTGTTGCTGTAGTTACGATTGAAATGCCAGTAGAGCTTGAAGGCGTCTCCAATAGGCTTATTACCACCTGTATCAATTTGCCTATGTATAAAGAAATGAAATATAATCACTTTTTTTCAAACTTTCATTTCAACAATATATCAACGAATTACAATTATACATCTCACTATATAAGACAATGTACAATTGGCTGTCACAGTGGTACAAAAATAAATATAAAAAATCAAGCGTAGTAGAAAAGAAAAGTCTAGTTAATTACTGAGAAAGTCCATATTCATGTGCCGTGTAATTTTGGACTTGTCTATGGCTTATTGCGACAACAGAATATGTAATATGTGCATCTTATGGTGATGTTCATGATCCTCGACAGGATAGCTTTTTGCGTTTTGCTGTCAAAATCAACTGCCTTAAGTTGGCTCTTACAACGCCAAGAATGGCGGCCTAAGGACACAAAATCTTTACCACAAAAAGAGCATATCGCCAAAACCAGGAAGAGCAGCATTAAACTGTTTCGCACCATATTCTCAGTAGACTTTCTTCAACTCTTATTCAGCAAATCGTAAATAAATAACACCAGACAAAGTAGTAATAATGTTAATCCAACAGGTCGTGCACTTCACGCGTGTAGCTCAACGACCGATGGTAATAATTAATAATAATAAAAACAATTTATTTACAGTTAGCAACTATAATAGCACTAAGCTAATTAACGCCAACTATAAAGAAATTACGACAACAAAATACTTATAAAAATCCTAAATTTACAATAAAACTTTTCCATAATTTGCAGCTGCAATGAAGAGGTATGGCCTTAATATTTCTTTTGAAGATCTCCAATGTTTGGGACTCTTTGATTTCTTTCGGCAGAGTCTGCCATAACTCTTGGCAAACAACCTGACAGTATCAATGCCATACAGGTTTGTACTAGCTTTGGGAGGTCGTGAAGATCCAAGATGACTAATAAAAAGGTAATGGTCTTACTAAAAATGATATCAGGACTAAATAATAGCCTATTTTCCAGGTTCTAGGTGTAAAAATCTATGTAAAATATTTGGCAATGATGGATTCTGATAATCTGGTTAATTCAGACTTCAAATCTCTAATACAGAACATTTCATCGACTAAACAAGCTTTTTATTTCGATAACTACATATATGGACTTCCCCAAACGGGTCGCTAAGCTTCTCGAAATGATGACGATATTTTCAGACGGCTGTGGAAATTTATACGCATATATAAATGCTAGTAACTTCCATGAAATGCTTGCTTTTTCCCTAAAGGGAGGGCTAGCAGTCCTCAATAGGGGGCTGTAACCCTATTGCAATCAAGCTACAATACTCGCCAAGAGTCCTGGGACACTTTGCAAATTTTTAATCTGGACGGCACATTCGGCTCCTCCCCCCTAAACAATGTTGGTTTTTGAAAGAAGTACATGCAGTAAAGGGAAAATTTTTCGTGCACAATAACGCCAAATGTCTCAGGAACTGACCAACATTGGTTTAGGGGAAGGGGGGTGCGTAGAAGGCGTAGTGATTGAAATGCTGAGAAGGCTATAGTTTTTCATATTTTTTTGAAGTGTCCCAGGGACTTTTGGCATGTATTGTAGCGACACGCCGAAAGCGAAAACCAATAGCGAAAAAATACGAAATATGATGGGACATCTAAAATATTAGATACTGCAAAAGAGAGCTAGCAACAAACCTCCCTAATGCAACGTCTACAATCAGGATCCATAGCGGGTCGAAGAACGTCTGTATGCCAAACGCGAGTATAAACAGAGTTATGACGTCAGGAAACCAACGGAAGAATCTTTGAAATAGCATCGTCAATGGTACAAATAACAAGAAGAACAAGAAGTTTGTAATAGGGCCCATCATCACGATACCAATCTCATGGCGAGCTTGAAGGAGCGTTGCTTGGTAATTCAATTCAACAGTATGGGGGTGGAAGTTGAACCTTGAAGAGAACCACGTTATAAAAGTTAACAAGAAATAGATTTGATAAACAACATAATCAATTTATCACTCTAAATCAATACTCAATGCCTATCAAGGAATTACTGAACCAGCAAATCAATCGCAGTTAAGTAGGCGATTAGGAAAACACGTTTTTTTTGAAACTGGTTTATAAGAAACGAGTACGAGGCTGGTCAAAATTATTAAGAAACTCTGGTACTTTGTTCAATAAAAATGAAGAAACTGTACAACATCATTCTACCCAAAAAAGAGTATATTGATTTACTTCCATTCGTCACTTTGCACGATTTTTGTTTGGAAAGGATTGTAGCTGGTGATTTGGATCTGCTTGGATAATCTTTGTGACGATGAGCGCTTATATCCACCCAGAAGCGTTCGACTCTTAACAATAAGGTGCTAAAAGTTGTACATCAAATTAAGAAACTTTTAGTGCTAGGTGCGGATCGTAGTTTCTTATAAAAAAACGTGTATTTTATAATAAAGGCTGGGTTTCTTGCTGCTGTTTTACTAGTGTAGATCTAAAGACTAGTCACTTCTTGCGGAAAACATCTTTGAGCGTAAGGCACGACTCGAGAACTTTGAGTCTGTACTTGGAATTCCAAACTGGCCATCAAAAACGAAGATTATTTAAAAATCACATACATAAAAATGCCTATAATGACTTCATGAAACAAAATAAAAGGGGAGGAAACTGAGCCCGGGCACCATGTGGACCGAGAGAATTCAGAGGCCACGGGGCAAAAGAAAGGGATGAGGTCCACTGCGAGCGAAACGAGCAGAAAAACTTTTGGGTCTAGAAATTAACTATGGAGAATTATTGCTGGTTTACATTATGAGGCCCCCCTTAGTCTTGAAGCATTGGTTCTTATGAGGCCTCTTGGACCTTGAGACCCTTGGGCAATTTGATCCCTGCCCCCCTCTTGGCGACCCTGCCTGACACCAACATACTTCATTCTCTATAAATTTCCATGAATAGTCATATGTTCAGACCTTCTGTGCCGCACACATGGTAGTACAATGTAGAGAATGTTTCAATAGAATAAATGTCATGTCTCAGAGTTAGATCAATACTTACTTGTTGATTGGCACAGAAAGGGCTTTAAGTAGCACCCACTGACCGAAATAATGAAGGTACATCCGCATAAACCATGTCATTAGCAACATGAAAAGCGTAATCCAAAACTGCCCTTTTCTCCACTGGGACAAGCCAAGTTCAGCAAGCATCATACGCATAATATACTGCAGCTTCTCACGACCCCTGCGAGGCAGATGTCCCTTCTCTGTCCACAATGTCCTGCAAAATAAGGAACGCTTTTTGAGTGTATAAAAGATATGTTCAAGGATATGGCAGGGTGGTCAACGGTTTTCAAGGGGATTTTCTTAAAATTTAAGGGGTTTTGCAGGGGATTTTCGATTATGTTTTCGAAAAAAATAATTATCACGTATAAATCTTTGTTTGTACCATCTACATTCAAATCTGCGTTTTACGTGGAAAATCGTTTCCCTTGTTGGAAAAAGAGGCTTCTTGCCACACGACACACGGCATGTCGTTCTTCCCCCATTAACCTCATAGATCCTCCTCCACTGCACTACAGGAGTACAATATGGAACAGGACTGCAAGGCCAAATATTGATAAGAGGGAAACCTGCTTTAGAACATAATATTTCAGGGATGGGTTGCAATTTAAGGGTTTTCCAGGGTATTTTTCCAGGGCAAAGAAAATCCAGGGTTTTTCCAGGGTCTTCCAGGGTTTCTAGGGTTTGCTGGCCACCCCGAATGAACTAAAAGGGCATCGAAGAGGAAAATAAGCGAGTCCAACGAATGAGATACAACTAGCAAAGAAGCTCTGGTTGTTGACGTCAGCAATCAATGGCAGTCTTACTTCAATACAAGTGAGTTAATGTTGTAAAAATAATGAAATCCAATTTATAATTCTCTGCTTCACATCTGATGTGATGCTTACATGGATTCCACTCTGGGATACATTGGTTTTATTAAATAGAAATTGTAAGTGGCATGTGCAGTGAGGAATCGATGACCATGTGTCTTTTCTCGCTGCAGCTGCCACAATGAAATCTTACTGTAGCTTCGTAGTTCCTTTGTTATCTTTTTAGTTGTAAAAAATGAACACACTGCCCATTTTGAATTGGTGAGCACTAGCTGACCTTCTAATGCTGGTCCATACAAATATGATCTCACGATGCTCTTTAGACCGTAGATAAAAGCGCTTGAACTTTGCAGCTCTTGACCCATGAACCCACATTTCTTCATCACGTCGCATTAAAGTTTTCACAGTAACAACATATGCAATGGTTAAGAATATCTTTCAATACTAGCTAACTGCTGATCATCAATGTTCAAAATCTATACTTACCAGGCGTATACCTGTGTTCACAAGGACAAAGGATAGAAGCTGCTAAAACTGTAACAACCACCTCTGTCACCAATTGTTGAGATCGGGAGTATTAAGTGCTGATAGAGAGAGAGGCGATGAAGAATACCCTTTCTATCTTTTACTAGCTCGCAACTGAACTCCAACAACACATGCAACCAGTATCTTAACTGAACAGCAACAACACATTTTGAACAGCAACAACAACTAAGCACCTTCCTCTCCGGGGGCCTACCTCTCAGGAAGATATGAATGGTAAAAATCAACATCCAGTATCTCGCCCAACTCACTTGAGGTAAAACATCCAGCCTCCCTTTACGGTATGGAAAGTTTGTAACCGATTAAGTCAAGGGAGGAGGGGATGTGTTATAATTGTCTTATGTGTGGTTGCTGTTCAAAATCTGTTGCTGCTGTTCAATTAATATACTGGTTGTACGTGTTGTTGGAGTTCACTTAAGAGTTAGCAAAATACAGAAAGCGTGTTCTTTTTCGCTTCTCTCTCTATCAGAGCTCAATACCCTCCGATCATAACACACCACTATCTGTGCTTTGTAGAGCTATTTCTCATATTTCCCTTACATAAACCCCACTCCCCCCCAAAGCACAATGACTTCACAAAACATATTTCTTCATAAAGTTCCACTGGCTTCTACTTTAAAGCAGGGGTGATTTCTAGGGAGGCTCAGGGGATGGAGGCACCCTTGTTAAAATTTCTGTTCATTTTGGGGGGATCAGCCCCCTAAAACTCTTGCATTAGCTTGGCTTTTCAGAGTTTATTGGCCTTACTTCCAAAGTGCTATTATCAATTGTTCATTGCTATATGGCTATTGAGGCATTTCTTATTGTTGACTATACTATATCAGTATCAAAATACATTATCATGTTTTCATCTTTGAAAACATGGGCGTGGTTGTAGCTGGGCCACACCCTAACTATGGGCGTGGTTGTGCATAGAGCCCCCTTGCTAAAATTTTTAGAAATCACCACTGCTATAAAGAGGCTCTTGCGCAATGAAAACTGAAAGAGAGGGTGATAGAAACAAGCCACGTACTTGACGTTGTATGTATGCTGACGCAATTCATCTTGATGCGTAAGCTTCTTTTTCTTCTTTCCACCGGATGCTTGGAATTTCTGGGGCATTGTGTTCATTAGTTTTCGATTGTACACATCAACAGGATTGTTTTGATGTACCTGTGATAAAAAACAGGCCAGGAATATTAAAATAGACAGCTATGATAACTTTTAAGGAAAATTCTCATACTGTGGACGACATGAAATTTCAAGTACAGCAGTTTGAAACTAAAAATTGTCAAAATCATGAATTCATGAAAGACGTTTCCCCACTCTGCAACAACCACTATAGTCTCAGATATAGTAAGGTTAATTAGTGTGACGTAAACAAAGTTCTATTTTTAGATTGTTTTGATTTTGACCCTAAATTGCGAAAAAGCACTTTGAATTGCCTACTTTTGACAAATTTCAGCGCGGTTTTTAAAATATTGATCGAGATATAGGCAACTGAACACTGATACGGTTCCTATCAAATCACTGTATTTTGAGTCTGGTTCTAAACGTTTACAACCAGGAGAAATATACAGTGGTTTGTACGGCTATTTTCTTGCTTTCAAGTGGTCGTATTTCAGCCCATTTTGACAATATTCGCTTACAATTGTCAACACATGCCTATTTTGAGGGGCGCTTTCACTCCATATTGTCAAAATTGGAAAATTCTAAAAATAAACGTTTATGATGCCATCACTATTGAGCATTATAATGAACTCTTAAAACCCAAAGCAAAAACGAATTTATATGGGATGGAAACTACACGTGTCAGAGAGCAGCAATTATGGTAGATACTCCCTACTCATATAAAAAGCTCTACTTCCCTGAAATGAGCGAGGTAGCATAGTGGTTAGAGCGCATGCCTCCCATGCAGAAAGTCTACGGCTTGAGCCCGACTCTATGCCCAGAATGAACGCTCGCTCACTGTTCACCCAGCAGCAAATGGGTACCTGGTGGTAACACTAGGGAGATAAAGGCGGCGAGGAAAGGAACTGGCCACCCTACCTCACATGCCCAGCATAAGTATCCTCTCTAACAGGCACTCCCCTACGTAGGACGTATACGGACTACCTGAACCTTTACTTTTACTTCCCTGAAAGACTTCAGTGCTGTCTGTGCCGACACTATACCATCGCTAGGTTTTTTATAACTTACGTTTTCTAGTTCTGATGGTAGTCTTATGTTACTTTAAATTTATTGTAATCTATTCTACGCAGTTTAGTAGTTCAGCAGTTGGCTTAGATTAGCTTCAATACTTTTAATTGAAACGTAGCTATGTCTAGTGCCAACGTGAAATAAAGTGATATTATATTATATTAAATTAAATTACATTATATTATATTATATTATATCATATTATATTAAATTATATTATATTATATTATATCATATTATATTATATTACACTAAATTATATTATGTTATATTATATTATACTTTATTATATTATATTATATGACACTGTATTATATATTACATTATATTTTATTGTATTATATTATATTATATCTAAATATTGAAGAAAACAGGAGAGGGAAGCACATTTACCTTGAAGTACATCCCATCATGCCCTTTGACTCTTCGGAATCCAAGATCTTTCTTCACAATGCAGACGTCATCGTCATCATAATCAGTGCCACTTGCAGAATCAGAGTCATCAGTTAAAGCCATACTGCGACCGCCATAGGATCTCCGCGATCCAGTAGCTGATAATTTGCGAGAGGGAGGGTCATCTGCGGGCTGGAGACTAACTGATGTGTTGGATGTTCTGCGTTGTTTCAACTCAGTTGATATGTCTGCAGCCTTTTGCAGCTTCATCGACATAGATATGGATGAGCCAGGCCTTGATATCTTAAATTCAATGCAAGATACGTCAAATTAAGCAGCTGATTGATACAGAAACCGTAAATATCATCTAGAAGGCTCTTCATAATGAAGTACCTAAACATCTACAAGAATAATTTCATTGGATGTCTGACATAAAAAATAGAGAGCTACGTAACTCAAAAACAGATCTTCATATTCCCCTGTTAAGGACATCCTCGAGGCAAAATGCTTTGCCTAAAGGGCGAGTATTCATTTGGAACAACATTTCAAATGAAACAAAGGAAAGTAAATCGTTCTCGGCTTTTAAAGCAAGATTGAAAACATGAAGAAAAATTATAATAGCTACTTTGATTTTCCGTTTCATACTACCTATCCAGGTTAATTTACTCTGTTTTCTTTTCATTTCTGATGTAATTAGCTTTTTTCGTGTAATTAGTGTAAGACACGGCAGGTTTGTTAATCAATTCTTTTTGTAACCTACCCTGTATAAACAATTTTAAATAAACCAAATGCAATCACAGTAGCACTACAGAGAACTAACCTTTCTCTTTGGTGGATCAACCGTCAACTTTATAGGTCCTCCGCCTGCCTTGGTTCCAGTTGCGCCACTTCTAACACTGNGAAAAAGCTGTTGGCTCTGGAGTTAGGCATAGAAACTCTGCTTGCTGCAATGGAGCCAAAATCTGTTGTTGAACCATATACAGGTTGCTCACCATCAACGAAATCCTCTCCAGTTTTCGTTCTAATTGGGTAACTAACCATTCCGGATGTAAACTGAAGCTCGACCTCGTATTCTTTCTGTCCCATGAGGTATCTGAAGAGACAAATGGCAGTAAGTTCCTAAAAAAGCTCCGCTTTGTATGCCACATATAACCCCCATCGTTAAATCAGGAAAAAGCAACTTGGATGGAAATGAAACGCCAGAAGCATGGCGGCCCAGTCACTAGTTAGGTGCTACATTACGATGGTTGCAAAAAAATTTATGCAGTTCTCAAGCTTTCCAAAGCTGGTGAACTCAGTCTGGTGGCTAGTGGACCAGTATGCTTATGATCTGGAATGATCATTGGCATGTNTTACTCTAGTGGCTCTAATAGACGGGCCCCCGTCTATTAATTTCAAGAGAATTTCTTCCCCCCTTGCTTATTAACACCCCCTATTACATTTTACAATTCAATCATGATCAGAACACGCAGAAAATTAAATCATCTATTAATAGAACAATTTACCAGCATGGGCCACCTTCTCTTAGCACCCCTTTTCTATTGAAAAGCTGCCGACATGCATATCCCCTTCTATTAGCACCCTCTTATTATTGAAAACTAGCTGACACGAACACCCCTTCTATTCGTACCCCCCTTTTACTAAAAATTGGCCAATATGAGCACCTCCTTCTATTGTCTCCCCCCTTCTATTAGAGACACTAGAGTAGGTAGCGTGGCCAGCTCCTTTTCTCACTTCCATTACTTCCACTAGGCCGCTGTTGGGTTAATAGTGAGAAAGAAAAATCCAAGGCTCCAGGGTGTCTCGAACTAACGACCGCTACACTATTTACTCTTGTGGCTAAGCAGGAGATATGCTAACTAACATACCTTGGAAGTTTGATGATCTCAAAATACATATTACACAGCCAGTACTCTAGATCATGAGCAATCATTTCTTCCATTGTCTGAAACATTGTAATTGATTGGTCAATCACACCCCGTATGAGTGGTGTTTTATATCTGCAATGAAGAAACAAAGAGGCTGATCAACAAGGATGCCTGAACAAGAATTAACAAGGGGGCAAATGTATTCACAGGGAACCAAAGATATGATTTTAACAAATCAGTCATGTAGTGCAGGCTTTAAGGACTAGAACCAGATCGAAAATAAATGAAGGGCAAATTAGAGACAATATCTAGAGTTATAGGCCAAAGCTGCTAGTTATCATGAAATACTAATATCTACACATCCATTGTTGTTAGACAAAACCATTTAATTGACGAAGCCGTTTTTAAGACAAACAATTAACGATTCTATGGTCAGATCATTTAAAAATTTTAATATAAGTACGACGACAAAAAGAGATACCATTTAGCTTTCCTTGTTTACATCGAATTATTAGACAATTCCATGTTATTCGACAATTCCATACAATCCAACTAAATACAATCTGACTCAATCCAGCCAAATACAATCTGACTCAATACAGCCAAATACAATCTGACTCAATACAGCCAAATACAATCTGACTCAATCCAGCCAAATGTAATTTGACTCAATCCAGCCAAATACAATTTGACTCAATCCAGCCAAATACAATTTGACTCAATCCAGCCAAATACAATCTGACTCAATCCAGCCAAATACAATCTGACTCAATCCAGCCAAATACAATCTGACTCAATCCAGCCAAATACAATCTGACTCAATCCAGCTAAATACAATTTGACTCAAGTTGGATTGTAAGGCGTTGTCGATGGAATTGTCTAACAATTCAATCTAAAGAAGGAAACTAAATGATATCTCTTTTTGTCGTCGTACTGTTATTCAAATTCATCCAGAAGCTGCGCTTCCCTTTATCTACTTCCATCATGTATAAATCTATGCTGTGATAGTTAATACTTTCACGCAAAAAGGCACACCTCGCGAATAATTTAATGACATATCCCATGAGGTACTTGTTCAAAGTATAATAGAATTGAAACTCACTACTAACAATGACGGTGGCATAATTGTTCTCAAAGCTAAGAGGTCATTTGCAGAAGGTGAAAATACACGCTTTCTTAAATAAGAACGTAGCTCAAGGCCAATACTAAAATTTCCTTACTTTTTCGCCACATTTTAGTTCTAGAAGTTTCTTTAAAGATTCTTTATTTAGCGAACAAAATTGCAATGAAAGGGTACTCTTAAGTGCCAAATAAATGGGGGTCCTAATAGACAGAGGGCCGGAAAAAATTCCGAAATTTAATAAATGGGGGCGTTAAAATATAAGGGGGTTGGAATTTGAGAAATGGCTTTAAATGCATATACAAGGACGGAAAGAACAAAAACAGATTGTCATAAAGCATAAAACTAAAATATATACAGCAGTACGCTATTTTGCCATGAAAATCGGGCGTAACTAGTACTAACAAAGAGAGAAAATTAAATGAGGGGTTTGTAAAACAAGTCAATTTCCTTAAAATTAATAAACGGGGGGTCCTAATAGGGCCGGGGGGTTGGAAAAAAACGAAAAATTAATAAGCAGGGGGGCGTTTATTTGGCACCTGAGAGTACACAGAACGTGAATGTAGCTTAGTCCTACAACATAAAAAATTCGTCAGTGCGAGTTAAATTCTAAAGCCATGTCATATTCACATTGCTTTGATACAGTTTTAAGTTGAACCAGGTAATGATTTCAATGTGCTATTTATTTGAATTATCTTAGCTCTTTCCTTGTAGTTCCAAAAGTACAGCAAATGTTCGGCTGCCTAAAGGCCGTTTTCCACTTAAACGAATGCAACGATGATTCGGCCGAGGCGATGATTCGGCCGAGGCGATGATTCGGCTGAGGCGATAATTCGGCCGAGGCGGTCCTAGTTGGTGCATGCGTTATAGGTTCAGATGTGGATTCCCCCTCGGCTACCCTCGGCCGAATCGGCTTATTGAGAAGTTCAATTGGTTTGAACTTTTCCATCGGTCCATAATCCCCTTCTACGCATGGAACAACCTCGGGCCGCCTCGGTCGAATCGGTGCATTCGTTTAAGTGGAAACGGGTCTTAATTGCATACAAACTGGCTTCATATAAACAAAACGTTATACAAGGATTACGTACTTTCCTTCGACTACGTTGAAGACTCCGTCGCAAATGGGGAAACAGCCCCAAGCCACCACTTTGTCAATTGCAGTAAACGGCCCACTTAGAATGAAGAGCTCGAACATCAGAACCATTCCCGGCCGCATGTCTGGTTTTGAAGGGCATACAGTAAACACACTTTGATCAATCTGCAAAACAGAAATTACCATGATGTCGACCGAAGAAATTGACCGAAGAACAGTTAGAAAACTGGCGAGAGATTACCCTAAAAAGCTGAAAGCATCAACCTACTAGCTCAAAAAGGATCTGGGCACCAGCGACCTACTACCCTAGAAATGACCCACGTACCATCAATCTAATACATAAATACACAAATACATACATAAACAAATTCTGCTTAGGCCTATTTGTTATTCGAATAAGCCTCGAATAACTAATACCCAGGAAGAGACCAGGAAATGCTCGACCTTCGATTGTTTCACTGTATTTTGCGCAAGACAAGACTTTTGTCATCATAAGCGATCTTTCTATCATAAAAGGCAATGTCATTCTATCAGTTTAATGAGATATGAAAGAAAGCGGTAACATGAGAAAAGGACAAGCAAAATCAGCGAAGAAAAAGCAAAGGCAACCACAAGCAACAAGGGTAGCCTCTTCTAGCCCAAAACTGCAAGAGATAGTCTAACGTTCGTTTTCGGGCCTTACCATCTTAATACCGTACATTCTCGAATTAGCCCGCAGTGGATTTAAATATAAATATATATATATATATATGTATATATATATATATATATATATATATATATATATATATATATATATATATAT
>OLMO02000277.1:3432138-3442564 GCA_900291935.2 Cassiopea xamachana
AATTCAGAGGCACCTTTACAAGAAAAGGAGTCAAAAGTCCATTCTAGATAGGTTAATTTATATACAAATGAGTTTAGAGTGGGGGGCATGTGCCTTCAGTACCCCCTGTTCCCCCTTCAGCTGCGATGCCCATGAATGATAGTAATGATAGTGGCGATAGATAGTGCCTCTGGAGTAGTGATAACTTCAGAATTCATTTACAGTTACTCTGATGGTTAGACTGCTAGAATCTACGATTGCCTACCTAGATATATCAGGTAGGAGCTGGCAGCTAGGGGTGTGGCCATATTCAGGGGTGTTGGTTGGAGATACTGACCCATCCAGCACTCAACTTGTTGGTAAATTGCTGTACACCAATAGTTCTAGTCGAGTCTAAGTCTTTTTGAGAGAAGTCGTTTGTAGGCAAATTTGGTTTGAGGGAAGTCTTTGTTGGCAAATCAGGGTTATTCACCCCACTGGCAGTTTCCCATAGCTTCACCATTTCTGGCAAGTGCACTACCCCCACAAAAAAGTCTTGCATATAGATGGGTTTTGCTCTGCAATTTTTATTGACCACTTGCCTGCATCCATGCCCCCCCCAATATCACATTCAGCTTTGCGTTCCAGCATTGGGGTTTGCCATGCTACCTTTGGGATGAGAAAAAGAAGATTATAGCTTTCAAAATTATCATGCTTCTGATTATGCTACCATGAAAACGACATCAAGTGAATTTCTAAATATTGTTGCATTTTTAGGTGTGTGAAAGATGGATACACCTCAAGGTGGTACCATTTGTCAAATAGTGAGCATTTTTGCAATGAATGCTTTGAGCACTTTTACAGGAGGTATATACTAGAAAAGTTGTTTATATTTTGGCTTTGTTCAAGTATAGTAGGACTTGTTAGGCCTACTAACCTTTAGACAGTTTATATGTTATAGGGTAGAGTGAACTTTACATTTGGTTGAGGAAAATGTGAGTCCATTTATGATGTGTTCTACATTATTTTGGTACCATAGGCTGTTGGTTAGTAATATCAGCAAATATGAAAGGGGCTGCCTAATTTTAGGCAACAAAAATTCTTGTAGAGATTGAAATATAGAAGGGGAGTGATGGACTGCAAATCCATGATGCTAGTCATTGGCTTTATGATTTATTAGCAAAATCCTGAGCCCAAGATTGCTTGCCAAGTCGTATGTGCATCCTAGAAGCAGCACTTACTCATTTGTGTCAATACTGCACTCTTACTCATCATATCATCATATATGACAGGGGTGCTCTCTCACATTTGTTTTTGAACTAGTTAGAGAGTTCCTCCTTAAGAATTTCCAAAATATGCTATTTTGACAACTATAGAGTATCATTATGTACTTTTTGTATTATGTATGTATCTTGTGTTGTGATGTGTTGTATTTTGGAATTTTGAAATTATAATGTAATGAAGTAAAATATCACATTAATCCATGTTTTATTCAGCTGTATTAAAACTATTTGCTACATTGCAACCTTCATAATATTTCCATTTTTGAATTTATGTAGTAATTATTTTCATTACAATGTTACATCCCTTATTAATTTCATTTTCTCTATATTTGATTCCAAATATGATTTTTAATTAATACTTTTTGTTTTGTAGTAGATTATATGTAGCATTTACTGTTATAAATTTCATATCTCTTATTTCAATTGTTTCAATGCTTCCTTTCAGTCATAAGGAAGGGAATCAAACATTCACAGATTGGAAGCGGAAACTGGCTACACTATATCAAAAAGAACTTTCAATAAAACTATTTTTTGCTGAGGAAATCCTGGATTACTGGGCAATTTGTCCACAGTGTAGGAAATGGCAGAAGATCCCAGATAGTTTTGTTTCCAATGGCATCATCAGTTCTTCATGGCAGTGCTCTGAGGTGTGTAGAATTGAAACATGCTACATTCTCAGTCAAAATTTAGTGTTGAAAGGATTATATCCTAGCCTTTGAATTCAGTGGCAAAGTTGGAGTAAGAGAGCTAATCCTTGGTACAGAGGGTGGACAGAGAAATGGAGAGGGGGCAGGAGGAGAGGAAATTTTGGGCTATGAATTTAACAAGTTTCTTGTCCTGCTGGGCAGGAGAGGCTAGATCCTTGGCTTTGTCACTGTTAGAACTAACAAGACAGAATTATTGCTTTGAATATTTGACTTGTATTTATTGTTTTCATTGTAAAATTTCTTGGCAACAATGTTTTACAATATTTCATATTTTTGTTGATAGGCTATTGGATGCTTATGTGTGGAAGATCAACCCATGGTGAGTGGTCTGAAATTCAGCATATTTAGATGTATTTGTAATGATGTAGTTAACTTATTGAGTTGTGTGAAAGGTGAGAAGTTTAGATGAAATGCATAGACATTTTTTGCAACATTCTTAGTAACAAGTCTCTCTTTATCAAGATTGGTACACAGGGGCACCTATACTAAGAAGCAAGGAGTTTACCCCCAAGGGAATTTACCCCATGGGAACAGGTGCCTGCAGAAGTAATATTGTATATTCTCCTATGACTAAATTAGATCAGTGGATAACTCTTCAATTTACCCTCAGCAGAGGCCTTGCCTTCTGCACTAGACATGTGCAGGTGTCTCCATTCACACAACCACATAAACTAGTTTGATTTCATATTGGCTTTAGGATCTGAATAACATATATGCACATGCATGTCATATTCTTCAAGGTGCTATATGGCATAGTTGTTAGGTAAATAGTAACATATTTTCCTGTATCATTCTTCTAGGAGGTTGATGCAGCTAAATCATTGAAGTGGATAGACTCATTATCATATTTGCCACTTCTGAAGTTTTCATCACCATTTTCTGTTTTGAATGAGTATTACCCAGATGGTATTGGATTCAGTACAATGTCAATGAAAAATGGGAAGCCAGATGGTGAGTTTGGAAAAGCAAAGTTTTTCTTTACAGTCTCTGTTAAAAACAGTATTGCACTGTATGTAGTTTAGAAGGCCAGAACTTGAATAGCATCCACATTGCCTTCTTCATAATTAAAATAATCTATGTACTTTTCATATCTTCATCATTAGCACCCTATTCATATCACATTTGCCTTTACAGGAAGACATTATGGTCTAATTCCAGCCCCCATCTGTTGCCAATGGGTGGGCATGGGTGTCTCCCTGCAGTACAACAACCAGAGCAATGTTCCAGACTTTTTGGATCCTCTTTGTTTCTTAACACCACTTGCTTTAATTGCTGTCATTGTTATCTTCACTATTCTCATGCTAGCATCATCATCATCATCATCATCATCATCATCATCATCATCATCATCATCATCATCATCATCATCATCATCATCATCATCATCATCATCATCATCATCATCATCATCATCACAATTATANAGATTGAAGGTTAATGGGCTGAGGCAGTCACCCTGTAAAACACCCCTTCCCACCTTTATAAATGGAGTTTTGAACGACTTGGTAATAATAATAATAATAATAATAATAATACGAATATTTATACAGGAATTGACACTTCAACATGTAATGCTGTTATCAACGTGTGTCCTGAAATGTATCTGTATTTTTTTTCGCTCCAAATGTATCTGTATTTTTTGTCAACAAATGTCTGCATGGCTTTTATCTCCTTTTGTTGGAATGGCCTTACTGCTGCGTTGAACAGGAGTGTACTCTCAATGCATGCTTCAAAATCATGGTGATCATCATGATATCATATTCATCATCACCATCATTACCATCATCATCATTATCATCACCACCACCATGATGATCACCATCATCATCATCATCATCATCATCATCATCATCACCATCATCATCATCATCATCTTCATCATCCTCTTCATCATCAACATCATCATCAGCGTCACCAAAATCATGATGATCATCATGATATCATATTCATCATCACCATCATTACCATCATCGTCATTATCATCACCACCACCATGATGATCACCATCAGCATCATCAGATCATCATCATTGATCATCAATGTCATGATCATCACCAGTATCATAATCATCATCACCACCATCATCAGCATTATCATTACGTCCTTATGCTATTTGCTATGCACAATGATGATGATGATGATGGTGATGGTGATGGTGATGGTAATGGTGATGGTGATGGTGATGATGATGATGATGATGATGATGATGATGATGATGATGATGATGATGATGATGATGATGATGATGATGATGATAATGATAATGATAATGATGAGGATGATAATGATAATGATGAGGATGATGATGATGATAATCATCATCATCATCATTATCATGATGTTGATGGTGATGATTGTAATTATGATACAG
This sequence comes from Cassiopea xamachana, assembly GCA_900291935.2. Classification (NCBI taxonomy): domain Eukaryota; kingdom Metazoa; phylum Cnidaria; class Scyphozoa; order Rhizostomeae; family Cassiopeidae; genus Cassiopea; species Cassiopea xamachana. The sequence goes on from OLMO02000277.1 coordinate 3,436,458, forward strand.
TTGGGGTCCTTCACTTTGTACATAGGAAATAGTTCTCAAACAGTTTTATCCCTTTGCCCATGTGCGCAAGGATGTAATTGACTATACCTACCTTTGGACACAGAATGTGTTTTTTACAAACACCGTCCTTCTTCCTGTCTCCGTATTATTTGAATGGCCTGACTGATTACAGGCGTTATTTTGTCTTTGAATGTGGCTGAGTATTCTCTAGCCTACCGACTTATTTGCTTATTTCAACAGGCTTCAGTGACTTGGAGAAAAAGTACATCCAGCCTTTCTATAGCCCTGGTGGTGTTGAAAGGGCTGGATCTTTTCTACCAGGTATGATGCTGCCAGATGAAAAGGAAGCATTTCCAGAACTTGTAAAGTAGGTAAAATGCTTAGAACTGATTCTCCTATAATTCCTTTGGTTTCATTCTCCTGCACGGAGTAGCCTACTTTCGTAAGGCCTTCTTGAGGGCTGCAAACAAAAGGTTTGCTATGTTGACCTTTTCGGTATGAGTAGCGAGCGTCAAGGGTCAAGGGTTGAAGGTCAGTAGTCAAAGTCAGGGGAGTAGAATATCTCTTGAATCGATCTCTGATACCGTTTCTATTCATTGTCAGAAATATTTCATGTTGAGTGCAAAATTAACTACCTTCTTTTTCGTCTTTGGAGCGTTTGCATTTTATTCATACCATCATGCCACTAGTAGTCCCTTTCCCTTTTCGCACTATTCTTGTCAACAGGCTACCAACCATCTATCTTGGACTTCGAAACATGGCATTATCGTTGTGGAACTCAAGCTACAAAGTAGGTTTTTTTTCTTTCCCTAACCTTGGAATTGTTGCTCTAATTGGTGCTCGAACCCAAGGGCATATTGAGCTTGAAGTAATGAAGCGGTTACACTTTTTGCTAAAGTTTTTCAGTTTTCTTCAGCTTGCATGGGGAATTTAATTGAATCTTTCTGATTTTGCATTTCTCATTCAGTCATACGTTTTGAAAACATATCAAGTAATATATTTTGCTGCAAACTTATATCGACATTGATTTTGATATAGATATTTCGAAGGTTTTCATTATAGTGAAATGAGTGACTTCATAGGTAGTTGAATGGGTTGCTGAAGGCAGGAACGTACCTTCAATATATTTTGGAGGGTGTCAGAGGTTTTGCTTTGCAAAAATGAGGTCTATAATCATCGAACCATTTTGACCTCCTTGTTAGTAACAGTAGTTGGTTGCCCTGCAGAAATACACGGTACTTCGCTTTTGCACTGCGAAATGGCAAACTTTCAAGGTGGGGGGGGGGGGTTGAACCACCTCCACACCCCTTTTAAGTTTTGTCCCTGGATGAATGAATGTTTGTAGTTCTGCATTTTGGTAGGGGTTTCCATTTGCGCTGATGCGTCTCTTATGCGTACAGTCATATTTTTGAAATTGCATCAGATAGCAACATTATTTAGCATAAAATATGCGTACGTTTATATGCGTATAAATTTGCATATTTTCTTGTTTTAAATATCTGTACGCATTTGCGTTTGCGTGTCTGTGCCTGTGCGTGTTAACTAGGGTTTTTCTCATGTTTGGGTTCGTGTTCGTGTTTGTGCTTGAATGTGTGTGTACGTGTCTATATCAGTGTCTGTATCTGTCCGTGTGTGCTTATGCTAGCTAGTATGTTTGTTTATTTTTATGTGTCTGTATGCGTGTATGTGTTCGTGTTTTTGCGTGGTGCATGCGCGCACGTCCCTGTTCCTGCAATTGGGTGTTCACTTTTCACAAATCATAGGCTATATATTCTTCTTCATAGAGTGTGACGTCACATAATATATATTTTTAGAATTTTGTAAGTTTGACTTTAAATACTGAAAAGGCAGTAGCCGATATTGTGAAAGTTTGGCCGTTTCTAGCAAATAATGACAGAGATATAGACAATTTAATACTGACATGTTTCCTGTCAAGCCACTATGTTCAGCCGTGTTCCAAACGTTTGGAATCAAATGGCCATATTTTTTGCATCTTCAAGCTATGTCACTTAAATTTCCAAACAAGCCTATTTTGTAGCACACTTTCAGCTCATATGGTAAAAGATTTAGAAATTCTAAAAGCATTTTTTTTGTGACGTCATCACTTTAGTACTCTATTTTTGAAGATTCCGTAGACTGCCCATATTGTTAAGACCAATTGTTTAACGTTGATGTTCAAAGCCAATCATTGGCCGTAGGGTCTATTGCCATGCGCGAGCCATGCACTATCCCATTGCACTGCCCAAAATCACACAAACTGAAAATATGCCTACTACGCATACTCTTAGATTCCTTTTGGGGAATGACCACTAGCACGTGGCTTGAAGGATTGGTATCCCCAACAATTGGAAACTAGCCCTAGACCAGCTCTGTATTAATAGAACTTAATAACCGCGTTTTTGTTGTTGATGCAAAGAAAGGGCAAATAGCCGATTATACACTACCTTAAATTAGAGAGGTGGTTGATTGTAAAGTTGGAGTATTCGATTATATAAATTTCCAAAAAATTTGTTTATTATTTACAATTATTGAAATTAGGCTGATGAAGCGAAGGGCGATACTTTTATAATTTACATAGCCTTAAAATATAAATATTCATATCAACATATCATATCAACAATTTATTTATAGTAGGCAAAAGAAATTAAGATAGCAAAATTACAGGCTTATTAAGAATATTTCATAAGGAACTTGAAAGATTCGTATCCCCAATAATTTATTTAGCATCATCTTGCATCCATACTTTTCTTGGCATTCATTATACCTAGTAATTTAATTACCGTCTATTTTTCATTTTAGGAATACCTTTCTCTAGAGAAATGCATTTCATATGTGGTTGTCCGAGGGCTGGTGCGTGTAACGATATGTGAAATACTGAAATCTGTTCTTGATTTTCTGACAGTCAGAGGAAGAATAAACTTTGGCATCATGTCAAAGGTTCCTAGGGATACATTTTTGAATACTGAACACTTCAAGGTAATTTTACAACGATTTATGACTATAAACATTTATCACGAAAAAATCTAGAGCTCTATAGGCTCATCCATAAAGGATGTCCGCACATTTCTGCCAGTTTTCACCCCATCTCCCCACGTCTATCATGTCCATTTTTTGCTTAGCAGCCCCCCTCTCCCAGTCCGTGCGGATACTGAGTTGGAAGACAAGTAAAGATCTGCAAAATATGAAAAAATAAAAATCCTTTGAAGAAGTTGTACATACTGCACATATTTCTTGTTTGCCTCTTTATTTTTCAATCTACAACGAAGGGAGGTGATAAAATGATCTTTACACCCCCTCTCCTCTCTTAAAGAAACAACAATGAAAAAGATATCTACTTCCAGCTAAACCCCCTCCCTTCCCTGTGCACTTTTGTCCTCGCTGTTGGTACCCCTCCTGCACCCCTAAGGCGTGGACATCCTTTGTTAATTCCCCTAGGTGTATTTTGTTTACAAATCAAAGTACTGTATTAAAAGGAATACTGTTCAGCAGTAGTCAGTATGCTACCTTTTATTGTGGTTTTAATAACATTTTCGCTATAGTAGTACATTAAACGATGTCATAAGCGGCCCTGCCAGTTCCATTAGCTTAACTGACGATCAGAACCTGGATAGGTGATCTTCCAGATGAGCGACCAAAACAGCTCACTCCGCCATCTTTCTGAAGGGCGTTAACCTAGGGGTCCCATGCCTGAATGGGCATGTATAGTAGGCCTAAATTAGCTGATAAAGCTAGGTATAACAGCCTGCTCAAAACCAAGTAAACAACAACAAAAAAGCAGGGGTGGGGGCTGCAGCCCCTCCAAGTTGGGCGGAAGTCCTTTTCACTCCGGCAAATTTTCTGAAAGAACAAAAGGAAATTCGGGCAACTTTTCTGCCTACTCTCCAACTCTATTTGATAATTCGGGCTGAAAATCTACAGCCCCCTAGATTTGACGTCCTCCTACGCACAAGAATAGTATAGTCAAAAAAATGTGCCACACCATATGTACTCAGTGCATCGTACTATTTCAGAATAAGTTAATACACAAATTAGTAAGATAAATGCATAGATAGTTAAAAGAAAGAAAATGGTCATCACATGGCAAACTGTACACAACTTATCTATGCAATGTTGCATTGTGCCTGCATTGAAACTAACCGAATCTCCTCATCACATCTCACATTACTGAGAAATACCAGTACAGACCTACATCTGCCAAAGAAAACAACAACAAATGTGCAGAAGTGCTTTTCCTACAGAGGTGTAAAATCATGGAATTGCCTTCCATTGCAAATTAAACAGGCATCTTCCCTAACGGTTTTTAACGCAAAGCTGAAATTAAGCTTTCTTTTCTTTTCATCGTTCTTTTTATTATTTTATATATATATATATATATATATATATATATATATATATATATATATATATATATATATATATATATATATTTCGTTATTAAATGGTTAATAACTTTTATATTTCGGTGTTTTTTATTCTTTATATCTTTTAACTTAGTTTTTAAGTACCAAACTGATTGTAAAGTAAAAGGAGGGCCCCTGGGAAGCCAGTACTATGCTAAAGGGCCACCCTCCGTAAACTATATGAAAATGAAAATGAAATGAAATAAAAAATACAAATCTTTATTTTTTATTGAAAGGGCTCTGTCATAGTAATTGGTGCTGGATGTTCTGGTCTCTCTGCTGCATTTCAACTAAAAAGAGCTGGATGTCAGGTGAGTTACGATATATTGCGATCAGGGTTGGTACGGGTTTGGAAAGTTGTGGAAAGTTATGGAAATTGATAATGCCATTCTCCATGACCTGGAAAGTTTTGGAAAAGGAAGGTTTTTCAAAATGGCTACTGAAAAGCTTTGGATTTTTGTTTGGGAAATTCTACAATATTTTAAAATTGATATAAGTTACTGTTGTATTAATCACCACATATGTTGTGAAGTAGTTTTAAAATCGTGAGTGCTTTGTAGGGGGTCAGGGGTCAAGTGTTGAAGGTCAGTGATTGAAATCAGGGGAATAAAATATCTCTTGAATCGATCTCTGATATCTATTCCTATTCATTGTCAGAAATATTTCATGTTGAGTGCAAAAGTAGTTTTAAAATCGTGAGTGCTTTGTAGGGGGTCAGGGGTCAAGGGTTGAAGGTCAGTAGTTGAAGTCAGGGGAATAAAATATCTGATATCCATTCCTATTCATTGTCAGAAATATTTCATGTTGAGTGCAAAATTAACTACCTTCTTTTTCATCTTTGGAGTGTTTGCATTTCTTCATACCATCGTGCCAGTAGTAGTCCCTTTCCATTTCCGCACTATTGCGTTGGAGGTAAGGAAGGGGGCTAGCAACGTGAGAATATTCTTAAATCTTCTTGCTTTTTAAGAATTTTTTTTATCGTAAGTGACTTAAATTCTCCTTAAATCTGCTAGAAATCCTACTTTTTGGCCATTGAGTCCTTATTTTTCAAGTCAAAAATAAATGGGAGTCCTATGTAATTATTTTTTTTCGGCCTTATTAGCATTTCATATTTGGTTTTGGAATTGGCGCTGCAATAATTCTTTTTTTCGCTACCACAGGTGAAAGTTTTGGAAGCAAGACGCGAAATTGGTGGGAGAGTCAAGGACGACAAATCATCAGGCATCTGTATCAGTCAAGGACCACAAATAATCACGGGCTGTATAAATAACCCGATTTATATCATTTGCAGACAGGTAGTTAATCTTAAAATCAGAATTATGGCAACTAGCATATAAGATTATGGTTTCTTCGCTATCAGAAGCTCATTATAGTGCTGTCCATTTTATCGAAATTCTTGAAGACATTTTGTTTTTAGGACTCAATTGAAAATTTCACAATTTTATTGCATTTCTGTAGTTATTGTGATTGAGCACTGAGTTTTGTTTTCCTTATCAAACATTCACTTTTGAGGTCAAAAAAGGTCAAAGTCCTTCCCGCGCGAATGGCGCATAGGGCGGCGCCTATCTTCGTTTCAGGTAGCCCTAGGTCAGACGTCTGCGAATACAGTGAAGGCTACAGCTGGGGGCTGGTCCACTGCTAGCTCCGCGTGTTTAACTTTCCTACTCCATTCTCATATATCTAGCACTGGGTATCATTTTTAGTCTT
>OLMO02000277.1:3442664-3460109 GCA_900291935.2 Cassiopea xamachana
TCTTTATGACTTAGCCAGGGCTCGAACCCACGACCTTCCAGTTGTGAGGCAGAAGCTCTAACCACTGGGCCATCACTTTTGAGGTACCCAGTTTATGTATTTATTTTATTTACAATTCTTTATAGTTGGCAATAACAATATACAGGAATATATAACTAGCCACTTAGTTGATACGAACAAAAGAAATCAAAATTGGCGCGGGAAGGACTTTGACTGGGTTTTGAGTGTAGACTGGTGTAGACAAAAAGAGTTTGTTTTCTCATTAGGACTCTTCAAGTAAACAATGGTAATAGGTCCTAATTGGTCATACTTGGGGCCAATTAGACGCATCCTATCACATTAACCGCATCTGGATATATATTTCGGTTAACCTTTAGGTCACTATCCGACGTTTTCATACTCTGATGAGTGTCGGACGAAAAAAGCTTTCAAGTATGTCAAAAGAATTTTGCCGCTTTTTCGTGCTGTAGTAAAGTTCTGTAGTACCAACAGTCTATTTACGTTGTAGAATTAATACAAGGTATACCGAAAAATAATTTGAATACTGAAGAGAACTAAAATCATTGAAAGGGCTAGAATGTTAAGAAGAAATTTTAGTGCTGGACCTGTTTGTTTAAATTTGGCCACTCCCACAAAATATGTAAGGCCTCTTGAATTTTTAGTTGGTGGTACGTTTTAGCAGAATCGATAACTTTAACTTCTCTGTCATCACAAGAATCTTTACATGCTTTAGAATTATGGAGGTGTTTATAAACGTGTAAATTTTTATCTGTGAAAAGCTATGTATTAAACTCTATATTGTATTGACTGATGTAAGGAAGAGTTCATAGGGACTAGATTCTTGCTGTCAAAGATGAGAGCTTGGCTTGAATTATGAATGCCTCGGAGAACTTTTGATTTTAAATTCTTGCATGATAAATGTGGAACTNTTTTGTGACGTTTACAGTCTGGTGTTGTGTTGGCTATGCAGGCTCTGTCGATAGACTAGACTCTTTAGACTTGCAACATTACACTTGTTTGAATTTCATGTTTGAATTTCTTTTCTTTTGTAATTTTAGTTGGGTTTACCTCTGCGAATCTTACGTCCAAAGTGCAATTTAATCGACCAAACGGGGGAATTAATCAGTGAACCTATTGATCAGAAAGTCGAACTTTATTTCAATTTGATGTTGGAGTCAACAGAAGAGTTGAAAGAAAGCGAAAAGCACATTGTAAGCAAGCTGTCTCTAAAAGGTATATCATTCCCACAGCTTATATGCAACTTATCTTGTATTGAGAAGTTCTGATATAAGTCAAGTAGATTTCAAACTTCATTGGGCATTTGACTTTCGCTGTAAATTTAGTTGCAAGAGCATAGCTACCATTTGGGACACTTGGATTGTAATGCATTGCCAAATGACTGGAGGCAAGTGCTAATGTCCAGATTCTGAATTTTGATGTCTAAGTAAATTTAATACAGGTATTTCATTGAAAGTTAAAAGTTGTTTTTCTTTTAGGAAACATGTCTATAAGAAAAATGAAGCTGAAATTAAGCAAAAATTAAGAAACGTTCAAGAAACATGGACAGGCTGAGTTTTAAATGTAAACTTGACAAAACTGTTTAACGAGACAATTTTTGATCAAACAAGAAAGTAAATAGAAACAGCAGCCATACATGCCTTACAACACCCGAACATCCTTTTTCTTGCATCACAATTGCCTAATCTGGGTTTTTGTTGTTTTTGGAATTCTTTAAAGTTTGAGAAACAACTAAGAAACATTTAAGGCTGGATTTGACGAAATATTAAGAAGCATCCAAGCTGAAGCCAGAGAATTTGTATCTAGCTGTATCCTGCGAAACGTAGTTGCTTGTACCCACAGTACAAATCTCCTCTGCTGGCCAGGTTTTTTCCTCCTTGTAAAATGTGCAAGGATAACAAAAAAGCAAGTCAACGTCAATTGACATGTCTATAGGAAATATTAGGCTGAAATTAGGCAAAAAGGAAGAAACATTCAAGAAACATAGGCAGGCTGAGTTTCGTATACTATCTTGCAAAAGCTGTTTTTACTAGTAAATTTTTTATCAAAACAGCAAGAACATCCCACTGCATACCTCACAAAGCTTGAGCATCCTTTTTCTTACATTAAAATTGCCTAATATGGGTTGTTATTGCCATTGGAAGTTCTAAATTTAAGAAACATTTAAGGTTGGATTTGACGAAATATTAAGAAATATCAAGGCTGAAGGCAGAAAGTTTGTTTCTTATGAAAATGAATGCATGTAGCCATTGTTTATAGTGAGATGAGAGTGCTAGTCTCCAGCCATTTGTGTCGTTATTGTGGCATTTGTGGCATCAATTCACATCTATTGATTGGGGATTTAGAATTCATTGGACTGAGTGTCTCTAGTGACCCAATGTCGCTATTTTTCATGCCCTTGTATTCTATGCTGTACCATTATTCATCACAACTTGCAATGGACTTTTTACAGGGCTCGTGCAAGTCCTTGAACTCCTTGAAAAGTGCTGGAATTTGAAATGCCTTTTCAAGGCACTTGAAACTCCTTGAAAATGATAACTTTTCCTTGAACATTGATTACACTCCATGAAATATTTGAATGTTTGCTGTTTACTTCCCTCAGCAATAAGCAATGCAAAAAATAAATATGAGAAATGTAATGTAATGTAATGTATTCAATATTTAAAGTGTATAACAGAGTTAAGCTAAAGCTTGTTTACACTCTGGTTCACTGAAAAAATAAAAAAAGTGAAAATAAATATAAATAGATAAATGAATAGGGAATAAATAAATAAATAAAAAAGTATATAAATAAATTAATTTGAGTTTTATTTATCAATAAAAAGTCCAGCTAAAATGTCCATTTATAGTGAGTGTAATTCACACTCTTGATAATATCCAAAAACAAATTTAATTAAAGTCATACAATAAACTTGTGATATGCCAAGATATTCGTAGCATTTCTGTGAGCTCTTTCAGAAGAAATGAAATACCCACAAAGGTTTATTAATTTAAAGGCCTTGAAAATTGTTTTTAGTCCTTGAATAGTCTTTGAAAACACCTTAATTTTCTAATCGAAATCCTGCATGAATCTTGTTTTTATCCAAGAGGTTACTAAATGATAACGTTTTTAAGCCATATGCTCTCTAATTTGCACCTCTGCATCCATTACTTCCATTTTCAGATGTTTTGCAGATTTTGTAAAAATCAAATTCGGCTGAATGCCATCTGCTCATAGATTGAAACTCTAGAATTTAAAGTTGCTCTTTTCCGAAGGTAGAGTTATGTTAGTGTAAGTATTCATTATCATACCTGAGAACTCATTTAAAATATTTAGAAACAATTTTGAAGTTTCATTTTTATTTGTAGATTGCCTAAGCGTTCGTAAAGACGACTTGGAAATGCAGATCTTTCGTGAGTTAACTGAAGTGAGTTACGCCCAATTTCATCTTTTCATCATTAACTTTTTTGGCTTCAGAAGTATGTTCTATTGTTTTCTACCATTTTTCTCACTTAAGTTTAGAGTTGTTAGGCCTAGTGCCACACATGGGTACAGATTTTTGTGGAGTAAGCCTTCCATTTGTAGCTCTGCTGTCGAATCGGGAATCCTATCTGCTCGGTAACGTTACGACTCAATTTTCCACAGTTTGTAGGGTCCATACTGGTTTTGGAAAGTTATTTAAATTGAAAATGCCATTTTCCAGGACCTGGAAAGTTTGGAAAGGAGAGAATTTTCAAAAAGGCTATGAACAAGTTTTGGATTTTTGTTTGGAAAACTTCCAAAGATATCATCAAATGAGTGTAGCTCAGTGTCGCATTAAACTCCATGCATGTTATATTTGCTCATTTCACTATTATAATACAAAACATAGTCCTCCAAGATATTATAAAACATATCATCGAAAATAGCGTTTTTCTATTCTTTTGGAATTTCAAAATGAAAATAAAAATGAGTTTCATGGTTTTTGGAAATTTGATTATTTGGCTTTGGAAAAGTTTTCTACGATTGATTTACGAGCGTCTTAGTTTTATTATATATGTTTTTGAAGGTAGAAGGAAAGCTGCTGCAGTTTCACATGGCCAATTTGGAGTATGCATGTGGAGCTCCTCTAGAGCGCGTGTCTGCGTTGCACTGGAATCAAAACGAATCGATGCTGCAGTTTGATGGAGAGCATGCGTGGATGGAGAGTGGATTTGCACCTATAATCGAAGAATTTGCTGAAGGCCTAGATATCCAACTTGGTTGTGAGGTGCTAATATTTTGTTTACACCACTTAGTATTGAATGCTAGTGATAACTTTTCTAGAATGTGTTAAGTTTCCTCTTCCATCTTATTACACATTAGGCCTAGTTGGGTTACGCTAGTTTACACTAGGTTCATTTGTTTGATCATTTCAACATCCATTTCTTTTATAAGAAACAAATTCTCTGGCCTCGGCCTGGAGATTAGGTAACTGTGATGCATGAAAAAGGAAGTTCAGGTTTTGTGAAGCATGCAATGAATGTTTCTATTTTCTTTCCAGTTTGATCAAACGTTTTCTTGTAAACACAGTTTCTTAAAGTTGTTTTTTGAGACTCATCCTGCCTATGTTTCTTAAATTTTTCTAAATTTTAGCCCAATTTCTGCCTCATGTTTCTTACATACATGTATCTTGTAAAAAAGAGCGTGCTTATGTTTGTTATTTCATTGATTTACATGATCACTTTTGTTTTATGCCATTGTTGTTATATGTCATTAATAATATTGTATGTTATTAATACCGTTATATGTCATTAATAATGCTATATGCCATTAATAATGTTATATGTCATTAGTACCGTTATATGTCATTAATAATGTTATATGTCATTAATAATGTTATATGTCATTAATAATGTTATATGCCATTAATAATGTTATATGTCACTAATAATATTATATGCCATAAATAATGTTATATGTCATTAATAATGTTATATGCCATTAATAATATTATATGTCATTAATAATGTTATATGTCATTAATAATGTTAGGTGTCATTAAAAATGTTATATGCCATTAGTAATATTATATGTCATTAAAAATATTATATGTCATTAATAATATTATATGTCATTAATAATATTATATGTCATTAATAATGTTGTATGTCATTATTAGTGTTATATGTCACTAATAATGTTATATGCCATTAATAATATTATATGTCATTAATAATGTTATATGGTTATATGTCATTAATAATGTTGTATGTCATTAGTAGTGTTATATGTCATTAATAATGTTATACGTCGTTAATAATGTTGTATGCCATTAATAATGTTACATGTCATTAGTACCATTATATGTCATTAATAATGTTGTATGTCATTAGTAGTGTTATATGTCAATAATAATGTTATATGCTATTAATAATGTTATATGTCATTAATAATGTTATATGTAATCAATGATGTTATATGTCATTATTAATGTTACATGTCATTAGTACCATTATATGTCATTAATAATGTTATATGTCATTAATAATGTTATATGTAATCAATGATGTTATATGTCATTATTAATGTTACATGTCAATATGAAGTACAAACCTTGGGCTAGAATCACTATCTTTTAGAGGGAGTTTACTCTTGAATACCCTAGATGATGGTATCAAAAATAAATCAAATCTTTTAGCATTCAAAAATTAGATAAAAAATTGGTCTGGAAAAGAATGCACCTACAGGATCTGCCACTAACTTGTTATTTTAGTATTTGATGCTTTGCGTATAGTTATTTGGTTTTTTTGTATTGGAAATAGTTGGTTTAAATTAGTATTAAGTTGCTATTGTAAATACCAACTTCCAATATGGATATATGAAACATACGCGTCTTTGTTTGGTGTAGTTTTACTTTCACCATGTTGTTTTGCTGAAATGATGAAATTTCATCTCATCTCTCTTTCTTTAGTTGTTCTATGATATAGTATTTCTCGATTTTACCTCCGTTCCCCCCAATTCCTTGGGGCTTGGAGGGTGCCTGTAAGAGGGCTTTAGTTCTGGCACGAGCATTTAAGACTGGATGCCCTTCCTGACATCACCAATGGCCTGTGATGGGCCTCGAACCCAGGGCAATGTTGGTCTGAGTCAAGTGCATTACTGCTAGGCCACGGCTGCTCGTTCTATGATATAGCATAGTTGTTCTAAATTCTCTGAACTTCATGTCAATCATATTGTACTATATTATGCTGATATTATATTATATTACATTATATTCTATTGTATCAGTTAGTATAATGTAAGTCCATCCATCTGTTGTTATATGCTTGTGCAGTAGTTGTTAGTATGTGCCAAACAAGATGCGAGAATTCCGTTGCAATGCTAAACCGTACTCAGGACATTTTGTAATGTGTGCTTTCTTTCAATTAGGTGACTGAAATAGATTATTCTGGAGATCGTGTACAAGTAAAAGATCATGATGGTAACGAATTTATTGCAGACAAGGTAACTGAAGTATTCTAGTAAACTTCATCTTCTTCGAGTGCCGTGTCAAAAGGCGTTGGCAGCAATGAGTTAAACGTACATACATAACGTACAAACATAAAGTTATTCTGGTAAACGTGTATATCTTCATTTTTTACTTTTAGATTCGTCGTAGTTGAACTAAGGCCTGGTTTAAAGGTCGCATTTCTGCCGCGTCGAATTAAATCAAGTAGCCTAAAAAATACTAAGTGTCAATTGAATTCGACACAAATTCGACGTTTAAATCCGTTGTCGCATTGAATAATTAAATGCGGCAGTAGTTCACCAGGCTTGTCGCATTAAACGGCAGAAATGCGACTCGATTTAAAGGTCGAATTTGTGTCGCGTCGAATTAAATTGATCTCACCGGGGTCCGCAATTTACCAAAGAAACTCAAAGGGTTTGATTGACGTGGCTATTGTGAAACGTGCATTCCAGTAGTTCAAGGCAAGAATTTGACGCAATCGTTATGTTAAATTTCGTTATACTCGCTATTTTCACGGATGTTCAAGATCCTATTTACTGCTATAGACCAAGGTTTATGAACACGTTGGATTTACGTGCAGCTTTTTAAACTTTCTGCTTCTTAGAATATCGGAATTTGAAAACTGTTTGCTAAGAAAGGTTTGATACTGAAACCATAAAAACGCTAGGAGAATTTCAAAGCCAAAACTCTTTCTAATTAAATGCAACACATGTATCCCTACAAGTAATCATGGATCACGCCAAAGCATGTCACTGTCAAACGCATGCGTGAAAGTAAATGGCGCCACATTTGATTTGATGCGACAGAATTTTATTCGACGTTTAAATCCACTGTCGAATTTTGCCGTGTTACTGTCGAATTAAATTGAATTTAATTCGACGCGGCAGAAATGCGACCTTTAAACCAGGCCTTATAGGGGTCATTCCATTAGTACGCATGCACCATAGTGACCAAAATTTGCCCCCCCCCTTTCCTCATCGTATGCACATGTACTCTTGCTACGACCCCCCTTTTTGTACGTTGTCTTACCCATCTAACCCCCCACCATTTCTAACGGAAATGTTTTTAAATATCCAATCAATAATTCCATAGAGAAAAAGACTGTAAAACATTTGAGAGAGAGGAAAATAATCATATCAAATGTTTTATAAAACAGTAATGAAGTTTTCGCTCTGTGTTAATTCGTAGCTATTTTTTAACTGTTTCAGAAGAAGTGAAATGCCCAAAAAGGTCTGTTAAGTTAAGGCTCCTTAAAAATTTTTATTTTAGTCCTTGAATGGTCCCTGAAATGTCCTTGAATTTGATTATCAAAATTCTGCACGAACACTATATATTATCTGCGAATTAATTTGGCTTGATAAATTGTCCAACTCTCCATGCAACTGTATTGTCCGTTTGCTTTGCTTTTTTAGAGCGCAGATCATGACAAATAGATGAAAAGCCTTGTGAATCTTCTGTCGTATATTTATGTTAGACTGAACGAAAATTTAAGCCTTGCCAACTTTAAGGACATATTGGAATTGTCGTTTAGCCTGCCATATGCATGCTAAATTAAGTTTACATGGTTTTCCTACCTGTGTCATGATCTATGTTCTAAAGCCACCAATTCCCTGCGATTTCCATCTTTGTTGCTTCTGACTAAGGCCATACCCAGTTTCCTGGATCAATTTTCCTGCTTTTTGATAAAAGCATCACCTTCCAGACTTTCACTTTTGTCCTGTAGCTATTAGCAATAGTACCAGAAGGTAACCTTTTTAACTTTCAAGCCTTAGCTCAATTAAGGCACTTCTGAATTACACGTGCTTTTCTTAGGAAGGTATCTCCCCCCTCCCTTCTCCTCCTTGTTTTCCTTACTATTTTTAATAAATACCTCCCTCGAATTTATACTGAGAATGGAGGTTGAGGGGAAAATTTGTTTTAACAATTTTTGGATTATGGATAAAGCTCGCTGTTGCTTCATAATATTCAATATCTGATAAGGTTGAAAGTTATCTCATATTTCCTAACTTTGCTTTAGGTCATTGTTACTGTCCCACTTACTGTTCTCAAGAAAGAGACCATCCGGTTTTTGCCAGAATTGTCAGATGCTAAAAAGTCTTCGATATCAAATCTTGGAGCTGGAATCATTGAGAAGGTATGCTCAGAATTTGTGTTCTTAGCTTGGATCCAAAATGAGCCTTTTTAGATTTGTGTACAAGCTGTTTTTACTATATTCAATTTCTAGAAACGTTTCGCGCGCTCGGCAGCACTCATCAGCACCCTGTGGTACACGTTTTTTATAAGAAACCGGTTTATAAGCAACCTAGCACAAGACAGCCTAAAATTTAAGAAACTGTTAGAACAACAAGGACAGAGCTAAGAAACTTTGATAAATTGAACATTTAAGCTGTTGCGTAGTTCAGCGTAAAGCTGAGCCACAACATTGTGAATATGACATTGCTTTAGAATTTATCTCACACTGACGCATTTTGTTTGTTATGATACTATTAGTTTGCTACGTCAAAGTTTTGTTTACGTTTTCATTGCAATTTCGTTCATTAAATTAAGAAACTTTTAAGAAAGAGTTATAACTAGAATGTGGCCAAAAATTAAGAAACTGTTACTACTTGGCCTTGAAGTAGGTTTCTTATATAAATAAAGCGTCTCATTCTAAAACATGGACACGTAATCGCAGAATTTGATTCAACGATTGTTGGGACTGGTAGATAGGCCTAAGAGAATTTGAATATTAAATTTTGTGCAGTGAAACTTTTTACATTAGGGTCTTATTGTGAACCGTGTTAATAGTAAGTAACATAGAAGTTTTACCAGCTTCATGAAATTCCTAGCTATATTGTTCAAGCAATACAGCAACAGTTCTAGCAATACAAGATTTATTCTTACGGGGAAGTAACTATTTGAAGATAGACATTTTGATAATATTTTGTTCAAAGTTCTCTCGTGTTTTCCAGTTGTCATATCCTTCGCTGCTTCCTAGAATTCAAATTCTATTGCGAAATTTTGTGTCATGGTAAATAGTTAGTATAAACTAGTTTTATTTTAAAACTATGTAAATGCCACCTTTAAATAAATATTTGATAATGATCATGATGAGATAAAGAATGTTGAAAAGTCTATGTTTTTTATAATTTGCAATATATATATATATATATATATATATATATATATATATATATATATATATATATATATATATATATATATATATATATATATATTTATTTATTTATTTATATAGGTATCTATAAACTTATATATATATACACGTATGTATATAGATATATATTTATATATTTCATCTTTTGATATGCAGGTTATGTTGGCATTCAATGTGAACTTCTGGAAGGAAAAGGTTGGTGAAGCAGATTTTTTTGGTCGAATTCCAGACACGGAGAAAGATAGAGGATTGGCTTGCTTGTTTTACGATGTTTCATTTAAGGTATCTTTTGAACATCTTGTTGTTTATTTATTTTTCCTTCTGAAAGCCCTCATATTTTGTTCTCGAAATAGATTCAGTTTAATAATTCCTAATTAAATGCTATTTCGTTTGATAATTTTTCCTTTATTTTAAGTCATTAGATCATGCTCATCTTTTAGTTTCCTCCGCGGAAATGCTAATTTAGTCATTTCAAGCAAGGCCCTGTTGCTTGGGCTTTTAATATTCCACAAATATAATTTACACGATCGATATCTCGAGTAATTCTTACGTGTTTTGGATAATCTCAAATCTCTTGATTAAGTTCAAACTGTTCGAGGAAGTTGGTGGCTTTGAGATTGAATAATCAAAAAAGTTTTACAAATAGATTATTTTGCAATATACTTTTTTTATTTCATTAACGCCAAATCTCTTGATATCATTTTTGATTGACCAATTGTCCTAATTCACAGTTCTGATTGTTATTCGTATTAAAATTGTTTCCTCTGTCCACACAGTAGCATCAATGCCTGCAATATTCTGCTACATTTTCGTGCCCATGGGTAATAGCAACAAAACTGTACTTTGTCTATCCCATTTCGTTTATAATTGCCTTCGAGCAACATATTCCCTTCAGGGGATCGTCAACAAAGCAATATTACCCACTGAAATTTATTGCAATGTACAATCGAACCTCAATTATCCGGACTCTTCTTGATTATGCAAGAAGTCTGGATAGTCAAAATATGAATATGAATATTTGAGTCCAAAAGATTCAATTTTTAACAGTTTTACTGATTTTAAAAAGTTTTAGGGCCTTAATTTTTAAGATTGTCTGTAATTCTGTGGAAAATCAAAGTTAAGAATCCAACTCATTAATATTCATGAAAAAATCCGGACCAGATATAAAAATCCGGATAATCGAAAAATCCCGATGTCCTGCAGCTCATTGCTTAAACGGCATTTGATTCTGGCTGCTACTCGGTTTTTGTTTGAATATTTCTTCATTTGAAGTCATTCGTAACTATTAAAATTTTTTAATCACATCCACTCAGGGTAGGTGAAGATCCGTCTACAGTAATTCGTTTTGGGGGCATTCCTTGTGCTATCGGCCTGGGATGTGCGGTGGCCTGTTCGTTGCTACTTTTGTTTCTCTAGTTTTGCCACAAAGCCCCCAATCTTTACTAGATGAGCAGTGAGCTAGCTTGTCGAACCGTCAACCCTCTGCACAGAAAGGAAAATGGAAAAGGCATGGATTTGGTGGTGCGGCGTCGCGAAATGGTCCTTGCTCACTCGCGTGGCTTACAAGGAACATGTCTATAAGAAACAGGAAGCTGAAATTTGACAAACATTAAGAAACATTTATGAAGCATAGGCAGGCTGAGTTTAAAATAATAACTTGCAGAAGCTGATTTTAGTGGGAAAATTTTGATTAAAATTGCAGGAAAATAGAATGAACATCCATTACATGCCTCACCAAACCTGAGCATCTTTTCTCTTTCATTGCAGTTGCCTAATCTGAGTTGTTATTGTCATTGGAAGTCTTTAGAGCTAGGAAACATTTAAGAAACATTTAAGGCTTGATTTGACGAAGTGTTAAGAAACATCCAGGCTGAAGCTAGATAATTTGTTTCTTATAAAAAACGCTTGTATTTGTATCAATCATGAAGGAGATGGCATTATGACATAGATCAGGGGTGTCAAGCTCAAATATAGAGTGGGCCAAAATTTAAAACTGAACTGAAGTCGCGGGCCAAGGTTGAATAAAGTATCCTTTTAATAGGTACCCAAATCAATTTTGCAGTGAATACTGAACAAGCAAGACTTATATAACTTGACAAAATCGAGGTAAAATTCTGAGGTATTTTAATATAAACTCTTTCACAGGCTAATAATAAATTTGAAAATAAAATGACAATAACGGAGAGACGGGGTGAGCCGGCCGGCTTTCAGTCGAAACTTTGAGCAAGAACACGGATCGTTACTGACACGAAGGAGAGGGCGTTGCGGGTGCGCCAAAACAACAGCAGAGCATTATGGGATTTATAGTATTAGCGGTGAATGCGGCGCTAAAGCACCTCCACCGCTTTATAATACCGGCGGGCCAGCTCTAATGTTAATTTGATATTGCCTCAAGGGCCAAATGAAATTACACGGCTGGCCAAATTTGGCCCGCGGGCCAGAGTTTGACACCCATGACATAGATGTTTCAGCTCTCAGTCTTGAAATGCACTTTTCTTTTCTGAACATTGAGTATCTTCAAAGTGTTGTTTCTAAGGACTATCTTGATTTCATCTCAAATAAATCGACAGTGGTTTATCTTTGATAGGAAACGCGTTAACTTTGTTGGCGTCGCTTTATCTACAGATTTCTGCAGCGTAATTTAACTAGATTATTTTGATAAAATGATTACTGATTTCGCCAACAATTGTGTAATGTTCTAAGACGGTGTTTCTCATTAAGCTTTGCGTTACGCCCATATTCACTGGCTTTTTTTCTCTATCCCTCAATTAATGTCATTAACATTTTATCTAAATCCATAATTAAATGAAAATAACTTGTAACTTTGGGGATTAGCTTAACATTAACTTTATCCAAGACCACTTTTAAAAGTTGACTGATGTGATGCAGTTGTCATTTTCGTTGCTTTTTTGCTGAACATAACACTCAGGGTCCGTGCGGGTTTTGGAAAGTTTTGGAAAGCTATGGAACTTGAAAATGCCATTTTCCAGGACCTGGAAAGTTTGGAAAAGAGAGGATTTTTAAAGTAGCTATGGAAAAGTTTTGGATTTTTGTTTGGAAAAATTCTAAAAATATCCAAAGATTGATGTAGCTTAGTTTTGTATTTAAAACTGCGTTTGTTATGTTTGTTCGTTTCACTATTTATAATACAAAACAGAGTCCATCAAAAATGGATTGATTCTGCTTTGTTAATTTTAATTTTGATCATATTTTCAAACTCTTTTCTTGCCGCGGCAACAAATCTATCGTCTCAATTTTCTTAACTTTTCCAAAAATTGTAGCTAAGATTTTTTAAAACTTTATCTTGGCTTTACTGACAAACTGGCAAAAGTAGGTTTCCCTGTCTTGTAAACTCGAATTTAAGGTCTACCTTTTTTATTTTGAATATAAGACTGAGATAATATCTATTTTTGGCAAACTTAGAAACTAACCTCTGGAACTTGTACTTTGTGATTTCTAAAGATGTTCGTAAAACTTTGGTCTTTTAAACTTCATTTTCTTATAAGCGTTTTTCTCATAAAAATCGTTTCATGCAGCTCCCTCATTCATCACAACTTGTCATGAATCTCCACGCCCCGCACCCCCAAATTCAAACCCTTTGGGCCTCAAACGTCTGGTTTTATATCAATATTCTCATGTCATTCGCTTGGAATCCATAGCATCGTAAAATTGGATATTTAAAGCTCTGTTCATTTCATTGTAGGAAAAGGCTACTAACTTCACACCGAATTTTTCATATCACAGCATCATTTAAAATTACTATATTTTCTAGAGCGTAGTGCTAATTACGCTGCGGCATGGAATAGGGCGGGACGTACCCGGGTGCAATATTGAGCCGGAAAATAAACATTGAAGACCCAATATAAGTACGTTAGGAATTATGAGGACAGTATAAAAAGAGATATTAGAAGAAGAATCTGATAGTAGAAGATGTATTTAGGAAGTAAAGAAATTTTGTGGAGGGTATCGAGGTGTGTACTTTCTATGCAGCTACGAATTGTCACTTTGAATTGTCAATCTTTCCGCAGGAAACCCACGCTCTTGTAGCTCTCGTTGTTGGCGATGCTGTTAACGGAGTGAAAACCCTTTCAGACCCTGAAATTGTTGAGTGCTGCCTGGAGAAGCTAAGAAATATGTTCCCAGATGAAGTAAGTGCATGATTTACTCAGCATAGGCGTCAAATCTTGACTGGCTAACAAAGGAATCACCATTGAAGGATTCCTGCCAATAGTATAGGCGTCAAATCTTGATTGGCTAACAAAGGAATCACCATCGCAGGATTCCTGCCAGTAATGTTAAGAGAATTCGTTCGAGAAATGTGTTTTGGTGGTAAATAGTGTAAAAAAATGATAGCACATAGTTTCGAATAATTAAAAAATATTTTGCAAGCATGTTTAGACGGCTTCAATTCACATTTCCAGAAGGAGCAATTTTATATCTTGTGCAGATCAAAAGTTGTCGACATTACAAGCAAAGATGAGTGGCTTTAATGAAAGTTAAATCTTTTTTATTGCAGAAAGTTCCAGAGCCTCACAGGTACTTTGTAACTCACTGGAACAGTGAAACTCACATTGAAATGACGTATTCTTACGTCGGGGTTAATGGTTCCGGTGTGGATTTTGATAATCTTGCCGAGTCAGTAGATGAAAAACTGTACTTTGCAGGAGAGGTGAGGATTCAATTGCCCACGAAATATCACTCTCAAATCTGTTATTGTCTTGCTTTTCTAGCCTTAATGTCTCTAACAAATGTTTAAAGGCTTACTTTCATTTCGTTTGAACCAATATGTAGGTATATCCTGTTACCAATGAAAACTTTTTGCTCACTGGATTGAACAGACCCCAGTTACATAAGAAAACTCCTTTGGTTGCAAATTTTTTAACCCACGCCATCTAAAATTCATAGAAACAGGATAATGTTTTATCTTTGCTATAGGGTTGCTACTACTATTTCAGGATTAAATTCCCGGATATTTTCAGTGAAATGCTACCCATTTCCCTTGATTTTCCCTGATATTCTTAAGCTCATCAATTAGGGTGCTATCACTTCTTTCAAGAGATATGGGGTTTCAGAGAACCTTGAGCTTATTTTTGGCTGTTTAAATTTTTATTTTCAGCACATTACAGAATGATATAAAAAAGTTTAGCATTTGGCAACTATCACACTGAACTGGATGCATGATTGAACATAGAGAAATTCACCACTCTGAAATGAAACAATTAGAACCTCAAAAGTTCCCAAATTTTCCCTGACTTCTCAGAAAGTCTTTCTTTTTCCTTGATTGAAAATAAATTTCCCTGATTTTCTTTGAATTTCCTGATTTGGTTTTTTTACCTTTTCCGATCAACAAGTGTGGAGCCTTAGCTTTTGTGGACTCTGAGATGGGCATTCCTGAATGGTGTATTTACTCTACGCTTCTTCCTTCTATTAATAAATTCTCACTTTTTTTATCGCTCACTGTTTTGCTTGGTTTAGGCAACCAACAGACGCTTATCACAGACAGTGACTGGTGCATTCATCAGTGGTCTTAGAGAAGCAAGAAAAATTCTTACAAGTAAAACATAAAGAATGTAAAGGACATTTCGACTCCCATCAGGAGTTTAGGCCGTTCGATTGCCATCCCTGAATAGCAATAGTTTTTGGCTTACTGCTAAAAGCATTGTAGTCACTCAATGGAGAAATGCTGATGAGTTGATAAACAAGGAAGTATGAAACTTCAGTCTGTATATTTAGAGATGCATGGTAGCATCTTACAACACTGGAGAGTTGTTCCTAAGCCAAATGGTGTAGTTGAAAATTTTCCTATTACTACATAGGATTAGAGTTCTAATTTTCAAACAAGGTATTTGTTTCTTGCTAGTGAATTTGGTATGTACTTCAACACTGCTGCAAATATTTGATAGGAAATCAGAGTACTCTTATGTGCCTAATTGCCACCCTCTGCTAATTTATTCTTGAAAAATGTTTCCAACCCCCTGCTCTAATAAGGACCCCCACTTGTTGGTTTTTGTTCAAAAATTTTTCAAAATATGTTTGCAACAAGTATTGTGAATGAATCTTTTTGTCTATTAGCAATGTTTTGTGCTGCCTACAGTCTTACAACCATAGATGCCTGATTTATGAACATAAGGTGCATCATAGCCATATTGTCTTAGATTTTAAATGTTTATTCTACCCCCTTATTCCAGCCCCCAGCTTATTAAATTCTTCTAATGTTTCCAACCCCCACTTATTCTGGCCCACCCAGCAATTAAGCACTTAAGAGTAGAATGCTGCATTTAAGTGTTACATCCAGCTGCATAAATTCAACCACCCTTGAGAAGCCTATGCTTCCAATTGTATCTGTATACTAGTTTAGGGATGTTAGTGGCATTCAAAAAGTGGGAGGGGGCACATGCATTCAGAGGCACTCTCAAAAGCAGAGAAAGACAACTTTGTGAGCTGAAACGGGCACTTTACACACAAATGTGTGAAAAGTGGTGCAAGCACATGCTCCTTGTTCCTATGTCCATATGTTATTTCATATGAAAATTTTACTGTGCACCTATATCATGCATGGGATTTGCAGGCTAAATCCGGCCCACAAAGAGTTTTGGTCTGACCTGCAAAGAACTGTCTATGTTCTCTCCTGTGAAATTGATGAATTTTTGAAAAATTTGTGAAATTTGGGTTTTTGTGATAAGAGGTTATTCCAAGCCTAAAGAGCACTAGACAGTGTGTTTTTTCAAGATTTATAAGATTATTCCCTGCAATATGGTTGAATTTTGTTAAGCTACTTCCAGAAAATTGTGGTGAAATATTTTAATCCTTTGGTTAAATACTAGGCTGCTATATCCACAATGAAAGGAAACTAGACATCATCTGAGAGCCCAATGTTCCAAGATTATGACATGAATGCTTTTGAAAAGATTTTACATACCTATATTTCATCCCTTAAGAACACATACACATGTGTATAACATTTTATTACATGTCTTCTGTTTATGGCCTGTGGCCTTCAGTAAAACACAAAAATTGGCCCATATAAGAAAAAGGTTGCCCATGCATGAACTATAAAGATAATTTGTTCACTACATATCAGGATGTAAAGCTAGAGAAGCGGAATTTTCTAGTAGTGGGGTTGAATTTGGTGTTGCAGAAGCATAAACTTTTGTAGACATTTTTTGTATGTAGTATATACTATTTACCTTTTATACAAATTTATTTTTGTTTTCTTAAGACTAATTTTACCATAGGTTTATCTTTATATTGATAACATGAATTATATGTAAGCATTATGATGATTATACACTATCTACAGCTTTTAAGCTGGTAGTAGTAGTTTTGTTGTATTTTTAATGTAGCTGCTCATTACAAATGGGATTTTCTTACATGTTTTTATATCTGACAAAAGCAGGCCAATACACATTTTTTACAATAAGAAATATGGCTACAATAAATATGAGGTTGAAATTAGGGAAAAATTAAGAAACAGTTAAGAAACACAGGCATGCTGAGTTTCAAATAATAACTTGCAAAAATCGTTTTTACTAGTAAATTCATGATCAAACTAGTAAGAAAATAGAATACACATCCATTACATCCCTTGCAAAACCTAAGCATCCTCTTCTTGCATCACAATTGCCTAATCTGGGTTGTTATTGCCAATGGAAGTCTTTAAATTTAAGAAACATCTAAGACTGGATTTGACAAAATATTAAGCAACATCCAGGCTGAAGCCAGAGAGTTTGGTTCCTATAAAAAGCATGTAATAATGGTTAGCAAAGTCTGCAACAAACCAATGGAGTTTTCTATGACAGCAGATTTCTCCTTTTTGTCATC
>OLMO02000277.1:3460209-3509895 GCA_900291935.2 Cassiopea xamachana
TTTTGTGACGTTTACAGTCTGGTGTTGTGTTGGCTATGCAGGCTCTGTCGATAGACTAGACTCTTTAGACTTGCAACATTACACTTCATGTCTGAATTTCTTTTCTTTTGTAATTGTAGATGGGTTTACCTCTGCGAATCTTACGTCCAAAGTGCAATTTAATCGACCAAACGGGGGAATTAATCAGTGAACCTATTGATCAGAAAGTCGAACTTTATTTCAATTTGATGTTGGAGTCAACAGAAGAGTTGAAAGAAAGCGAAAAGCACATTGTAAGCAAGCTGTCTCTAAAAGGTATATCATTCCCACAGCTTATATGCAACTTATTTTGTATTGAGAAGTTCTGATATAAGTCAAGTAGATTTCGAACTTCATTGGGCATTTGACTTTCGCTGTAAATTTAGTTGCAAGAGCATAGCTACCATTTGGGACACTTGGATTTTAATGCATTGCCAAATGACTGGAGGCAAGTGCTAATGTCCAGATTCTGAAGTTTGATGTCTAAGTAAATTTAATACATGTATTTCATTGAAAGTTAAAAGGCTTTTTTCTTGTAGGAAACATGTCTATAAGAAAAATGAAGCTGATATTAAGCAAAAATTAAGAAAAATTCAAGAAACATGAACAGACTGAGTTTCAAATGTAAACTTGACAAAACTGTTTAACGAGACAATTTTTGATCAAACATGCAAGCAAATGGAAACAGCACCCATTACATGCCTTACAACACCCAAACATCCTTTGTCTTGCATCATAGTTGCCTAATCTGGGTTTTTGTTGTTTTTGGAATTCTTTAAAGTTTAAGAAACAACTAAGAAACATTTAGGACTGGATTTGACGAAATACTAAGAAACATCCAAGCTGAAGCCAGAGAATTTCTATCTAGCTGTATCCTGCGAAACGTAGTTGCTTGTACACACAGTACAACTCTTCTCTGCTGGCCAGGTTTTTTCCTCCTTGTAAACTGTGCCAGGATCACAATAAAGCAAGTCAACGTCAATTGGCATGTTTTTGATAAGAGACATGTCTATGGGAAATATTAGGCTGAAATTAGGCAAAAAGGAAGAAACATTCAAGAAACATAGGCAGGCTGAGTTTCATATACTAACTTGCAAACGCTGTTTTTACTAGTAAATTTTTTATCAAACCAGCAAGAACATCCCACTGCATGCCTCACAAAGCTTGACCATCCTTTTTCTTACATTAAAATTGCCTAATTTGGGTTGTTATTGCCATTGGAAGTTCTAAATTTAAGAAACATTTAAGGCTGTATTTGACGAAATATTAAGAAATATCAAGGCTGAAGGCAGAAAGTTTGTTTCTTATGAAAATGAATGCATGTAGCCATTGTTTATAGTGAGATGAGAGTGCTAGTCTCTAGCCATTTGTGTCATTTTTGTGGCATTTGTGGCATCAATTCACATCTATTGATTGGGGATTTAGAATTCATTGGACTGAGTGTCTCTAGTGACCCAATGTCGCTATTTTTCATGCCCTTGTATTCTATGCTGTACCATTAGTCATCACAACTTGCAATGGACTTGTTACAGGGCTCGTGCAAGTCCTTGAACTCCTTGAAAAGTGCTGGAATTTGAAATGCCTTTTCAAGGCACTTGAAACTCCTTGAAAATGATAACTTTTCCTTGAACATTGATTACACTCCATGAAATATTTGAATGTTTGCTGTTTACTTCCCTCAGCAGTAAGCAATGCAAAAAATAAATATGAGAAATGTAATGTAATGTATTCAATATTTAAAGTGAATAACAGAGTTAAGCTAAAGCTTGTTTACACTCTGGTTCACTGAAAAAATAAAAAAAGTGAAAATAAATATAAATAGATAAATGAATAGGTAATAAATAAATAAATAAAAAAGTATATGAATAAATTAATTTGAGTTTTATTTATCAATAAAAAGTCCAGGTAAAATGTCCATTTATAGTGAGTGTAATTCACACTCTTGATAATATCCAAAAACAAATTTAATTAAGGTCATACAATAAACTTGTGATATACCAAGATATTCGTAGCATTTCTGTGAGCTCTTTCAGAAGAAATGAAATACCCACAAAGGTTTATTAATTTAAAGGCCTTGAAAATTGTTTTTAGTCCTTGAATAGTCTTTGAAAACACCTTAATTTTCGTATCGAAATCCTGCATGAATCTTGTTTTTATCCAAGAGGTTACTAAATGATAACGTTTTTAAGCCCTATGCTCTCTAATTTGCACCTCTTCATCCATTACTTCCATTTTCAGATGTTTTGCAGATTTTTTAAAAATCAAATTCGGCTGAATACCATCTGCTCATAGATTGAAACTCTAGCATTTAAAGTTGCTCTTTTCCGAAGGTAGAGTTATGTTAGTGTAAGCATTCATTATCATACCTGAGAACTCATTAAAAATATTAAGAAACAATTTTGAAGTTTCATTTTTATTTGTAGATTGCCTAAGCGTTCGTAAAGACGACTTGGAAATGCAGATCTTTCGTGAGTTAACTGAAGTGAGTTACGCCCAATTTCATCTTTTCATCATTAACTTTTTTGGCTTCAGAAGTATGTTCTATTGTTTTCTACCGTTTTTCTCACTTAAGTTTAGAGTTGTTAGGCCTAGTGCCACACATGGGTACAGATTTTTGTGGAGTAAGCCTTCCATTTGTAGCTCTGCTGTCGAATCGGGAATCCTATCTGCTCGGTAACGTTACGACTCAATTTTCCACAGTTTACAGGGTCCACACTGGTTTTGGAAAGTTATTTAAATTGAAAATGCCATTTTCCAGGACCTGGAAAGTTTGGAAAGGAGAGAATTTTCAAAAAGGCTATGAACAAGTTTTGGATTTTTGTTTGGAAAACTTCTAAAGATATCATCAAATGAGTGTAGCTCAGTGTCGCATTAAACTCCATGCATGTTATATTTGCTCATTTCACTATTATAATACAAAACATAGTCCTCCAAGATATTATAAAACATATCATCGAAAATAGCGTTTTTCTATTCTTTTGGAATTTCAAAATGAAAATAAAAATGAGTTTCGTGGTTTTTGGAAATTTGATTATTTGGCTTTGGAAAAGTTTTGGAAAAGTTTTCTACGTTTGATTTACGAGCGTCTAAGTTTTATTTTATATGTTTTTGAAGGTAGAAGGAAAGCTGCTCCAGTTTCACATGGCCAATTTGGAGTATGCATGTGGAGCTCCTCTAGAGCGCGTGTCTGCGTTGCACTGGAATCAAAACGAATCGATGCTGCAGTTTGATGGAGAGCATGCGTGGATGGAGAGTGGATTTGCACCTATAATCGACAAATTTGCTGAAGGCCTAGATATCCAACTTGGTTGTGAGGTGCTAATATTTTGTTTACACCACTTAGTATTGAATGCTAGTGATAACTTTTCTAGAATATATTAAGTTTCCGCTTCCATCTTACACGTTAGGCCTAGTTGGGTTACGTTAGTTTACACTAGGTTTATTTGTTTGCAACATCCATTTCTTTTCAAGAAACAAATTTTCTGGCCTCGGCCTGGAGATTAGGTAACTGTGATGCAAGAAAAAGGAAGTTCAGGTTTTGTGAAGCATGCAATGGATGTTTCTATTTTCTTTCCATTTTGATGACCAGTTTTCTTGTAAACACAGTTTCTTAAAGTTGTTTTATGAAACTCATTCTGCCCATGTTTCTTAAATTTTTCTAAATTTTAGCCCAATTTCAGCCTCATGTTTCTTACATACATGTATCTTGTAAAAACAAGCGTGCTTATGTTTGTTATGTCATTGATTTACTTGATCACTTTTGTTGCATGCCATTAATAATGTTATATGTCATTAATAGTGTTATATTTCATTATTAAAGTTATATGTCCTTAATAATGTTATATGTCCTTAATAATGTTATATTTCATTACTAATGTTATATGTCATTAATAATGTTATATGCCATTACTAATGTTATATGTCATTAATAATGTTATATGCCATTAATAATGTTATATGTCATTAATAATATTGTTTGTCATTAATTATGTTAAATGTCGTTTATACTGTTATATGTCATTAATAATGTTATATGTCATTAATAATGTTATATGTCATTAATAATGTTGTATGTCATTAGTAATGTTATATGTCATTAATACTGTTATGTCATTAATAATGTTATATGCTATTAATAATGTCATATGTCATTAATTATGTTATTTGTCATTATTAATGTTATATGTCAATATGAAGTACAAGCTTTGGGCTAGAATCACTATCTTTTAGAGGGAGTTTACTCTGGAATACCCTAGATCACAATATCAAAAATTAACCAAATCTTCTAGCATTCAAAAATTAGATAAAAAAATTGGTCTGGTAAAGAATGCACCTGCATGATCTGCCGCTATCTTGTTATTTTAGTATTTGATACTTTGTATATAGTTATTTGGTTTTTTTGCATTGGAAATAATTGGTTTAAATTAATATTAAGTTGCTGTTGTAAATACCAACTTTAAATATGGATATATGAAACATAAAATGAAATATGAAATATGAAATGAAATGTGAAATATGAAATGAAATATGAAATTATTAGTTTACGCGTCTTTGTTTTTTGTAGTTTTACTTTCACCATCTTGGCAGATTTGCATATTTCATGCTGAAATGATGAAATTTCATCTCATCTCTCTTTCTTTAGTTGTTCTATGATATAACAGGGCTGTTCTAAATTCTCTGAACTTCATGTCAATCATATTGTATTATATTATACTGATATTATATTATATTACATTATGTTGTATTTTATCAGTTAGTATAATTTAAGTCCACCCATCCGTTGTTACTTGCTTGTGTAGTAGTTGTTAGCATGTGCCATACAAGATGCGAGAATTCTGTTGCAATGCTAAACCGTATTCAGGGCATTTTGTAACGTGTTCTTTCTTTCAATTAGGTGACTGAAATAGATTATTCTGGAGATCGTGTACAAGTAAAAGATCGTGATGGTAACGAATTTATTGCAGACAAGGTAACTGAATTACTCTAGTAAACTTCATCTTCTTCTTTGAGTGCCACGTCAAAAGACATTGGCAGCAATGAGTTAAACGTACATACATAACGTACAGACATAAAGTTGTTCTGGTAAACGAATATATCTTAATCTTTTACTTGTAGATTCGTTGTAGTGGAACTTGTAGGGGTCATTCCATTAGTACGCATGCACCATAGTGACCAAAGTTTGACCCCCCTCCCTCATCGTATGTACATGTACTCTTGCTACGACCCCCATTTTTGTACGTTGTCTTACCCATCTAACCCCCTCCCACACCATTCTAGCAGAAATGTTTTTAAATATCCAATCAATAATTCCATAGAGAAAAAGACTGTAAAACATTTGAGAGACAGGAAAATAATCTTATCAAATGTTTTATAAAACAGTAATGAAAGTTGTCGCTCTGTGTTAATTCGTAACTTTTTTTAACTGTTTCAGAAGAAGTGAAATACCCACAAAGGTCTATTAAGTTAGAGCTCCTTGAAAATGTTCATTTTAGATCTTGAATGGTCCCTGAAAAGTCCTTGAATTTGATTATCAAAATTCTGCACGAACACTTTATATTATATGCGAATTAATTTGGCTTGATAAATGGTCCAATTCTCCATGCAACTATATTGTCCGTTTGCTTTGCTTTTTTAGAGCGCAGATCATGACAAATAGATGAAAAGCCTTGTGAATCTTCTGTCGTATATTTATGCTAGACTGAACGAAAATTTCAGCCTTGCCAACATGAAGGAGATATTGGAATTGTCGTTTAGCCTGCCATATGCATGCTAAATTAAGTTTAAATGGTTTTCCTCCCTGTGTCATGATCTATGTTCTAAAGCCACCAATTCCCTGCGATTTCCATCTTTATTGCTTCTGACTAAGGCCATACCCAGTTTCCTGGATCAATTTTCCTGCTTTTTGATAAAAGCATCACCTTCCAGACTTTCACTTTTGTCCTGTAGCTATTAGCAATAGTACCAGAAGGCAAACTTTTTATCTTTCAAGCCTTAGCTCAATTAAGGCACTTCTGAATAGCACGTGCTTTTCTTAAGAAGGTACCTCCCCCCTCCCTACTTCTCCTTGTTTTCCTTACTATTTTTAATACATACCTCCCTCGAATTTTCACTGGGAATGGAGATTGAGGGGAAAATCTGTTTTTGTTATTTTTTGATTATGGATAAAGCTCGCTGTTTACTTCATAATATTCAATATCTGATAAGGTTGAAAGTTATCTCATATTTCCTAACTTTGCTTTAGGTCATTGTTACTGTCCCACTTACTGTTCTCAAGAAAGAGACCATCCGGTTTTTGCCAGAATTGTCAGATGCTAAAAAGTCTTCGATATCAAATCTTGGAGCTGGAATCATTGAGAAGGTATGCTCAGACTTTGTGTTCTTAGCTTGGATCCAAAATGAGCCTTTTTAGATTTGTGTACAAGCTGTTTTTACTATGTTCCATTCCTAGAAACGTTTCGCGCGCTCGGCAGCACTCATCAGCACCCTGTGGTACACGGTTTTTTATAAGAAACCACTTTATAAGCAACCCAGTACAAGACAGCCTAAAATTTAAGAAACTGTTAGAACAACAAGGACAGAGCTAAGAAACTTCGATAAATTGGACACTTAAGCTGTTGCGTAGTTCAACGTAAAGCTGAACCACAACATTGTGAATATGACGTTGCTTTAGAATTTATCTCACACTGACGCATTTTGTTTGTTATGATACTATTAGTTTGCTACGTCAAAGTTTTGTTTACGTTTTCATTGCAATTTCGTTCATTAAATTAAGAAACTTTTAAGAAACTTTTATAACTAGAATGTGGCCAAAAATTAAGAAACTTTTACTACTTGGCCTTGAAGTAGGTTTCTTATATAAATAAAGCGTCTCATTCTAAAACATGGACACGTAATCGCAGAATTTGATTCTACGATTGTTGGGACTGGTAGATAGGCCTACGAGAATTTGAATATTAAATTTTGTGCAGTGAAACTTTTTACATTGGGGTCTTATTGTGAACCGTGTTAATAATAAGTAACATAGAAGTTTTTCCATGCTGTTTCATGACATTCCTAGCAATATTATTTAAGCAATACAGAACAGTTATAGCAATTTGAGATTTATTCTTCACGGGGAAGTAACTATTTGAAGATAGACATATTGATTATCTTTTGTTCAAAGTTCTCTCGTGTTTTCCAGTTGCCATATCCTTTGCTGCTTCCTAGAATTCAAATTCCATTATGAAATTTTGTGTCATGGTAAATAGTTAGTATAAACTAGTTTTATTTTAAAACTATGTAAATGCCAACTTTAAATAAATATTTGATAATGATCATGATGAGATAAAGAATGTTGAAAATTCTATGTTTTTTATAATTTGCAATATATATATATATATATATATATATATATATATATATATATATATATATATATATATATATATATATATATATATATATATATATATATATATATATATATAAATACACGTATGTATATAGATATATATTTATATATTTCATCTTTTGATATGTAGGTTATGTTGGCATTCAATGTGAACTTCTGGAAGGAAAAGGTTGGTGAAGCAGATTTTTTTGGTCGAATTCCAGACACGGAGAAAGATAGAGGATTGGCTTGCTTGTTTTACGATGTTTCATTTAAGGTATCTTTTGAACATCTTGTTGTTTACTTGTTTTTCCTTCTGAAAGCCCTCATATTTTGTTCTCGAAATAGATTCAGTTTAATAATTCCTAATTAAATGCTAATTCGTTTGATAATTTTTCCTTTATTTTAAGTCATTAGATCATGCTCATCTTTTAGTTTCCTCTGCGGAAATGCTAATTTAGTCATTTCAAGCAAGGCCCTGTTGCTTGGGCTTTTAATATTCCACAAATATAATTTCACGATCGATATCTCGAGTAATTTTTGCATATTAACCTCAAATCTGTTGATTAAGTTCAAACTGTTCAAGGAAAATGGTGGCTTTGAGATTGAATAATCAAAAAAGTTTTACAAATAGATTATTTTACAATATACTTTTTTTATTTCATTAACGCCAAATCTCTTGATATCATTTTTGATTGACCAATTGTCCTAATTCACAGTTCTGATTGTTATTCGTATTAAAATTGTTTCCTCTGTCCACACGGTAGCATCAATGCCTGCAATATTCTGCTACATTTTCGTGCCCATGGGTAATAGCAACAAAACTGTACTTTGTCTATCCCATTTCGTTTATAATTGCCTTCGAGCAACATATTCCCTTCAGGGGATCGTCAACAAGGCAATATTACCCACTGAAATTTATTGCAATGCACAGTCGAACCTCAATTATCCGGATTCTTCTTGATTATGCAAAAAGTCTGGATAATCAAAATATGAATATGAATATTTGAGTCCAAAAGATTCAATTTTTGAAAGTTTTACTGATTTTAAAAAGTTTTAGCGCATTAATTTTTGAGATTGTCTGTCATTTTGTGGAAAATCAAAATTAAGAATCCAACTAACTAATATTCATGAAAAAATCCGGACCAGAGATAAAAATCCGGATAATCGAAAAATCCCGATGTCCTGCAGCTCACTGCTTAAACGGCATTTGATTCTGATTGCTAGTCGGTTTCTGTTTGAATATTTCTTCATTTGAAGTCATTCGCAACTATTAAAATTTTCATCACATCCACTCAGGGTAGGTGAAGATCCATCTATAGTTATTCGTTTGGAGGGCATTCCTTGTGCTATCGGCCTGGGAAGTGCGGTGGCATGTTCCTTGCTACCTTTGTTTCTCTAGTTTTGCCACAAAGTTCCTAATCCTTAATAGATGGCAGTGAGCAAGCCTGTTGAACCGTCAACCCTCTACACAGAAAGGAAAATGGAAAAGGAATGGATTTGGTGGTACGGCGTAGCGAAATGGTCCTTGCTCACTCGCGTGGCTTGCAAGGAACATGTCTATAAGAAACAGGAAGCTGAAATTTGACAAAAATTAAGAAGCATTTAAGAAACATAGGCAGGCTGAGTTTAAAATAATGACTTGCAGAAGCTGATTTTACTGGGAAAATTTTGATTAAAATTGCAGGAAAATAGAATGAACATCCATTACATGCCTCACCAAAACTGAGCATCCTTTCTCTTGCATTACAAGGGCCTTATCTGAGTTATTATTGTCATTGGAAGTCTTTAGAGTTAGGAAACATTTAAACATTTAAGACTGGATTTGGCGAAGTATTAAGAACCATCCAGGCTGATGCCAGATAATTTGTTTCTTATAAAAAAACGCTTGTATTTTTATCAATCATGAAGGAGATGGCATTATGACATAGATGCTTCAGCTCTCAATCTTGAAATGCTCTTTTCTTTTATGAACATTGAGAATCTTCAAAGCGTTTTATCTAAGGGACTATTTTGATTTCATCTCAAATAAATCGATAGTGATGTATCGTTGATAGAAATCACGTTAAATTTGCTGGCGTCGGTTTATCTACAGATTACTGCAGCGTAATTTAACTAGATTATTTCGATTTTGATAAAATGATTACTGATTTCACCAACAATTGTGTAATGTTCTAAGACGGTGTTCTTTATTAAGCTTTGCGTTACGCCCACATTCACTGGCTTTTTTTTCTCTATCCCTCAATTAATGTCATTAACATTTTATCTAAATCCATAATTAAATGAAAATAACTTGTAACTTTGGGGATTAGCTTAACATTAACTTTATCCAAGACCACTTTTAAAAGTTGACTTAGGTGATGCAGTTGTGATTTTCGTTTCTTTTTTGTTGAACATCACACTCAGGGTCCGTGCGGATTTTGGAGAGTTCTGGAAAGCTATGGAACTTGAAAATGCCATTTTCCAGGACCTGGAAAGTTTGGAGAAGAGAGGATTTTTAAAGTGGCTATGGAAAAGTTTTGGATTTTTGTTTGGAAAAATTCTAAAAATATCCTAAGATTGATGTAGCTTAGTTTTGTATTTGACACTGTAACTTTTGTGTTTGTTCGTTTTACTAATTATAATACAAAGCACAATCCATCAAAAAATTATAAAATGTATCGTCGAAAATAGTGTTTTTCTATAGTTATGGGGTTTCAAAACTAGAATTAAAATGAGTTTCATGGTGTTGGGCATTTGGTTATTTGGCGTTGGAAAAGTTTTGGAAATTTTTTAAAGGAGTTTGCAAGAACCCTGTACACTTTTTATAAAAAAACTAATTTTTGCTTCAGCTTCAATTTTGTTAATTTTAATTTTGATCATGTTTTGAAACTCTTTTCTTGCCGCGGGAACCAATCGATCGTCTCAATTTTCTTAACTTTTCCAAAAATTATAGCTAAGATTTTTTGAAACTTTATCTTGGCTTTACTGACAAACTGGCAAAAGTAGGTTGCCCTGTCTTGTAAACTCGAATTTAAGGTCTACCTTTTTCATTTTGAGTATAAGACTGAGATAATATCTATTTTTGGCAAACTTAGAAACTAACCTCTGGAACTTGTACTTTGTGGTTTCTAAAGATGTTTGTAAAACTTTGGTCTTTTAAACTTCATTTTCTTATAAGCGTTTTTCTCATAAAAATCGTGTCATGCAGCTCCCTCATTCATCACAACTTGTCATGAATCTCCACGCCCCGCACCCCCAAATTCAAACCCTTTGGGCCTCAAACGTCTGGTTTTATATCAATATTCTCATGTCATTCGCTTGGAATCCATAGCATCGTAAAATTGGATATTTAAAGCTCTGTTCGTTTCGTTTTAGGAAAAGGCTACTAACTTCACACCGAATTTTTCATATCACAACATCATTTAAAATTACTATATTTTCTAGAGCGTAGCGCTGATTGCGCTACAGCGTGGAATAGGGCGGGACGTACCCGGGTGCAATATTGAGCCAGAAAATAAACATTGAAGACCGAATAGAAGTACATTAGGAATTATGGAGATATTATAAGAAGAGGAATTTGATAGTAGAAAATGTTAGTAGGAAGCAAAGAAATTTGAGGAGGGTATCGAGGTGTGTATTTTTCTACGAAGCTACGAAGTGTCACTTTGAATTGTCAATTTCTCCGCAGGAAACTCACGCTCTTGTAGCTCTCGTTGTTGGCGATGCTGTTGATGGAGTGAAAACCCTTTCAGACCCTGAAATTGTTGAGTGCTGCCTGGAGAAGCTAAGAAATATGTTCCCAGATGAAGTAAGTGCATGATTTACTCAGCATAGGCGTCAAATCTTGATTGGCTAACAAAGGAATCACCATTGAAGGATTCTTGCCAATAGTATAGGCGTCAAATCTTGATTGGCTAGCAAAGGAATCACCATCGCAGGATTCCTGCCTATAATGTTGAGAGAATTCGTTCGAGAAATGTGTTTTGGTGGTAAATAGTGTAAAAAATTATATCACATAGTTTCGAATAATTGAAAAATATTTTGCAAGCATGTTCAGACGGCTTCAATTCACATTTCCAGAAGGAGCAATTTTATATCTTGTGCAGATCAAAAGTTGTCGACATTACAAGCAAAGATGAGTGGCCTTAATGAAAGTTAAATCTTTTTTATTGCAGAAAGTTCCAGAGCCTCACAGGTACTTTGTAACTCACTGGAACAGTGAAACTTACATTGAAATGACGTATTCTTACGTCGGGGTTAATGGTTCCGGTGTGGATTTTGATAATCTTGCCGAGTCAGTAGATGAAAAACTGTACTTCGCAGGAGAGGTGAGGATTCAATTGCGATGTGATTCTCAAATTTGCTATTGTTATGCTTTTCTATCCTTAATGTCACTAACAAATGTTTAAAGGCTTATTTTCATTTCGTTTGAACCAATATGTAGGTGTATCCTGTTACCAATGAAACCTTTTTGCTCACTGGATTGAACAGACCCCAGTTACATAAGAAAACTCCTTTGGTTGCAAATTTTTTAACCCACGCCATCTAAAATTCATAGAAACAGGATAATGTTGTATCTTTGCTATAGGGTTGCTACTACTATTTCAGGATTAAATTCCCGGATATTTTCAGTGAAATGCTACCCATTTCCCTTGATTTTCCCTGATATTCTTAAGCTCATCAATTAGGGTGCTATCACTTCTTTCAAGAGATATGGGGTTTCAGAGAGCCTTGAGCTTATTTTTGGCTGTTTAA
Source organism: Cassiopea xamachana (assembly GCA_900291935.2). Classification (NCBI taxonomy): domain Eukaryota; kingdom Metazoa; phylum Cnidaria; class Scyphozoa; order Rhizostomeae; family Cassiopeidae; genus Cassiopea; species Cassiopea xamachana. Next base: position 3,472,334 of record OLMO02000277.1, read on the forward strand.
ATTTTTATTTTCAGAACATTACGGAGTGATATAACAATGTTTAGCATTTAGCAACTATCACACTCAACTGGATGCATGATTGAACATATAGAAATTCACCACTCTGAAATGAAACAATTAGAAACTCAAAAGTTCCCAAATTTCCATGATTTCTCAGAAAATCTTTCTTTTTTCTTTGATTGAAAGTAAAATTCCCAGATTTTCTTTGAATTTCCTGATTTGGCAGCCACCCAGTTGCTACAAGCATGACCAAGCCTTCTTCAGTTTAATGATTTTTTACCTTTCCCAATTAACAAATGTGGAGCCTTAGCTTTTTATGGACTCTAAGATGGGCATTCCTCAATGGTGTATTTACTTTACGCTTCTTCCTTCTGTTAATAAATTCTTAATTTATTTATCACTCACTGTTTTGCTTGGTTTAGGCAACCAACAGACGCTTATCACAGACAGTGACTGGTGCATTCATCAGTGGTCTTAGAGAAGCAAGAAAAATTCTTACAAGTAAAACATAAAGAATGTAAAGGACATTTCGACTCCCATCAGGAGTTTAGGCCGTTCGATTGCCATTCCTGAATAGCAATAGTTTTTGGCTTACTGCTGAAAGCATTGTAGTCACTCAATGGAGAAATGCTGATGAGTTGATAAACCAGAAAGTTTGAAACTTTGGTCTGTATATTTAGAGATACATGGTAGCATCTTACAACAGTGGAGAGTTGTTCCTAAGCCAAATGGTGTAGTTGAAAATTTTCCTATTACTACATAGGATTAGAGTTCTAATTTTCAAACAAGGTATTTGTTTCTTGCTAGTGAATTTGGTATGTACTTCAACACTGCTGCAAATATTTGGTAGGAAATCAGAGTACTCTTATGTGCCTAATTGCCACCCTCTGCTAATTAATTCTTGAAAAATTTTTCCAACCCCCTGCTCTAATTAGGACCCCCACTTGTTGGTTTTTGTTCAAAAATTTTTCAAAATATGTTTGCAACAAGTATTGTGAATGAATCTTTTTGTCTGTTAGCAATGTTTTGTGCTGCTTACAGTGTTGCATCAGTGATGCCTGATTTATGAACATAGAGTGCATCATAGCAGTATTGTCTTAGATTTTAAATGTTTATTCTACCCCACCCCACTTATTCCAGCCCCCAGCTTATTAAATTCTTCTAATGTTTCCAACCCCCTACTTATTCTGGCCCACCCAGCAACTAGGCACTTAAGAGTAGAATGCAGCATTTAAGTGTTACATCCAGCTGCAGAAAGTCAACTACCCCTGAGAAGCCTGTGCTTTCTGGTGCATCTGTATACTATTTCAGGTATGTTAGTGGCATTCAAAAAGTGGGAGGGGCACATGCATTCAGAGGCACTCTCAAAAGCAGAGAAAGGCAACTATGTGAGCTGAAAGGGCACTTTACATGCAAATTTGAGAAAAGCAGCGCAGGCACGTGCTCCTTGTTTCCCCCAGTCCCTATGTCCAAAAGTTGACTGTGCACCTATACCATGCATGGGCAAGCTACGGTTTGCGGGCTAAATCCAGCCCACAAAGAGTTTTGGTCTGACCTGCGAAGAACTTTCTGTGTTCTCTCCTGTGAAATTGATGAATTTTTGAAAAATTTGTGAAATTTGGGTTTTTGTGATAAAAGGTTATTCCAAGCCTAAAGATCACTAGACAGTGTGTTTTTTCAAGATTTACAAGATTATTCCCTGCAATATGGTTGAATTTTGTTAAGCTACTTCCAGAAAATTGTGATGAAATATTTTAATCCTTTGGTTAAATACTAGGCTGCTATATCCACAATGAAAGGAAACTAGACATCATCTGAGAGCCCAATGTTCCAAGATTATGACATGAATGCTTTTGAAAAGATTTTACATACCTATATTTCATCCCTTAAGAACACATGCACATGTGTATAACATTTTATTACATGTCTTCTGTTTATGGCCTGTGGCCTTCAGTAAAACACAAAAATTGGCCCATATAAGAAAAAGGTTGCCCATGCATGAACTATAAAGATAATTTGTTCACTAAATATCAGGATGTAAAGCTAGAGAAGCAGAAATTTGCTAGTAGTGGGGTTGAATTTGGTGTTGCAGAAGCATAAACTTTTGTAGACATTTTTTGTATGTAGTATATACTATTTACCTTTTATACAAATTTATTTTTGTTTTCTTAATACTAATTTTACCATAGGTTTATCTTTATATTGATAACATGAATTATATGTAAGCATTATGGTGATTATACACTATCTACAGCTTTTAAGCTGGTAGTAGTAGTTTTGTTGTATTCTTAATGTAGCTGCTCATTACAAATGGGATTTTCTTACATGTTTTTATATCTGACAGAAGCAGGCAAATACATATTTTTTAAATAAGAAATATGGCTACAATAAGCATGAGGTTGAAATTAGGCAAAAATTAGGAAACATTTAAGAAACATAGGTATGCTGAGTTTCAAATAATAACTTGCAAAAATCGTTTTTAATAGCAAGTTTATGATCAAACTAGCAAGAAAATAGAATGCACATCCATTACATGCCTTGCAAAACCTAAGCATCCTTTTCTTGCATCACAATTGCCTAATCTGGGTTGTTATTGCCAATGGAAGTCTTTAAGTTTAAGAAACATTTAAGACTGGATTTGATGAAATATTAAGCAACATCCAGGCTGAAGCCAGAGAGTTTGCTTCTTATAAAAAGCATGTAATAATGGTTAGCAAAGTCTGCAACAAACCAATGGAGTTTTCTATGACAGCAGATTTCTCCTTTTTGTCATCATTAAATGTGTACAAGGCAATGGTGTGACATATTGTTTTGCTTCCCTAGTAATACAGTCAGCTGGAATATCAATACATCTGATATGTTTACTCCAAATAGCTACCAATTTTGGGATTACATAGGAAACAGCTTCATGGTCAATAAATATTAACTATTCATACTAGGTTTCATAAACCTTGAGGATGGACTGTTGAAGTTACAAATATTGGCTAGCAACACAAACTAACCATTCAAGAACCCCCATATTTATTGGGAATGAACTTTTACAAAGCAAGACTAGAGTTGTTTTACAATTTCTTCTTTGAAAATAATTCTTCTAACTAACAACAGAATTCATATAAATGCATCATGAAATCAAATTTCAATTACAACACCATAATCAGAGCCACTTTTAATACTGTTGGGGCCAGAGTTCATTAATCTGTGTGAGCATGTGAGTGTTGTCAGCACACAAAATACCATGCTTCAAATTCTGCAGGCAGTGTAATTCAAATCTGTATCACGCCATCTATTATGATTCATATTTTCTGCATGCACATTTTTCTCAGATCTGCACTCACAGGCAAGGAATATTATTAATGAGGTTTGGTTGGGGTTCTAGGTCCAAATGTGCTGGGGCCTTTACCATATGCCTAATTAATACACATTTTTTATAAGAAGGTCATGCTCAGCTGCTCAAATATATAAGAAGGTCATGCTCAGCTGCTCAAAAATTTAAGAAAGTTCAGTACTGGATTTTTGCAACTTAGGAAAGTGTATTAGAGCTTACGCATTTGAAGTGTCATGTATGCCATGGTGTTGGCTACCCTCCAAAAGTTTAGCTTCTGTTATTTACTAATATTTATCATTATTTCAAGTTTACATGGAGCTTTTTCACTTTCCATTGATGTACATGCACAAAACATCAAAACTCAAACTTTTTTTCTAAAAATATCTTAAGAGAGTTCTGACACTGGAATCATGAAAAAGCTAAGAAATTTTCAGTACTGGGTGAAAAAAACTTATAAAAAACTTTTTCTCTATGCCATATGATAAGTATTCAGATACCTGATTACACCTTATTAGCTTATAAAAATACAGCTCAGGACCCCTAAAATAGGGACTTTTAAGGGTCCTTTGAGACTATTGGCAAATGTGCCCCTGAATATAATCTACACTCGAAGTTAAACAAATTCGTCATCATTCACATCATAGTCCACCATTGCCTTCTCCAGCATAAACCACCGTCCTAGCATTCCAATATCGACTATTCTTTCGTATAATTTTATCCATCGTGGCTGAACATAGTAGCAATTTTTATCATAAGCGTCACACTCGTCCGGAAAGTCATTCTTCAAAATTATGGAAAACAGACCAAGATTTTTACACACAAGTCTGTTCTGATGATAGCTAGTAATAAGATCTCTCACAAGGGCATCCGATGCTTTGTTTCTTACCAAACTGCTAACTTGAAGTAGGTCATTCGAGCTTTTAAAAAGTTCATCAGCATAGCTCTGCAAATCAGGCCTTTGACTACTGCAGTAAGCGCATAGGCCCAATATGCCAAGCTGAGAAGCAAATTTTATCGGTTTTTCTCGAATATATATCACAGCAGACTTTGCGACTGCTTTATAATCAGTCACTAGAAGATAAGCTTTTGCAAGTCTCCCTTGCTTCAGGCTTTCAAACTGCGGGAACAACGCTCGGTTCACTTTTGTAACGTTCTTCCATGCGGCCATCTTTCCTTGACGAAAGCCTCTTTTTTGCAGTCTCGTACTGACAATGTTGGCAAGGCAACAATATATACCTATCTGTTTGCAAAGTACTGTAGAAGCAACTGAAAAACAGTTTAGCATTACTGACGTTTTGTTGAATTTAATGCAAAATAATCATGATTCCTCCAAGTGCATCTCTTGTTAAGTATGATAACCCAGTGTTGGTCAGTCGAAATACCGAAAAGAAATCTCCAAGGGTGAGTCAGTCGTTTCTGTAGTTCCACTAATGCTCATTTGTCTTTCTGATATTTGTTACGTCGCTGTCTTCATCTATTTCTAAGTTTTATTTATCGTTTCGAAGTTTTTCTTTGCTCCATATCGTGTAATGTTGGAGAAGGAAGAGCACAAATATAAAGGAAATATACCAGTACTTGCTTAGCATTTGTTTCAAAGTGTTCGATTCGGATAATATCAATTAGGGAATAACAGTTGGAAGTTCGTAACCTGTAGATATCTGCCTAGGCCAATACTGTCCAGGGGCTTCTCCAGAAGTTACGTAAGTGCTAAGACAGGCAGTAATTTTAAGTTCACTTGTGTATATATGTCTGCATGGAGTTCCTCGAGTTACTGGAATATATCCTTGGGGCTCTACTCCAGCATAAAGGTTAAAACTACTGAGTTAATATGATGTTAATCAATTTAACTTAATTGAATGTGTCTGCTGGAAATTGTAGTTTAATTATAAATTGTAAGGAAAGTGTGACAATCCAAGGTGCACTCCATGCACTTAGGCCTGAAGATCTCTAGTTTGGAGTTAGCTTTCCTGTCAGTGTGACAGCATGGATATAGCCAAAACTGTGCTCTTTGGCATAGTGGCATGGTAAAACACAGATCCTGGTACCCAGTTCTTTTGATCTTTGCACCTCAGGTGTACACCAAGGTTTATTGTTACCAGGGCCTGAAAATTTTTTTCTTCCTGGCAGCAAAAATAAATGTTCAAATATCCTGTGGAACAATTGCAAAATTTCCTGCAGCTAGAAGCAATGTATTCTAATTTTTGTGATTTTAAGTGGTAAATTTAAGACTGAAGCATTTCTTGGAAAGCACAGCTGTAAAATGAACCTTAGAAGAAGAGCCACAATGAAAAATATTGTATTTTTTTCAGTTGTTTAATATGACATAATCAGAATGCAATTTAGGCATATCCATACTAATTAAAATGTGAGGCATACCATTTAGATTTGTCTTAGTATGGATATGTCTAAATTAAAATGGTTTGTCTTGTTTTCTGATTATGTTGCATTACACAACTGAAAAGAATTACAATGTTTTTCATCATGTCCCTTCTTTTATGGAAAATTTGACTACAAAAATTGAGTTATAACTTTAAGTGTTGATTTATTCTTGTCTACTCCACAAAAGGCAATCATGAATTCTGTCCGATCATATTGCATATTAGATTAAAGCATGTATCAAATAATTGCTTTAAAGCTCATAAATGATATTTGAACAAATGCTTCACAGAAAGTGGAGATGTGCCTTAAAATTCTATTGGAAAAGAGTTCTTGCAAACAAAAGTTTACAGTTGAAAAGTTCTTGGCAATGCCGCTGCCAGTGGTACCAGACATTTTCCAGCCCTAATTATTACCATTTACCTGAGGAGCTATTAGCACACCACAGGCATGAGTTTTACATGGGTTGCACCAGAGTGACAATGAGATAACATAACAAAAATTTTGGTACAATATGACATGTATTTAGTAGTTTCAAAATCACAACAGTATTCAGCCATGCGCAAAAAGTTGTCCTGTGTGTGAGCTGTTCAAAAGTCTTGTGTCAGCCAACTGGTGGCTGAGCAAGATTAACTGAGGGTTGCTCTTTCCGAAAGAAGCTCCAGTAATTTTGAATAAAGAGTTAATTTAATGAAAAGACTAAGCTTCCAAATGATACAGATATTGTAGACAAGAAAACCATAGATAACACTTCCAATTACTGCTACAGTTAATAGTAGTGTTGTTGTCCAAAAGCTGTAACAAGGAAGGCTGTGCTGTAAGAAACATGTGGACCACGCCTTTAGCCACACCCATTTTTTGAATGTATGACAACAATGTGCTTGTCAAACCAATGTATGTGAAAGTGCTAAAAGAAGGAGAAAGCAATTATTGGGTTGTAGCATTCATCTTCTATTAATAGGCACATGCTTTTCCTTTCTTCTCCTTTGGCAAATTCATTGTTATGAACTTATCCAGTCTAAAAGATGTTTGATGAAGGGGGACTCATAATCTTAACAAGGGGTGCTGAACCCTACTGATCCCCCTCCATGAAACCCCTAGTTAATATGCTTTTCAGAGCAATTGCTAAGTTCCATCATTAGTTTTGAAGGCAAATAAACTTGGGAGGATTAACAAAATAGAGTAGAAAATAATGGTTTAAATAATCCTAAATAGTAAGTAAATGCAAAATCAAAATAGAGAAAGAGGAATCAAAGGTTGTTAGGAATAAAGAGCTCTCCATAGGATGAGGATTCTCATACATAGTCAAATCTGCTTTTCTGACAGCCCTGTGCAGTTTCAGACACATACCTGGGGGGAAGGGTGCAATGCTCCCCAAATGAAAAGTTTTTCATGGTCTTGTCCACCAAAACACTTATTAACTTGGAGATTTACATGATAAAATAAAGCTTTTGCCCCTCCAATGTGATTATACAGGCAGGCCTTGCCCTTCCAAGGCATATCCTCCAGTTATGTGATTGTGCTGTTCCCTACTTGGAATTATTTTTTTATAATTACTGGCATTATTTCTCTGACAAAAAGGACTAGAGTAGGAAAACATTATGTCAAAGGTAGTTCTAGTTTTGGAGCATTTTAGTTTTGACTCAAAATGCTAAAGCATCACTTTGAATGAGACATCATTGACAAATTTTAGGTGGATTTAGAAAGCAATGATTGAGTTGTAGGTAATTGCAGTCACCTTATAGCTCTCTCTCTCTCTCTCTCTCTCTCTATCACTGACCTATCAAGAAGCCTGGAAAGTAGTGTATTTATTGCAAGTCCTTTTTTTCAAAGAATGTCTTTTTTACTTTAATAATTACAAAGAGTCTTGAATAGTTACAGACAGAATAGCATCCAGGCTGCACCTTGAAGGGCTGGCCTTGGGAGTGTTGCATATCCCATTTATGATTTCAGTGTTCCACTCTCCAGATTCCCCACACCCCACTGCTGCGCTGATACATTAAAACTTTGTCAAACATCCCAGACTTATGCTAATAATATAATTTTTGCTTTAACAATAAATCTTTTGTTCCACAACAATAGTTATTGTCTTTCATGGCCTCTGCTGACCAAGCAGTGGGGCTACCAGGCTAGCCTTATTTGCCAAATTTCAGAAATATTGTTGCCATTTGACCAGAGAAATATCATCTGGCCTAAACTTAGATTTTGGCCAAATTTGGGCTTTTTAACAATGCAAACCTAGTTATTGTCTCAGTGTACAAAATTCCACCTACTGTTCTTGCTGATAATCATCAGTTACATTAAGTCACAATTTAAGCTAGCCCTTTTATATGTATCAAAGGGTTGACACAAAGCCTTGACTGGGTTTTGAAATGAAGAATTATGTAGAAAATGGGACTTATTGATTTCAAGCACTCTAGTGGGGACTTATTGGAGAGGAGGGCACATAAGAGAGTGGGCTGAATAAATTTCTTGAAAATGCTCAATAGTAAACTAAATATTTACTGCTTGAAAATAGAGAACAGTAGTCAAATGGTTTAGTTAGTACACCATTAGCTTACAGCAGAGCAAACAACATTGAAAAGTTGTGTAGTAATCATAGAGATAATGGTACTATTAACTCTATGATGTAGAGCGTCTTTATCTGCATTGAGGTAATGAATGACTTTGATTCTTGATATTTTGAGAACTTTTGTTTATGGAGCCTGATTGAGCCTACTCCAGTGCCTCTAATAGATGGGCCCGTCTGTTAATTTCAGGAGAATTTTCCTCCCCCCCCCATTGCTTAGTAACACCCCCTTCTATTAAATTTTACAAGTTGGTTATGATCAGAACTTGCAGAAATTAAATTACCTTTCAATAAAGCAATTTACCAGCATGAATCACCTTCTCTTAGCACTCCTTTCTATTGAAAAACTGCTAGCATGCATACCCCCTTCTATTAGCACCCTATTTTTATTGAAAACTAGCCAACATGAACACCCACTTCTATTCGCACCCACCTTCTATTAAACATTGGCCGGTATGAACACCCACTTCTATTAGAAACACTAGAGTAGTTTACTTACCTCTATGAAGCTTACTTACGCTTGGCAATATTCAATATTTTCTGGGAAACTTACTAGAGAGAGGGCGCTTAATAAATTTCTTGGTCTAGCAAGGGGGCTTTTTGGAGATGGGGGCTTAATTGAGAGGGGGGCTAAATGGAGAGTTAGCGGTCGTTCTTCGTTTCAATTGCTTCTTTAAAATAGTGAAAATGACATCATTATTTGTCTCGCTTTCATTATTTGTCATTTTGAAAATGGACGATGAAAGCACCACACAACTAGCGTTGTCACTTGCTGCTATTTCAAGTGCCGTTGCAGTAATAAATCAGCAGCAGAGCGATTTAAATGTGGCTGTAACATATTACAAGCAGTTACAAAATACACTAGCTTCTCGATACCGCAAGCGTAAGAAGAGAAGAAAGTCCCCAAAGGTGTGGAGCTTGCCTAGGCCCGAAACATCGTGGGCAGAGAACACGTTACTTAATGAAAGAGTATCTGATTTAGAGTTTAAGGGTAGCTTGCGGATTTCCAGAAGTACATTTTGGATTTTGTATAGTATTTGCCATGCAAATATCACAAGAAAAGAAAGCCGGTATAGGGCTCCTATACCCTCAGAAACGATTTTGGCGGTAGTACTGTATAGGCTGGCACATGGTGCAAAATATCAAGAGTGTGCAGATGCCTTTAACATTGGGAAATCTACCGTGCATGAAGCTTTCACTGACGTTGTTAAAATTTTGAATGAAATTAAAGGCAGCTACATAAAGTTTCCTCATACTGTGGAAGATAAACAACGTGTCATAGACTCATTCAAGGAACGGTCTTCACTGCCAAATGTTCTCGGGGCAATTGATGGGATGCATATCAAAATACGAATACCGATAGAAAACAGGGAAGAATATTTTAGCGAATATCAACAATATGATATCGTATGCCAGGGCATTGTGGATGGAAACACAAAATTTACTCATGTTGTTGCTGGCTTCCCGGGGTCAATGCAAGATTCTCAGGTTCTGCGAAACACAGAGATCAGCAACATGATTGACCATGGATTCAAGGCGCCTAAGGTTATCATTAGCAAGACAGAAGTCGCACCCTACTTGGTTGGGGACAATGTGTACCCTCTAACAGAGGCTATTATGACTCCGTTTGCTGATAGTACAACTGATCCAGCTGAGAAAAAGTTTAATAAAGAACTATCAAGGGCCCGAGATGCAGTAGGAAGTGCATTTGGAATGGTAAAGTCGAGGTTTCAAATTCTTGTAAAAGGTGAGGATCAGGTCCCAAGGGTAATTGAAACTGTCACAGCTTGTTGTGTGTTACACAATATTTGTGTTGACAATGGTGATTACTGGAATGAAAACATTGAGGAGCCTAGTTGTAGTCAACTACAGGGGAGAAATACGTCTGATGGCGAAGAACTGAGAGAAAAACTAAAGCGTTATATTTATAACAATGTTTGAGCAATTCTCAAGTACACAACTACTGGTGGTCCCGGGGGACTAGACCCCTTCAGCAAAAAATACAATATTATTGTCAATTTCTTTTCCGTTGGCTTACAAAGATAGTTGAAGTCCAAATTTTATTCGTTTCTTGGGAATATATTCCCACACCAAGGTTAAACGTGCCAAAAGTTGTCTCAAATTGACCTTCCTCACTCTGAAATCTACGAATGCAAATTTGACTAAAGTGAAGCTAATAAAATCCAATGCTACAATACGTTGTAAGAACTTTACGCAAAAATGAGAATAAAAATGAGCAATAATGATAATTACAGTTTATTAGATGTATCAGATTACAGTATAAAACAATTATCTAAAATAGATACTATAGTTAAGCCTAAATTTGGGAAGAAGTGTGGCACAGCTAAGGTGGACAGTTTTCCCATTCCAAGTCTTCTCGTTTCCTTCAAACTAACCAGGCGAATTTCAATTACACGGTTTTTATAAGAAACCCAGCTCAAGGGCTAGTGATGAAAGTTTCTTAATTTTTGGCCATATTTTGGTTCTAAAAATCTCTTAGAAATTCCTAATGTAGCGAACTAAATTGCTGTGAAAGCGTACGCAGAACGAGAATGTAGCAAACGATTTGTCCAACAACAAACAGAATACGTCAGTGTGAGTTAAATTCAAGAGCAATGTCATCTTCACATTGTTTTGGTACAGCATTACGTTGAACCGGGTACTGATTTCAATGTCCCACCTGTCTAAAGTTTCTTAGCTGTTTCACTGTTGTTCTAAACAGGCCTCATTAGAAGTATTTAGTACTTGCGAGTGCAGATCTGAGAAAAATGTGCCTGCAGACAGAGGAATGTTATAGATGGTCATATACAGATTTGGATGAAAAGTGTCTGCAGAAATTTGATGTGTGAGATTCTGTGCCTGCGAGTAGAGCTCACTGCTCGCACAGATTAATGAGCCCTGGTTCTAAAATTTTCTTGAATATTAGGCTATCTAGTACTAAGTTAATTATAAATTGGTTTCTTATAAAAAAATATGTATTTATATTTGAGGCACCATTTACTTGAGTTGTGGGCCTTTTTTATCCGATACGTTCTATGCCGTTGCTAAGCATTTTCACGCCAGTTTGAAAAACGTCATTACTACACGTTGCTGTGAAGGACCATGTGACCCCCTGAGGGGTATGATTGAATTGCACAGCAAAATTGATAACATTTGCGAGAAATTATAGTGAAAAAATGATCCATATTTCTTTCATTCTTTTACTGAACCGTGTTGCCTAGCGTAGGTTTGCGATCATTTTTTGACTATCATTTCTCGCAAATTATATCAACAATTTTGCATTGCAATTCAACCATACCTCTCAGGGGGTCACTTGGTCCTTCACAGCAACATGTGATGTTATCAATCCATGCACGAAAGTGGGGACATTTCTTGTTTTTCCAAGGCGAATTTGCAGACTTGCAGGCGCAGCGGGCGTTATATGATCGCTTCATTACTATTATTTAAATTGTAATGATTTTCGTTTTTGCAGAAAAGTTATTTCATTCGATAAGGGTTCAAGTTGCTTTTAGTTTAGTACATATTAGTGACCAGTATTTGTTCGTTCTTAGAATGAATAGTACAAGCATAGCCCAGGGGCCACATAGGGCATAATATGACATTGCCCAGGGGCCACATAGGGCATAATATGACATAGCCCAGGGGCCACATAGGGCATAATATGACATCACGCTGGCCTAGTACGTTGATATGGGGCTTAAAGGCTGTCACGGCTAGGCTATATGGACTTTCAACCATGCATAGCTCATTAGATGTTTTTACTGGCACGCTAGATAGTGTAGAGAAAGTGGTTGAAGCAATCTTCTAAATGTCAGCTAGTACAGGCGACAACAGGACCCCTAGGTTTCATTTTATTGAAATTTTTTCGCCTGCCACATTGAAGGCCTAGGCGGGCCGTATGTTTGACACCCTTGCTTTATACGTAATTCCCGATGCCTTTTCATGAATTTTGTTAATTGTTTGTCAAGCTATCTGCTGTGAAGCATCAAGATTAAAGGACAGTATTAAAAATTAAAACTGATTAGAGGGTGGGGCGAGTCTCAAAGCCCCGAATAATTTCAGTAACCGGTCCCAGACACTAGTTATAACTGGTAAAAATTGGTCTACACCTTGGTAAAAATTGGTCTACTACACCTAGGTAAAAAATAGTCTACAGTTGCCTTTGGATTTCAGTTGCAGCATTTAGGGTGCAGCTACTATTTGTATAGAGCATGAAGTTTACGCTTCTTGTTCTACAAAAGAGAGCCAAGTGAACGAACACTCATTCCCTATTACAGCCATTATGGGCGGCAATATTCTTATAAATTAAAGTCTTCGTAGAAAATTTTGTAAGGTTTTTTAGGAGAAACTGCCAATCATACGCAGCTTTACATGATATCACATAAAAATAGCTCTTTATTTGATTCCAATATGAGCGTTACCACAAAAATTTTCCTGGGGTTCCCCCAGACTCCTATTTTCCTCCCTTCTTCCTTACTAGTCCACAACCACCTTGAGATCACTCCACAAATCCGCTAGTGAGCGCGTGGTCTTCATGCACTATGCGGATCCAACAGACTCGGCCCTATCTGGCGGACATCCCCCGATAAAAATTCAATTTGCGCCCCTGACTAGAGATTCTAATTGTACAAACATAAACAAATATTCTAATATGTGTCAATATCTTCCAAATCGTCTTCCCGTCTTAGCCTTTTTCTACGTGGGCTCGTTCTAGATTTGGTTGTCTGCTTTCCCTGTCTTGCGATGAGAAGGCCAATGCTTCTTGATATCTCTAGCAATGCCCTTGTCTGATTGCGTGCATTCTCTTCCATTCTTTTCACCACAGCAACCATGTCATCGCCCTGCTTAGCCATTTTTTCAATGACGTCATCAATACGTGCCTGATCTTTTGTAGTCTTCTTGCCTCGCTTTCGAGTTCTTCTGTCTTGAATATGACCTAATGGCTGGGTTCCTGCCTGCTCAGATACCTCGTAGGCAGCATTCTGTTCTCCGTGCACTTCGCTTAAATGCCGCTCTCTAGCTTCAAAGCCATCTGAAGAAGATACTACTGGCACAGCGGCTGACAACGATTCTGTCTCGGAAATGTAGATACTATCTCCTTCAACAGACTCAGCTTCGGTCTTTATTTCTCTTTCGGTCTGATTAGCAGTTTCTACCTCCTCAGAACAAATAATTTTGCCCTGAGGACCAAGAACTCTGCTTATAATATCAAAATAGTCGCATTCTGTATGGGAATGGGAATAGTTTTGATTTCGATCGCATTCTTCTCTGTACTTGCCAATATGGTAGTTGATCTACAAGTAAAAATAATTTTACAAGTGAAAGATCTATTGCAAATTAAAGGATTTGTCACAGTATGGAGCAGAGGATGGTGAAAGTTTGTTGTCATACAAGTGAAGCGGTCCCTCCACCAATCAGAATTGGTTCCGCATATGGCCTAGGAACCGCATATGACCACGTGGAAAAGCTTTACGCTGCTGTTGCGCAGACTTTACTACAACAGGAAAAACAATATTAAATTCAACTCAACTAATCTGCTTTAAAGTGAAACAGCTGAGTCTGTAAACAGGCTAAGTGAAAGGAAGTCGTTAAGGTCATTAAAACTTCTAAAGCCTTGTCCACACTACAAAAAAGGTTACCCAGTGTGAACCCGGGTTCAGCCTGGGTAGAGATAACCCACATAGGATTTTGTAGGATTTTTGTAGTTTGGACACAAACCTACCAGGGTTGAACCAGGGTAAGCTCAGGTTGAGTTTACCCGGGTTCAACCCTGGTAAGTTTGCGTCCACACTACAAAATCTCACGTGGGTTATCTCTACCTAGGTTGAACCCGGGCTCGCCCTGGGTAACCCTTTTTGTAGTGTGGACAAGGCTTAAGGATAGGATATTGGGCTAGCATATATTTTTTGCAAACCCCCCACCATGGAAAGAGTGCATACCTCGCCCCCCAATCGCTATGGAATAGATCATTATATATAGAAATTTTATAAACATACCTGTTACCTGGGCTCACATATAATATACGTTTTTTATACGCCATATTTTTACACGTGATCTAATTCCGTATACTCCCAACTATAAGTCCTGGACTTAGAGGTTCATAAGCATTTTTTGGTGGACTCAAGTAAAAACGGAGGCTCTATATATGTTAAGTCATCATCCTAACTATACACACGGAATGTCAAATGTGAATCTTGGGCATATATTCCGGGGGGGGTTACATTCGGAAGGATATTTGGGATAGTTTACAGGGGGCCTATATTCGTGGGCTTGTATTCGGATTTTACGGTATTTCATAATATAAAAAGAAGTTGCAGGCAGTATGCTATAAGCATGAAGTAAAATGAAAAAGTTAAGATACGTACACACAAAGATGTTTATAAATATATAGTTTTTAAATTCTTAAATTTATCAATTCTTGATAAAAATAACGTAATTCTACTTTTGTCAAAACCTAAATTGTCCACCATCCTCACTCCTGAATTTGAGTTGGATTCAAAATTTCCAAGAGGTAGTCGTTGATAAGTTTCTAAAATGCACACTACGATAGCTGGAATTAAGATCACGCAAAAGAGGCAGCTTTGCGACTGTTGTTTTTCCTGTGTTGGTTTCAAATCCTACAGTAAGTTCAACGAGAGAGAGTGTTTTGGAATTGAGGCAAGTTCTGGCCTAAAGAGTAACCAACGATCAAAGATAGAGACGAGCAAAATAGAATATATATAACAAGTAATTCTGTGAAGAGGAGAATAGTCTTGCAAGAATGAGAAGCACAGAACTGTGACGCCTGTATCTGCCATCCACAAGATGCAAATTGTAACTCGAAATAACATATTAAAGTATTTCTTGATTTTAGGGCAGAAAGAGCACGAAGGGGAATCGAAACAGAAGCCTCAGATGTCCTAGGGCCTAAACTTTGGGGACCGCAAAAAGCAAGTACAGTTGTAGCTTATTGGAGTTGATACCCAGAGGTCGCAGGGGGACCGTATTTTTCTTTGTCCCCAGGCCTCTACTCGGCGACCCTGCGTAATGGTAGCCCATTCATGTCTTCTCCAAGCCCTCTGGGAATCACCACTGTTTATAAAATTTTGCAGTTAAAAATAGGCTAAAAACGTGCAAAAATTCAGCCTCTACAGCAGGGGTGTCAAACTCAAACTCACAGTGGGCCAAAAGTAAGCAGTCACGGGCCAGAATCAATATTTATTGAAAAATTAACTACAACTGATATGTTGTGTTTAGTCTTTTCATATGGAAATAAGCTTTAATTTTGTTTAAACACAAGATCTGGAACAACCAAATCTCAAATCTTGATAGTACAAACACATGAGAAATTAAGTTTGAAATAAAGATATGGTATAAACCGCGGACTATCTTTAGTGCATACTTGATGTGATCTAGCGGGCCAAAGATGAATACATTTCGGGCCAAATTTGGCCCGCGGGCCTGAGTTTGACACATATGCTCTACAGTATATACACTTTCAGGAAGAGTTTCTAATAAGTTAGCTTTTTATTTCCCTATCTTTACATTGTCACCTTCTCTTACTTGAGTCCGCATCACACTCAGATACTTTTGAGTCAGAACCTAAAGCCATTATTAGCGGTGTGCAGTGATTTATCTGGCAATACGGAGCAGTGGGGGGGAGGCTAGCGGCTCCTATTTTGCTATGTAAGAAGAGTTTATTTTATCAATTTAAAAGAGTGTTTTCTTGAAATTAAAAGGTGTCGTTCTAATATTTTTAGGGGCTCCACCCCGGACATATACTTCCATACCCTAATAGGAGCTTCCCACTCGTTCCCAGCCCCCCTCATGAAAAATATACTCCGGTGTCCCTGTTTGTAACTGTTTACTGTAAAGTGAAAGATTGCCAAAGACAACAAACCTTTCTTTTTATCTGTTCTATCGTCCTTGAAATGGGGTATTTTTCAGTAAATTTTGCTAGCACCTTCTTCCAAGCCTTTTTTGATTGGTAACTATTGATATAGTTGTAGTTATCTGCCCAAAGTTGCAAAAGGAACCCTGTTTGCTCGTGAGTCCATTCCGCTCTTGGTCGTGTTGATCTCATCTCATCTTGATTTTCAAAACTGCTGGCTCCTTGCCCAGCAAATTCTCCTTGCAAATGTGGGTACATAAAAATGGGCGTCATATAATTAACTGCTTGTGGAACCATCCCTACTTGATTCACGCACTGACTACCGTAAATTCCGCCCCTCTTTCCTGCAAACCTCATGTCGAAATTCGGCATTTGGTAGTCGAAAGGGCGATCTTTTTGGTTCATCCTTAGCTACTACACAAGTCACCGACTCCGTATTGTGTTTTCCTCAGAGGGCCTGTTCGCATAAAGTGTTGACAACCGCTTGTCAAAGCTGCTTATCATACCGAACACAAAGCATGTGTTCCAGTTTGACAAACTTGAAAATATGTTAGTCAGATTTCCGCTCGCATTGACAGCTTTACAACAATGAATTATCATTGTTTTAACGTGGAATTGGGATCGTCGGGGAAAGAATGGGACTCAACTTATTTTAGGGAACTTTTCTAAGACTATTTCGTGTTCAGGGTTGCCAGACTTAAAAAGTCAAAATATGGTGAAAATTTTATGACAAATCGAAAAATCCTGCTCAGTGGCAATGAAGCTGCGGGTCATTTTATAGTTTCACCCCTAATGCCAATCTGGCAAACCTGATCGTGTTGTAATAGAACTTGACCACACCTCACTTGAGATTTTCGGTTACCTTACCCGTCAAATAACCCCGATTTCACATCGAGCCTCTCGATATTTAATGGCACATTAGAATGCTGTATTGCTCTCGAAATTTGCATAGAACATATACAGACCATGAAGCGGTGATGTGCCGAGATACCTTCTGTTTGGGGGGGGGGCGTTTTGACCAATTGACCAACTATTATTTCTAAGAAATAGTTACAGAAAATACTGTGGCCAACTCTCTTGCAGCATTGCTGACTTTTGACCAACTTTCTTGCAAGTTTGAAAATATTGGGGGGCGCGATGCCCCCCATGCCCCCACCAGCACATCTCTGCCAGGGAGCAAAAAGACGTTGCAAAATATGAAGGATATGAAATGAGGAAGTTGACTTCACCTTTAAGTTTTCAAGGCCACACAGTGTATCTAAGACAGCTCTGAAATAGTCTCTGGACTAGCATACTTATTTTTGCGCGTTTCCACATATCGTTTGAATCAAAGATCGGAACAATCTCTGATTTTCATGTTATTTATTTAATGTGAGAACAAGGCCTTGTAATGAATTTTAGTAGTTGACAGATGATGTGGCTATTCTTCCCTGTTTCATGCTGGCCTATCCGCTTTATCATGCACAGATGCTGCCCTGAGGCAGCACGACCAATGCTCTAATGATTAGCGAAATGTGGGCTGTTTTGTGAACGGGCCAAATGCAGCAATATAATAGGGATATGCGAAGCTGCGCCTGGAAGTTGACAGCGGTACAACTCCCATAGCTCTTAGATATGACAGCGCGCAATCGTCGCCATGACCGTGATAGTCTCTTTAATAACTTTGTTGTTTGAAGTAAGGTGGCACCCATAAACATTTATTCTGTGCCATAAATATTGTCCGCACTTTGGGGGAGGGAGGGGGCTAGCAAAAATGCGGACAAAAGTGGGCAGGAGAAGGAGGAGATTTAGCTGTAAGTGGACACCCTTTTCGGTATGGTGTCTGTAGGAGAGAAGATTGTATTTAAAGCTCATTTCATCATCATCTTCCTGTGTTAAAGATTGAAAAACAAAGGCAAAAGAGAAATATGTACAGTATGCATGCCTTTGTCAAAGAGTTTTTGTTCTTCCATAGTTTTTGCAGCTCTTTAATTGTCTTCCAACTCAGTGTCCGCACTGACAGTTAAGAAAAATGCGGACAGACGTGGACGGGGGAGGGAGGGGGTTGAAAACTGGCAGAAATGTGTGGACATCCTTTTTGGATGACCCCTAACTGAATTGACATTGAACTCAAGCACCGTTTTTTGCTGCCTATCAATTTTTGCAAGCATTCAAGGGGAGTCTTTCGAAGGGAGTCGCTCTTCAACTTTTCTCCCAGTTTTTAGGAGGTTCCCATTCGAAGAAGCGCGCTCTTTCTTTCATAGAGACAATACAGTATTTATTTCATTACATTTAGTTTTCACTTCATATGTTAGCAATCGCTTTGCATGCAACGAAAAGAGCGTAATCAAGCACTAAAAATACATTCAGCTACCGTAAATCCTCGAATTAGCTTGTTTATTTTTAGCATTTTGCAGGGGTGCCGACGTTAGTTTCAAAGTGGAGGGGCCTGGTCTGTAAGTTCGGGGATAATCCCTGAATTCGGCATTTCTTTACTGGCCACAACGTCATAAACAATAGAAAATGGCCTTTTATGGCACCTTTAGGAAAAAGTGTGAAAAAGTTAGCATGCTTTTTATGCAGAAAAAATGGCGGCAGTAGCCCCGATCCCTCCGTTTTGACGCCTTTGTTTTGCATGGGAATAATTTGAGGGGAGAGCTTATTTGAGCAAGAGGAGGGCTTTAACACTTTTTCGTGGAAAGCTATGCCCTTGATGCTACAGGAGTGATAAAACCCTGATGAAACGCTGATAAACTTGGTAGTGCGGAGCTTCAGACAAAAGATTAAAAAACATTTTGTAGAAAGCACTAGGCAAGACCAGGGGTGATATCTAAGGAGGGCTCAGTGGGCGGAGCCCCCTTGTTAACATTTTTGCTCATTTTGGGGGGCTCAGCCCCCCTAAAACTCCTGCATTGGCTTGGCTTTTCAGAGTTTATTGTTCTTGCTTCAAAAGTGCTATGATCAATTGTGCACTGCTATATGGTTATTGAGGCATTTCTTATTGTTGATTATACTATATCAGTATTAAATTAAATTATCATGTTTCCATCTTTGAACATTTGGAAGTGGTTGTAGCTGGGCCACACCCAAACTATGGGCATGGTTGTGCCTAGAGCCCCCCTTGTTAAAATGTTTAGAAATCCCCACTGAGCAAGACTAATACACGTTGTTTTTTTTTATAAGAAAATCATTATTTTGCCTCAGCCTCAGTTTTCTTAACATTTCCCGAAAGTGAGCCTCAGATTTTCTTAACTTTTTCTTAACTTTTACTGAAATTAGCTGGCTAGAGTGGTTTACACTGTCGTTAATACTATTGTAAACTTGAATTTGAATTCCATCTACAACATTTTGAATGCAATAACAACGAAATACCGCTTTTTGGCCTATAAAAAAATAATTTTGGAAATTGAGCCTGGTGATTTTCTTACGATTTTCTTAAGATTTTGACGATTTGAGCCTCATTTTCTTATAAACTTTTTTCTTATAAAAAAGTGTAATAAAATAATGTAATCACAGGGGTACAATGAATGCTCAACACAAGCACTAGCAATAGTCTTTTTAAAGGACAATTATTTTTTTGTTAATTAGTTGTCATTAATTAGCGAAAAATAGTATACCCTTGAAAATAGCGCTATGATGCAGGCTAATTCGAAGGGGCACTTCCAAAGGGAGTCAACTTGAGGGTTTCCGGTATTTCCCAAAGCGTGGTACCGGACAAAATCTTCCACCCGTCAATTTTCACTGCAAGTATATTGCGATTCATTCATCTTACAAAGTAAGTATCTTAATACATAAGCCAAAAGCTGCATTTTTTATCCAAGATTTGGTCTATCAAATCTTTTCTGAAATCTTTTGGGAATTTGCTTGATATTTTGGATTATCAAGCCGTCTTTCTCAGCTAAAGTCTTTGTATATTTATAACAATATTTAATTACACCGATCGTTAACTATTGTTTAAGCTTTGTGTATTAAACTTAATGTTAGTTGCTGTTTCGTATTGTTTGTGTTGTGCTGTGTTGTGTGTACAGGTTTTTTTTATAAGAAAATCATTATTTTGTCTGAGCCTCAATTTTCTTAACTTCTCACGAAAGTGAGCCTGAGATTTTCTTAAATTTTTCTTAACTTTCACTGAAGTAAACCGGCTAGACTGGTTTACACTTTCGTTAATAATGTTGTATACTGGAATTTGAATTCCATCTTTAACATTTTGAATGCAATAACGACGAAATACCGAATTTTTTGCCTATAAAAACACTTAATTTTGGAAATTGAGCCTCGTGATCTTCTTACGATTTTCTTAAGATTTTGACGATTTGAGCCTCATTTTCTTATAAACTTTTTTCTTTTAAAAAAACGTGTATTGTGTTTTGTTGTATAGTGCCATGTGTTGTGTTGTGTTACTCTGT
This sequence comes from Cassiopea xamachana, assembly GCA_900291935.2. NCBI lineage: Eukaryota > Metazoa > Cnidaria > Scyphozoa > Rhizostomeae > Cassiopeidae > Cassiopea > Cassiopea xamachana. Next base: position 3,492,859 of record OLMO02000277.1, read on the forward strand.
GCTGTACTGTGCTACGCCGTTTGGTTTAGTGTCAGGGGCGATTCTAGCCGGAAAAATCTGGGGTGGGACCATGGCCCCCAAGTGTAAGGTAGAAGAAAGGGGATCTAAGGGCTTCGCCCCCAAAAAATTTTTTAACCACTGCAATTTTACCTGTAGAAAACACCCTTTTTGAGCACAGAGATTGGTCCTTTATACACGAATAAGCTATGTAAATTAAAGAGCAGAAATGAAGGTGAGCAGGGAAAGTGGCACAGAAATAAGAGTTCAAAACGATGACATAACGGAAAATACAAATTTAAGATCTCCATTAAAATTTAGAAATTTACTGTATGTTGTTGCTTACATGCAAAGCCAAAAGGCAAAGAAAGCTAGAGAGACGTTTTGTATAAGTTAAAGTACAGTAGCAATCTAGAAGTGTCATGTTCATTCCCTGCACGTCCTCCTAATTCGCGATTATTTGTAGTAAACAACATATTCGCAAGCCAAAATTTTATATCGTTCTAGAAAAGTGGGGGAGCAACGAAGGGGCCAAGAAAATTTCTGGGGGGCCATGGCCCCCTGACCCCCTGTAGAACCGCCACTGGTTAGTGTTGTGATTTGTTGTGTTGTGTGTGTGCATGGGTTTGCACGTGTCAGGAACGAAGGCTAAAGAGTAGTGCCATTGTCGATATATGTTTGGGCCTAGGAAAACTCATAAGGTCCTCTGGGCTTTTGAGGTTCTGAAAGGGCCCTTGGAAGTCTCAGGGGACACATTTTAAAATATTTCTTGGAGTCAAAAATAAGATAGGAACCCTAGACTTGCTGAAATACTAACGACTTAAGAGAAATATCGGGAGTAGTACGCTTCCAATTTTTATTAAGTGAAGCTCTGCAATGCAAACAGTAGCACAGAATATTTTCGCAGGGGCACCGCTAGCAATGGATTTCTTTTCAATTAGTCATCATATTCAGGGTGTAGAGCTGGGGGGCTCATGAGGACTCCACCCCCTAGTTATTTTTGTCTTATTTTTGGGGGCTAGAGCCCCCCTAGTTATTCCAAACAAACACTGATTCAGAAGGAAAAATGACAAAGCTATGAGATTCTCGTTCATGTTCCTAGAATAATCAACACAACCATGACACTTTTTTAAAGAGAAGTTCTTCCAACGGCTTCCTTTATGCTCAACTGTGTCCTAACATTAAATCATCTTCTTTCCAAAGAAGCTACTTTTCACCCTTCTTCAGAAGTGAAAATTGCGTGAAAGCCTCCCTTCCCCCAACATATAGCACCGCTCAATTTGCAGGGCAATTGAATCTCTTTGCAGGGTGATTACGCCTTGCCACAAATGAATTTCAGTGCACATTCTGGCGTAGACTATCTTTCTTTCGGTGCAATAGCTTGAGATCTTGTTTCTAGCATTGGAGTATACGACAATAAAAGCAAGAATCATCGTCACTTCTTTGTATTTAGTTTTCAAGTTAAAGGATTACTTTTCGTCCTGGGAACAGATATTAATGGTGATATCAGCTTTCATACCATGTTCCAAAAGGCGTTTTCTAGAGGGCGTAGCTTTGAAAACCTTTTTTGGGGGCAAGCCCCCAGACCCCACCCTTCTCCCCTCTTCTTCTCCAATAGTCCTGTGTTGTGGAATGCCATAGGGGGCTTTTGTGCCTCCATTTTCGTTGGTGCTAGGAGCTTCTGGAAAATCGGTGAATTCTTCTCCGCCGTGAATTACATTTCGCGTAAATACAACTTGGTATCATCAATCAATTGAAATTTTTAATAGTTGGAAAGACGACATTCTATCTACCGTTTACTACTGCTGGCTTGGTATTCTTTTCAGTCTATCATCAAAGTATAGATGTAACTATAGCCGTGTCCACACTACAAAACTAGCCCAGGCTCAGCCTAAGCTCGGCCCAGGCTCGGCCCAAGTGTATGTTGTGTCCACACTACAAATTATAAAATGGGCCGACCCCAAGATGCAGCCCGTGTGCTTGCATAAATTGTGGGCAGCAAACTTAACTAACTGCTGGTGAGAAACTTTTGGTGGAGGGAAATCCCTAGATTTGAGATTTTGCCACGTGTTCTGTTGATAAGGCAATGTTGAACGTTTATTATTGCTCCATGGTCAGCAGCAAATGCACTTCTTCTTCTGATTTCTCAAAACACTCGCAGTAATAAAAGAAAACTGCCTGTTTTCCAAAGTTTTCTCACGAATTTTTATTTCCTACTACATTGCTTCACACTATACGTCTACGCGATTGCTAATCACAACGGGGTTCGGCCCAAGTTTCTGTCCGCGCTACACAAATCGGGGCTCGGCCTAGGCCGAGCCCTACTCAAAACCTGGCCCGAGTCAGCCTAGGCCGAGCCCAGGTTTTTCGCATCCACACTAGCATGGGCCAGGTCCAGGTTTTCGAAAGGGCCATATCCAATGTTTAAATGAAAGTACAGATGTTACGCCCCTGACCGTCTGTCATGTAAGTTTCTGATTGGGAGCTAGCCTCTTTTTAATTTGAATAATAATGTCTATTGTCAAGTAGCCTCTTTTTGGAATATAATATATAACCTCGATTTGAAATACATGAATTTTATGTATGAGCCCCCCTAGTTACTAATCTAGCTCTACAGCACTGATCATATTGTAGATATTTCGCAGGGCAATGTCCAATTTTGCAGGGCAAACCCTCCCCCAGGAATTATGGACGTTACTGCCCTAGCACGTGTGTGTAGCGTAGCGCACACGGGCAACTTTTGCGCTTCAAACACAAAAACTTTTTTGTTTAAGAAAATTTGCCCGTGTGCGCTTCTCAGAGACAAAGATTTTTATGTTTCAACGATTGTTGGCGAGATCACACACGTAAAATCTGGAAAACTGAATTTTGAACACAGAGTTTTCCCATCTGTGCGTCTTTCAAACAAAGATGTCTCCGTGTTTGAAACAAAAAATTTGCCTGTGCACACCAGGGTTATACGTGGCAAAGTCTTGTGCCTCCTACCATAGTAAACCTGTGTTTTTATTTGTAGATGTGTTTCGCGCAGCTGACAGTCAGCAGCATAGATTCGTAGGCAGCTGGTCGGCTGATTTAGGCTATGGTATTTTTGTGAATAAGGCAGACCATCTTGACTGTGCGAGCTTTTTCGTACATGTTGCTTAATAACAAAGAATTGCATTCTTATTGAAGCTATTAGTGTTTCCAAACTACAAGGCACTCTTGCTTAAAATGCCTTTTCCAACGTTTGATGCTTTTTGGCAGCACGTATGTATTGCATATGTTATGAAGAGCATACCTCTGTTATCGTCTTTTTCATGTATTCATCGATCGCACTTTAGCAATTATGCTATATGAAGCTGTGTGAATGAAGCTATTTTTATTGGAAACTACGCTTGTCATTTAGCTTTGCAGCTAGTTTCGCTTCAAGTTGCTCGCAAAACGTATCATGCAATTTCGCGACAACTAAGACTTATTATGTTGAAATCAGGGTTCGTTTTTTCATTTCTACTTGTATGCTCTTAGGTGCAGCCATCCATCCACTTGATAATTTTTCGATTTTTTCCCAACCTCCCACTCCTAGTGATAAATATTTTGAACAAATCTCAATTGTCTCTCAGCAACTGTTTACGCTTCTCACATTTGAACAGCTATTGGCGATTCATAGACGTAGTGAGGTTTATTGCAGTATTTTTCTAGATTTCATAGCATTTATTCCAACCCCTCCCCCTCCCCCTCCCCCGTTTATTAGGCACCTAAGAGTACAGAGATCTGCTTGAAAATCAGCTATACTGCAAGGCAATCCTACTTTATAGAATAGGCTCCCTATCATTATTGGTATGGAATAAGCTCCCTATCATTTCGAGGAAGTCTTTTGTGGAATGCACTAAGTGTTATATTTAGGGAGATGCTTGGGTCTTGGCTCTACTTAATTCCTGTCCCTAAATTGTAACATAGAGGAAAGCGTGAGTTCTCTCGTAGTAATATCAAGAATCTCTAAAAAGGCTATTTAAAACTTACGACTTTTTCTCTTTAACACAGCAACCATCGTCAGGGTGGCTTTCATCTACTTCAGCCACTTCTACTTCTTCGACAACAACTAACTTTACGATAAACCTAAACTACTTTGTAATACTCAAAACAAAAGATGGTGTAACATAGAAAATATCAAATACTCACGTAAAGTCCATAAATTGCCCAATAGACATTGTTTTAGATCTCTCTGCACAATCATGTTGCAATGTTCCTTATTCAGCTCTGCCGATGACGTATTCCATTGATGTGGAGGAGCCATGCTATACAACACTAAGTGATTAAATAAGCAACTTCCATAAATATTCTTAAAAAGGACATACGATACTGGGATGGAAAGAATTGTACATGCCACATTTGCAAATAATTAGTGTTTATGTTTATTTTTTTCTTTACTTTTCGAGCGTAATATAAAGTCATGTATGTAAACAGTTGGTGTAAATTAGTGTTTTAACTAGAAGTAAACCGACTGCGTTGTAAAATTTATGCTCTTGTGGATCAGTGCAAGACTTGACAATGAACTAAACTTCTAGTTGGATATGTAATAGCATTGAATCAACCCAATATTTACGATAATTACATAAATCTTTTTCTATTTTGAAACTCTTAACTGAAACTCGTAACGTTACACTACTGGCTGTGTACTCTTAATCGCAACTCGTAACTCTTAACTATGAACTGTGAACTGTGTACTGTGCACTGAATGCTAAGCTTGATATGCGACGAATTGCGGAGGAGTGCTACACGTGACGAAGTAGCCAACAAACTGTAAAAAAGTTTGATTTGATTTGATTTGATTTGATTTAACTATTTGCACATCTTTTCTACAAGAATACCATACTTTTGCTAAGCCTCAATATTCTTAAATTTTTCTAGTTTTGAGCCTTTGATTATTCTTGAATTATTCTTAAGTATCAAAGGTGTATCATCGTCTATAAATTAAAGGAATATACTCAAACCTGAGTTTATGTCTTACTTATAAAGCAAAATGAATGTGGAGCTGAATGATATGTATTATATCGACAGTGAAAAAGTTAATTTACAAGCAGCTTTCACTGCATTCGCAGACGCGTGGCCTAGGGCTATAGAAACGGAGATAGGCGCCGCCCTATGTGCCATTGGGCGCAGGAAAGGACTATTATGACTTCAATACACAAAAATTCAAAGATGAAATGAAATTTGAGCCTTGCATTATTCTTAACTTATTCTTTAAATAACTTCAGAAAACAACTCAAAACATATTTGGAGAGCACGACTCAGACATTACAACTATGGGCGTAGGAGGTCAAGTTTAGGGGTGCTGTAGACTTTCTGCCCGTATTTCCTATTGTTCTTTCAAAAAATTTGCTCGAATAAAATGGATTTCTGGCCAACTTGGGGGGCTACAGCCCCCCTGTCCCCTGCCGCTTATGATTACAACAAAATGCCTGGAATATCAACATGTTAACCTTTCGCCTGGATTACGCAGGAAAGGCTAAGATGAGTGAGTTCTTCGACAACACAACAATTATTGATAAGCAATCTACGGAATGTACTTGAGCAATGTAAACTCACGACTTTGCTATTATGAAAGGCGACCAACTTTAGAGCTCGGACCTTTACTATAAACTTTGGCTAAACGTCTTCTAAACCTTCACAACAAGGCTGCTACTTTTTTCGACGATTTTCTTCAAGACGTTCTCTCTACTCTAAACTTGGCTCGCCCGTTATGATGCTAATAATACTAATGGAGATTAGCCAATGAAATAACAGAAAAAATTTAAAGTCAACACAACAACACACGTGTCTGTGCTACGTTCTAATAGATATATACGAGAATCTACATGCACAAAAAGTCTTTTCGTAAAACAAGGGTTAAGGCTTGAATTTGTCTTACAGATTTCTGACATTAGTAGCTGTAAGTGTCATTGATGAACTGATGCTGAGTTATCGTTATATACAATGCGCAGGACCTTTTCATGAATAAAGGCAATGTTATTGTTCATTTGATACACACGGTAAACATGCACACGAACATGTGACTCACGCACGCACTAGCTTCTATAGAGTAATACACGCATCTTTTTACAAGAAAAAAGTTTATAAGAAAATGGGACTCAAATGGCCAAAATCTTAAGGAAATTACGAGGCTCAATTTCCAAAATGAAGTGTTTTTGTTGGCCAAAAATTGATATTACGCAATTATTATATTCAGAATGTTAAAGATGGAATTCATACACGTTTTTTATATAAGAAAATCATTTTTCTGTCTGAGCCTCAATTTTCTTAACATTTCCCGAAATTGAGCCTGAGATTTTCTTAAATTTTTCTTAACTTTTACTGAAATAAACTGGCTAGAGTGGTTTACACTTTCGTTAATAATATTGTATACTTGAATTTGAATTCCATCTTTAACATTTTGAATGCAATAACGATGAAATACCGCTTTTTTACCTATAAAAACACTTAATTTTGGAAATTGAGCCTGGTGATTTTCTTACGATTTTCTTAAGATTTTGACGATTTGAGCCTCATTTTCTTATAAACTTTTTTCTTATAAAAAATAACGTGTATTCGAATATACAAGATAAACAAAGAAAGTGTAACCCATTTTAGCCAGTTAATAAGTTAAGAAAATTTTAAGAAAATCTCAGGCTCAATTTCGGGAAAAGTTATGACAATTTTAAGAAAATCTCAGGCTCAATTTCGGGAAAAGTTACGAAAATTTTAAGAAAATCTCAGGCTCAATTTCGGGAAAAGTTATGACAATTTTAAGAAAATCTCTGGCTTAATTTCGGGAAAAGCTATGAAAATTTTAAGAAAATCTCTGGCTCAATTTCGGGAAAAGTTATGAAAATTTTAAGAAAATCTCAGGCTCAATTTCGGGAAAAGTTAAGAAAATTGAAGCAGACAAAATGGCGCTTTTCTTATATAAAAAAATGTTTGTCTACAATGCCCTTTTAAATATGAACGTCATATGAACGAGAAACCTTTCTAGCATGAATTTCTGTACATGTTGATATTTGAAGGATCACATAGAAACTTTTGACCACATGTCACAGTAACAATTTTTATAGGAACTTCCAATAGTAAAATAAGAACAATTGTGAATACACATTTTTTATAAGATATATGTCCATAAGAAACAGGAGGCTGAAATTGGGCAAAAATTAAGACATATTTCAGAAACATAGGCAGGCTGTGTTTCAAATAATAACTTGCAAAAACTGTTTTTACTAGTAAATTTTTTATCAAACTAGCAAGAAAATAGAATGATCATCCATCACATACCTCAAAAATCCTGAGCATTCTTTTTCTTGCATCATAATAGCCCACTCTGGGTTGTTATTGTCATTGAAAGTTTTAAGAATTTAAGAAACATTAAAGGTTGGATTTAACGAAAGATTAAGAAACATCAAGACTTACGCCTGAGAGTTTGTTTCTTAGAAAAAAATAACGTGTACGTTAGAGTACTGACTAATTGGGGGAGTTTGGAAAATTCCCGAAAATTTAATAAATGAGTGGCTGGAAATGTTTGAAAATTTAATAAATTTGGAGTTGAAATACACGGAATAATTCTTATATTTATGTCATTGGCCTGACGATTCTGGCTAAAGTGGGCATATTGTCCAATATTTAATGTAATAGATTTTCGTTTTTGGTTCACATTTGGGGCACATTCTACATTCACATCTTCAAACTTTTGGAAAATTAATATATTGGAGGGTTGGAGAAAGTCTCAAAACTTAATAGTCGGAGGGACGATTATTCGGTACTCTCGAGTATTGTGACTGTCGTCGTAGTGAATCAATAAGCAGCAGATGCCCATGTAATTGCAAGTGGTATATAGTTCTAAAAGATCTGGTATACTTTGTGAAAACATCACGAAAATATGAAAGAAGTCACCGAAGTCACAAAATTCAATCATATAATAGTAACAGAAATCATTAATCATGAAAATTACAAAACTCACAGAGCACAAAAATTATTGAAATGTCATCCTAATCGTTAATCATGGAATAACAACATAATCATAAACTACGATAATCACAAAAAATCACAACACATGTAATTCACAAAAATTTCCAAAGCTCAAAAAACACTTAAGTCATGAAAAAGTTATGAAAACCACAAAATAAATTATAAAATAGCAGAAGATATTTGCTAAAAATCACACAAGTCACAAAAAATTATAAAAATTGCAAAATCAATTATAAAATAGCAAAAGACAGTTCCCAAAAATCATAGAAAAATCATACAAGTCACAAGAAATTATGTAAACTGCGAATTATTTAAAATAGCAAAAGTAAATCTACTAAAATCGCAAAAACTCAGCAGAAATCACAAAAACTAAGAATGTCACAAAAAATTAGAAAATCTACAAAATAAATTATAAATAGCAATAGGGATTTACAAAGAATCAAACAACTCACACAGGTTACAAAAAGTTATAAAAGCCACAAATTAATTTATAAAATAGCAAGCAAAATCTCAGAATTCACAAAACTAATAAAAATCACAAAGTCACAAAGGTTACTTTGTTATGCCACAAAAAAATCATATTACGATATCCTCCAATATCAAAACATCTCATGACTTTTAACGGGTGATACGCCCTACGGATGTTGTTTGTATGGAACTTTTTCTTACTGCTACAGATTTACTACATTCCGTTATTTTCAATGAAAATATAAAACATTTACTCGGATGAGTAGGTATCAACCTGCTAGAACTGCCAAAGGGTTATTTGCAAAGCTAACTGGAGTTTTTTCATTAGAGCTTAGTTCAGTTCCACTCTGATGACGAAATGTAAAGATTTAAATTTTTATATTCTGTCATTTCACTCGTTATTCTATACGAGAGAAGTTTATAAGAATATCTAGGCTCAAAATCGCTAAAATTTAAGAATAATTTAAGAATAATGCAGGACTCAAGTTTCATCAAGATTTAGAATGTTTGTGTATTTGAGCAACAGTTTTTTATTTATTTATTTGATTTTATCTCCGTTTCCCCCTATTCCTTGGGGCTTGGAGGGTGCCTCTGAGAGAACATTAGTTCTAGCACCAGCATTTGGGACCGGATGCCCTTCCTGACGTCACCAATGGCCTGCTGTGGGCCTCGAACCCAGGACCACGTTGGTCTATTTGAGTTCTTCACCGCTAGGCCACGGCTGCTCTTATTTGAGCTACAGTACTGCTTGTAAATTAAATTTTTCACTATCGATATAATACATATAATTCTTTTGCTTTATGATGAAGTAAGACATCAATAAAGATTTAAATGTAATTTTTTCAGATATACTTGCACCTTCAATATTTAAGAATAATTTAAGAATAATCTAAGGCTCAAAGCCGAAAATATTTAAGAATATTGAGGGTAAGCGAAAAATAACAATTGCGTACATGAAAAATAGCAGCTTGCATGCCTTTGTGGTTTATCACATCGTAACTAAGATTTTTTAGCATTTTGAGATGAAAACAAACAGTTGTTGGCATGGATTTAACTTGGGCGTCTAAGCCTGGCCTACTTTATTGGGGCATGAAGCTGCGAGACCTCTGTTCGACAAAAACACAAATCCTTAACCATCTGATCATTTTTCTTTATCTAATCAGTGAGTAGATTTGAGTAGAGCCGTCCCTGGTATAATTCGCTACGATTGGGTTCTATTAGCAACTATTTGTGGTAGATAGGACAGTCTCAATTGCTTTAATTATTCATTCAAAGTTGAATATCGTCCAGATTCTTTCATTAGATTTCCAAGCCGCGAATTTTCTTGCTTCCATGAATGGCTTTTTAGAATGTCGTCTTATTTTGCAATTTTTTTGACAACCGTCAAAGCTGCTTAATCAGTTGCGAATATGTTTCTCACAAACTATTTGATTAGTAGAAAATTTAAGGAAGTGAAAGAGATTAGCAGAGTCCGTACGGGTTTTGGAAAGTTATGGAAATTGAAAATGCCATTTTCCAGGACCTGAAAAGTTTTAGAAAAGGGATGTTTTTCAAATGGCCATGAAAAGTTTTGGATTTTTGTTTGGAAGAATTCTAAAAATACCTCTTATCTCATTTTACTATTTATAATAAATATGAAGCAAAATCCACCAAAAAATTATAAAGTATATCATCGAAAATATCGTTTTTCTATCATTTTGTGGTTTCAAAATGCAAATGAAAATGAGTTTTTGAAATTTGGTTATTTGGCTTTGGAAAATTTTTTGACACGTTTTAGAATTTAATTAAAGAGTTTGTATGAACCCTGAATACGGCTTTGTCAATACATTGTGGTACCAGCCCCTTACTTTGTGCCTTTCATACGATGCTATATTTTCACTTTCCTCATTGAGCTGAATTCCTCTAGACTTTAGGCCCATTAATATATCGCTTGGGATTTCGGGTGCGAAAGTACTGGTTTCCAGTCTTCCTCCGAACGTTTCAAATATTGAAAATAGTGGATTTGCATCTGAAGTCCAAGATTTGAAACCCGAAATCTGGACGCAATTGAGATGAGGTTTTTCCTTAGAGTCTCAGTAATTTTGTTTTTTCTGAAGTTTATCTCAAGTCTAACTATTATCTAATCTATTCCAGTGCCACTGCCATGTTACAGATAAACATAAATAGCGTTTCAACAAACTTTCCGATTATTTTGGAAATTTCTTTTTCTTTAAATTACCACAAGGTTTCCTGTTTCTAATCTGTCCTTACACTTTCAGTCGTCTTCCAATGTTTCGCTTAAGTCTGTGAACGTTAGCATAAACGTACTGGAGTTAACTTACTCTTTCCCACACTTATCTTTCTTATTTCTAATTTTTGTATAATTCTCTTTTGATTATACCAATTTCCTTGCTCTATAATTTTGTCTCTTCCTTAGAAATCTTTGCAGTGGCATGATGTCATTGTTTCCAAAACATATTAGCCATGTTATCTCAAACACATTTATGCTAGGTGAAAGCAAATTAAAATTTCCGCCTTAGAGACTTTTCGTAGAGACACAACTTCATCAGGGCCTTCCCAAAACAATTTTTTCAGGTGTACGACCTATACTTTGCAGCCAAAAATGGGCGTAGCCCCCTGCTTTCTGTTGTTCTGCAGTGCGTGTTTCGTCTTCGTGGATTCTTGAGAGAAGAATTTGGTGTTTAATGACAGAATGTTTGCCTGTAGGGTGTGACACAATTGTACCGTAATGTAGGTACATGCAGGAATGATAAACTGTAATTATGTTTGCAGCCTTGTTTATATCGCACAACAGTTTCTGTTGGAGGTGTTTGCTGAATTGTAACTATGGTAGCCTTATTGCCACCTATAATATAATAAGAGCCCTAGGCTCTAGAAAGGGTTGGCGTCAGCAGTTATAGACAGAAAGGGACTTGAGTTTTGAGAAGGCTGTCAGGCTCCAAGTGTAAATAGAGCCGAATTGGAATCGTTGAACTTGAGGATAATAATTGTAGTACTTGAAAGTCATTTATTTACAGTTTGTAGCAGTGGCGTAGCTACGATTTGGCAGTGAAGGGGCGAAACCCGGACAAATTCCGACGAAATTTAGGGATGTTGTGTTGACAAGTTTTCTGACAAACACCTTTGAAGCTCGGTTGTTGCCCCCATTTATACGTCGTATCAAAGGGTCGTTGTTTGTTCATGAATTTGTATACTTCTCTACTATTAGCAATTTTAGAAGCCGATATGATAAAATAAGAGCAAAGCTTGCAGGTTGTAGTAAAGCTGACAATCAACCTGGGTACAAAAGCCAAATAATTAACCACAGAAAAATACTCAGGAAATACTCAACCATAAAAGACTATATTTCGACAAATTTCCGACAAGCAGCTGGAAAAGGTTGGTGGGGGGGCAGCCGCCCCCCCTGCCCCCCCTCTAGCTACGCCACTGGTTTGTAGGTAGTAAATGTAACGAAAAGTTACTGAAAGTTAGCTATCTGTTTGCAAATCGCAACTGTTGTCTAAAAGTGTTACATGGAAATATTTCTTCCTTCCAATTCTTGATCAGGGTATTGAATTGTTTTCTGTTTGTTGCACATTTCACGCTGTCTGAAAGAGTGTTCCAAATTATTCTACCTTTGAGCGACAGTGACCTTTGCCCATATGTAAATGGTTTGTCTTTTGGCACATGGAGGAGATCGTTCACTCTAAAATTATGTATAGTTTTGATATAGATTTGAAGGTTGCTTGCAGATTTTGAAATTAAAGAATGATTGGGTTGGAAATGGCTTTATTGAAGATGAGTTACAGAGGCCTTAGACCTTGTCACTGTCAGATATGAAATTGCCATAGGGCCCATCCCTGTTCAGCAAAAGAGCCTGAATCCAATCTTTAATTGAAAATTATGAAGTTTCACCTTAAGTACGGGTGGTGTCAAGACTCTTACTTTAAAGCTACGAAGCTAAGTTTTCTGCAACATTCTTCTGTTTATAAACCAGATACTTATTATTCAAAGATAAATCTTCTAAAAAATTATTTATGTTCCTTTTTCACCGACTAAACACCTGCCCTTGCAAAATCTTAGTTGCACAATTGTTAAAGATGATCACAGTCTTATTACAGAAGCCCAGAGGCAAACTAATAGTTAAAGCCCAGTGACAAGCTAGACCACCTAGTTTTTTATCGCAAAATTCCCACCTCTCCCACTCTGCAGCATTTTTCATGATTAGAGTGGAATTAAAATTCAAGTGAAATCTAGATATATCCAGAAATAGCTAAATCTAACAATAACATTTGGCCAGTTATTCTTCGATGTAAGGCTTTCATTTTATAAGCAATTCAGCCGTGCAAAGTTCTTCTTCTTTTCGAAAATATGCTTTAATTTTCTTTCATAGTGTAGCTTAAAATCTCGTGTCTGATTGTATACAGCCTTGATTCCTGACGTTGCACTGTTTGTAAATAAGATTTACCAAGGATTTACCTTCAACCAAAGTACAGCCCACAAGATAGAACTGACCTACGAATTCAATGCGAGTTTTTTCCTTGATAGTTGTGGCAATAAGCTGAAGCTACAATCCGTTGTGTTGATTTTTGAATGAGGTAACTCCGAAGTTAAATATACAAGACAAAGCCTTCATATTGACTGTCTGAATTGCATAGCTAGTTATGCAAGAGTTTGAATGTGGCCAGGCTTTCGTGGAACGCTGATTAAAGATTTCTCACAGGCCTAGCTTAATTTCAAAGCTCTTGCCGTAGCTTTACCGAGAACAAGTGCGTCCGCCCCACCTGTTCATCGGGTGTTTTCGAAAACCTTAGCAATTATTCCTTCTGCTACAATTTACAGCATAATCTTACCCATGTGCGAAGTTCTCCAAGTCTCCATGACCATTGCATCCACATTTTGAAACTCAGCTTATCAATTATACATAGCAAACCACGGCACGGATCTAACGTGAGCTTTTTGAGACGATGGATATTCTGATCTGTCGTATCAAATCGCTAATGATGATCGTGTTGGCCGTGCCAGAAACAAAATTGCTCCTGAGAGAAGAGGTTCTTAAGTTTTTTTCTTTCCCCTACTTTTCATTAATGCACACTGTTTGTAAGGATAGTTTCTATAAGTATATTAAGGCTTAATTTTGAGGAAGTTAAGGAATAATTTAAGAATCATGCAAACTTCCAAGTTCATCACGACTTAGATCATTGGTTTACCAGCGTCTTTGTAGCATTTTCATCAGCTTATAATTCTGAAGAATCTTCTAAAGACCGTTGTTAGCATTATTATCAACTTTATGTCCTTTGAACTTCAAATTTCGACAAGGAAAACATATTAGACAAACATCGTCTATAATTTACTTATACCAAATGTTCTTAATCTCAAATTTATATTAACATTTATTAAAGCTATTCATTTAATGCAAGCTTTATAATTTGTGAAGCTACATTTTTAATTTTGACTGTAAATATACTAGTTCAAAGAATAAAAGCTTGAGATTAGGGTATCTACATCGGCAACAAAAGATGTGTACCTATTCTGATTTCTAACTTGCTGAGCTTTAATCCCACAGAAACGGACGTACATTTTGGGCAGAATTTATTCTCAATCTTCAGTTTCTAGAAAGCTCGCATAGGGCCAGTTGGAGTTGTAGTGCCCTATCAAGATTCATTAGATAAGGCAGTACAAACTAGGAGAAAATTGGTTTTTCTATAATAATTTTAAGCTTGAAAGAGAAATGTTAAACGCTTTGTTTTCTCTGCACGACCTACAGCAGGAAGGCCGCAAGCCACCTATTCTGAACTGAAGGTGGTGCTTTCAATTTAATAGTATCAACTTAGCACAAACAAAAGGAATACGAGGGCTGTGCGCTGCTGATATATTGTGCAAAATGAAGCCCAGTTTCCATAAAGCCACACAAACCGCAAGCCTACCCGCAATGCGCCAGCCTACGGCAGATACGTCACAGGCAGCCCTCCCCAAATGGAGGCATTCATAAGAGGGCCTCCTGCAACGCCCGAATCAGATCGGCACTATCGCACACGAGAAACTTTTGTTCGGTGGCTTCTAAGTTGTGTAGGAAAAACCATTCCAAAGCTGGTAACGTGCGCAAACCTGGTTTACTGAGATATGGAATTGCTCAATTTCCCTCGTTCCTTTTTAAACTCAAATACTTGCAGTTCAGTAAGTCCTTCGGGCTGTTTGATTAGATTCCAATCGAGTTCTTGATTGAAGTTCATTCTGATTAACCTAAATTAGTTTAATAGTTGAAGATAGCCCAATCCAGAATACTTTAACTTAATTAGTCGTAGAGGGATTGAGTTCAAGATAGCTCAATCCAGTATAGTAGTTCATAGTCAGTTTGATTAGAGAGATTGGTTTAGCAGTTGAAGATCTCAATCTAGTATAGTGAAGTTTAATTAAATCGAAGATAGATTGTATTTTCGATAACTAGCGCTTCTAGCCAATGAATTGACCAGATCCCGTGTGTAACAGCTCAAATTGTATTTCGGTAGTTTCCTACCTTAGGAAATTTTAATAAAACCGTAATTTTTAACGCACATAAACACTGAAAAATTATGGTTTTATTAAACTTTCCTAAGGTATGAAACTACCGAAATAAAATTTGAAGATTAATTGATTTTGTAGTTTAAGATAGCTCAGTCCAGTACATATTAGTTTAAAAGGTAGAAAGGTGTTTAGATTCCTTTGGCCTAAATCAGTACTAGCATTTTAGTTTAGAATCAAATGCTTTATAGCACGCTAGTTTACGTTCATGTGAGATAAGTTTCATTACTAATTATTTTCAAATCAGCTTTACTTATTTCAGTGGAGCTTAACTAGGTTTTTAATAACTTTTCACGTAGTCTTGATTAAAACTAAATTTCTGATTTGCTTTTCAAATGCCTCAGCTTGAGAATCCCTTCAGTTGTTCGTCAATATCAGCTTAAGGCCCAAAGATGTCACATCAATTTTACGTCAAATTAGAGCAAATTCCTTTTGAGGTGAAATTACTGGAATGATCAGACCACGGTTCTCTAGCCTTATCTTAAATGACATGCCTCACTTTTGCCTCATTAAACTTCACCATGCACGAATCCTTAGTAATGAATCAAATCTTAGTTTACTGTAGAGATTATGGGTTATCATAAGAGAAATTGAATATTTATTTCATTATGGATTCCATTTGTCATTACATACTTAATTAGGATTTAACTTGTATGCATAAAGATTACCCAAGTTTTATAATCAGTAGCTATACAGAGAGCCCTTGAAGAAACTGGCCACGTTTGCTTTACTGTTGGGCTTTCCATCCCTAATTAGGTTCTTTGCTCGAAAACAAGTAGATCATTTGTCTTTGATTTCATTTCCATTGATTGGTTACGCTATTGTTTAGTTTATATGGAGAGCTATAGTACGCAGCGTTACCACAGGGGGTTAAGGTTTCAAAAACGGTAGATAACGTGTTACCTAACGGGTGAATGATCCCAAATTCTCAAAAGCTGATTACTTACGAGTCATTTTAAATAGATATAGCTATCGTTTACGACTATACACACAAGCTCCCATTGATTTTTATACAAAACTGCGATAATTTTAAATGCTTGGGTTATGACTTGACTTTTTCGCTCTTTGAACATAATGAAATAAGAAGCAGATTCGAATTATTTACGCTCGGGGAAGGGGGTACCTCCAAAATTTGCGAAAGCGTGCGAAAGCGTGCGAAAGGGAGGGGGTTCAAAATCAATTAATTGAGTGTACGTACTTTTTGAATGGCCCCTTAGAGAAAGTTGCATTATTCATAAAATCGCTCAATAGATCACTCAAGAGACAACAAACGCCAGAATCTTCTCTTTCACATAAGCACACATGCATGCATGTGTACACATGAAATACAGAAACACCCATACATGCTCACGAGAACGCAGAAACATCAACACACGCATAGGAAAACACATAAACATCCACGCACGCACACGAAAACAAAGAAGCACCCACGCACGCACATGAAAGCACAAACACCCATGCACGCAAACGAAAACAAAAACTACCCACGCACCTACGAACAGAAGCGCATACACGCACGTACAATCTCAAGTACACGCGCACGCATACTCATCATACCACACAAAAATGCCAGCTTGTGCCGTCATCTTTTATCTACATTATTTTTCAGGCTCGGCCTTTGAAAACTACCCAGCAGACAAACGCAAACGCGAATGGGGGATCAACGAGTCCGATACCTCCGGCACCGAGGTCGGGCAAATTGCCACCAATGTCTTCAGACTTAAATAAGAACCAAACGGAAGAGATCCTGAACGCCATATTACCTCCAAGGTAGGATGATAATGAACCAACTCTTCTAGCATTCAAAAATAAGATAAACAAATATTCTGGAAAAGAATGCACTTGCAGGATCTGCCACTAACTTGTTATTTTAGTATATGATACTTTGTATATAGTTATTTGGTGTTTTTGTATTGGAAGTAGTTGGGTTGAATTATTATTAAGTTACTATTGTAAATACCAACTTTAAATATGGATGTATAAAATATAAAACCCATTATTTTATATACCCTTTTTTAATATAGGGAATGGGCAGAAAGTGGACAGCTATGGATACAGCAA
>OLMO02000277.1:3514125-3528569 GCA_900291935.2 Cassiopea xamachana
TTGCTGTATCCATAGCTGTCCACTTTCTGCCCATTCCCTATATTAAAAAAGGGTATATAAAATAATGGGTTTTATATTTTATACATGCATATTTAAAGTTGGTATTTACAATAGTAACTTAATACTAATTTAAACCAACTATTTACAATATAAAAACACCAAACAACTATATACAAAGTATCATATACTAAAATAACAAGTTAGCGGCAGATCCAGTAGGTGCATTCTTTTCCAGACCAATTTTTTACCTTATTTCTGAATGCTAGAAGAGTTTGTTCATAATCATCCTACCTTGGAGGTAATATGGCGTTCAGGATCTCTTCCGTTTGGTTCTTATTTAAGTCTGAAGACATTGGTGGCAATTTGCCCGACCTCGGTGCCGGAGGTATCGGACTCGTTGATCCCCCATTCGCGTTTGCATTTGTCTGCTGGGTAGTTTTCAAAGGCCGAGCCTGCAAAATAATATAGAGAAAAGATGACGACACAAGCTGGCATTTTTGTGTGGTATGATGAGTATGCGTGCGCGTGTATTTGAGATTATACGTGCATGTATGCGCTTCTGTTCGTGGGTGCATTGCGTGGGTATTTTGTGTTTTCGTTTGCGGGCATGGGTGTTTGTGCTTTCATGTGCGTGCGTGGGTGCTTCTATGTTTTCATGTGCGTGCGTGGATGTTTATGTGTTTTCCTATGCGTGAGTTGATGTTTCTGCGTTTTCGTGAGCATGTATGGGTGTTTCTGTATTTCATGTGTACACATACGTGCATGTGTGCTTATGTGAAAGAGAAGATTCTGGCGTTTGTTGCCTCTTGAGTGATCTATTGAGCGATTTTATGAATAATGCAACTTTCTCTAAGGGGCCATTCAAAAAGTACGTACGCTCAATTAATTGATTTTGAACCCCCTCCCTTTCGCACGCTTTCGCAAATTTTGGAGGTACCCCCTTCCCCGTGCGTACATAATTCGAATCTACTTCTTACCTCATTATGTTCAAAGAGCGAAAAAGTAAAGTCATAACCCAAGCATCTAAAATTATCGCAGTTTTGTATAAAAATCAATGGGAGCTTGTGTGTATAGTCGTAGACGATAGCTATATCCATTTAAAATGACTCGTAAGTAATCAGCTTTTGAGAATTTGGGATCATTCACCCGTTAGGTAACACGTTATCTACCGTTTTTGAAACCTTAACCCCCTGTGGTAACGCTGCGTACTATAGCTCTCCATATAAATTAAACAATAGCGTTACAAATCAATGGAAATGAAATCAAAGACAAATGATCCACTAGTTTTCGAGCAAAGAACCTAATTAGGGATGGAAAGCCCAACAGTAAAGCAAACGTGGCCAGTTTCTTCAAGGGATGTCTGTATAGCTACGGATTATAAAACTTGGGTAATCTTTACGCATACAAGTTAAATCCTAATTAAGTATGTAATGACAAATGGAATCCATAATGAAATAAATATTCAATTTCTCTTATGATAACCCATAATCTCTACAGTAAACTAAGATTTGATTCATTACTAAGGATTCGTGTATGGTGAAGTTTAATGAGGCAAAAGTGAGGCATGTCATTTAAGATAAGGCTAGAGAACCGTGGTCTGATCATTCCAGTAATTTCACCTCAAAAGGAACTTGCTCTAATTTGACGTAAAATTAATGTGACATCTTTGGGCCTTAAGCTGATATTGACGAACAACTGAAGGGATTCTCAAGCTGAGGCATTTGAAAAGCAAAGCAGAAATTTAGTTTTAATGAAGACTATGTGAAAAGTTATTAAAAACCTAGTTAAGCTCCACTGAAATAAGTAAAGCTGATTTGAAAATAATTATTAATGAAACTTAACTCACATGAACGTAAACTAGCGTGCTATAAAGCATTTGATTCTAAACTAAAATGCTAGTACTGATTTAGGCCAAAGGAATCTAAACGCCTTTCTACTTTTTAAACTAATATGTACTGGACTGAGCTGTCTTCAAATACAAAATCAATTAATCTTCAAATTGCATTTCGGTAGTTTCATTTAATAAAACCATAATTTTTCAGTGTTTATGTGCGTTAAATATTATGCTTTTATTAAGCTTTCCTACCGAAATACAATTTCAGCTATAACACACGGGATCTGGTCAATTCATTGGCAAGAAGCCTAGTGATCGAAAATGCAATCTATCTTCGATTTAATTAAACTTCAGTATACTAGATTAAGATCTTCAACTGCTAAACCAATCTCTCTAATTAAACTGGCTATAAACTACTGTACTGGATTGAGCTATCTTGAACTCAATCCCTCTACGACTAATTAAGTTAAAGTATTCTGGATTGGGCTATCTTCAACTATTAAACTAATTTAGGTTAATCAGAATGAACTTCAATCAAGAACTCGATTGGAATCTAATCAAACAGCCCGAAGGACTTACTAAACTGCAAGTATTTGAGTTTAAAAAGGAACGAGGGAAATTGAGCGATTCCACATCTAAGTAAACCAGGTTTGCGCACGTTACCAGCTTTGGCATGGTTTTTCCTACACGACTTAGAAGCCACCGAACACAAGTTTCTCGTGTGTGATAGTGTCGATCTGATGCGGGCGGTGCAGGAGGCCCTCTTATGAATGCCTCCATTTGGGGAGGGCTGCCTGTGGCATATCTGCCGCCAGCTGGTGCATTGCGGGTAGTCTTGCGGTTTGTGTGGCTGTATGGAAACTGGGCTTCATTTTGCACAATATATCAGCAGCACAAAGCTCCCTTATTCCTTTTGTTTGTGCTGATAATATTAAATTGAAAGCACCACCTACAGTTGAAACTAGATGACTTGCGTCCTTCCTGCTTTAGGTCGTGCAGAGAAAACAAAACGTATAGCATCTTTTTTCAAACATGAAATTATTATAGAAAAAACCAATTTTCTCCTAGTTTGTACTGCCTTATCTAATGAATCTTGATAGGGCACTACAACTCCAACTGGCCCTATGAGAGCTTTCCAGGAACTGAAGATTGAGAATAAATTCTGCCCAAAATGTACGTCCGTTTCTGTGGAGTTAAGGCTCAGCGAGTTAGAAATCAGAATAGGTACACATCTTTTGTTACCGATGTAGATACCCTAATCTCAAGCTTTTATTCTTTGAACTAGTATATTTACAGTCAAAATTAGAAATGCAGCTCAACAAATGATAAAGCTTGCATTAAATGAATAGCTTTAATAAATGCAAATATAAATTTGAAATTAAGAACATTTGATATAAGTACATTATAGACGATGTTTGTTTAATATGTTTTCTTCGTTGAAAAGCGAAATTTGAAGTTTAAAGGACATAAAGTTGATTATAATGCTAACAACAGTCTTTAGAAGATTCTTCAGAATTATAAGCTGATGAAAATGCTACAAAGACGCTGGTAAACCAATGATCTAAGTCGTGATGAACTTGGAAGCTTGCATGATTCTCAAATTATTCCTTAACTTCCTCAAAATTAAGCCTTAATATATTTATAAAACCATCCTTACAAAAAGTGTGCATTAATGAAAAGTAGGGGAAAGAAAAAAAACTTAAGAACCTCTTCTCTCAGGAGCAATTTTGTTTCTGGCACGGCCAACACGATCATCATTAGCGATTTGATACGACAGATCAGAATATCCATCGTCTCAAAAAGCTCGCGTTAGATCCGTGCCGTGGTTTGCTATGTATAATTGATAAGCTGAGTTTCAAAATGTGGATGCAATTGTCATGGAGACTTGGAGAACTTCGCACATGGGTAAGATTATGCTGTAAATTGTAGCAGAAGCAATAATTGCTAAGGTTTTCGAAAACACCCGATGAACAGGCGGGGCGGACGCACTTGTTCTCGGTAAAGTTACGGCAAGAGCTTTTGAAATTAAGCTAGGCCTGTGAGAAATCTTTGATCAGCGTTTCACGAAAGCCTGGCCACATTCAAACTCTTGCATAACTAGCTATGCAATTCAGACTGTCAATATGAAGGCTTTGTCTTGTATATTTAGCTTCGGAGTTACCTCATTCAAAAATCAACACAACGGATTGTAGCTTCAGCTTATTGCCACAACTATCAAGGAAAAAACTCGCATTGGATTCGTAGGTCAGTTCTATCTTGTGGGCTGTACTTTGGTTGAAGGTAAATCCTTGGTAAATCTTATTTACAAACAGTGCAACGTCAGGAATCAAGGCTGTATAGAATCAGACACGAGATTTTAAGCTACACTATGAAAGAAAATTAAAGCATATTTTTGAAAAGAAGAAGAACTTTGCACGGCTGAATTGTTTATAAAATGAAAGCCTTACATCGAAGAATAACTGGCCAAATATTATTGTTAGATTTAGCTATTTCTGGATATATCAGAGGTTTCACTTGAATTTTAATTCCACTCTAATCATGAAAAATGCTGCAGAGTGGGAGAGGTGGGAATTTTGCGATAAAAAACTAGGTGGTCTAGCTTGTCACTGGGCTTTAACTATTAGTTTGCCTCTGGGCTTCGTAATAAGACTGTGATCATCTTTAACAATTGTGCAACTAAGATTTTGCAAGGGCAGGTGTTTAGTCGGTGAAAAAGGAACATAAATAATTTTTTAGAAGATTTATCTTTGAATAATAAGTATCTGGTTTATAAACAGAAGAATGTTGCAGAAAACTTATAGCTTCGTAGCTTTAAAGTAATGAATCTTGACACCACCGTTACCTAAGGTGAAACTTCATAATTTTCAATTAAAGGTTGGATTCAGGCTCTTTTGCTGAAAAGGGATGGGCCCTATGGCAATTTCATATCTGACAGTGACAAGGTATAAGGCCTCTGTAACTCATTTTCAAAGCAACCCTCAAATCTATATCAAAATTATACATAATTTTAGAATGAACAATCTCCTCCATGTGCCAAAAGACAAATCACTGTCGCTCAAAAGGTAGAGTAATTTGGAACACTATTTCAGACAGCGTGAAATGTGCAACAAACAGAAAACAATTCAATACCCTGATCAAGAATTGGAAGTAAGAAACATTTCCATGTAACGTTTTTAGACAACAGTTGCAATTTGCAATCAGATAGCTAACTTTCAATAACTTTTCGTTGCATTTACTACCTACAAACTGTAAATAAACGACTTTCAAGTATTATAATTATCATCCTCAAGCTCAAAGCTTCCACTTCGGCTCTATTTACATTTGGAGCCTGATAGCCTTCTCAAAACTCAAGTCCCTTTCTGTCTATAACTGCTGACGCCAACCCTTCTAGAGCCCAGGGCTCTTATTATATTATAGGTGGCAATAAGGCCACCATAATTACAATTCAGCAAGCACCTCCAAAAGAAACTGCTGTGCGATATAAACATGACTGCAAACATAATTACAGTTTATCATTCCTGCGTGTACCTATAAAACGGTACAATTGTGTCACACCCTACAGGCAAACATTCTGTCATTAAATACCAAATTCCTCACTCAAGAATCCACGAAGACGAAACACGCACTGCAGAACAACAGAAAGCAGGGGGCTACGCCCATTTTTGGCGGCAAAGTGTAGGTTGTACACCTGAACAACTTGTTTTAGGAAGGCCCTGATGAAGTTCTGTCTCTATGAAAAGTCTATAAGGCGGAAATTCTAATTTTCTTTTACCTAGCACAAATGTGTTTGAGATAACATAGCTAATTTGTTTTGGAAACATTGACATCATGCCACTGCAAAGATGTCTAAGGAAGAGACAAAATTATAGAGCAAGGAAATTGGTATAATCTAAAGAGAATTATACAAAAAGAAAGACTAGTGTGGGAAAGAGCAAGTTGACTCCAGTACGTTTATGCTAACGTTCACAGACTTAAGCGAAACATTGGAAGACGACTGAAAGTGTAAGGACAGATTACAAATAGGAAGCCTTGTGGTTATTCAAAGAAAAAGAAATTTCCAAAATAATGGGAAAGTTTGTTGAAACGCTTCTTATGTTTATCTGTAACATGGCAGTGGCACTGGAATAGATTAGATAATAGTTAGACTTGAGATAAACTTCAGAAAAAACAAAATTACTGAAACTCTAAGGAAAAACCTCATCTCAATTGCGTTCAGATTTCGGGATTCAAATCTTGGGCTTCAGATGAAAATCCATTATTTCCAACATTTGAAACGTTAGGAGGAAGACTGGAAACAAGAACTTTCGCACCCGAAATCCCAAGTGATGTATTAATGGGCCTAAAGTCTAGAGCAATTCAGCTCAATGAGGAAAGTGAAAATATAGCATCGTATGAAAGGCATAAAATAAGGGGCTGGTATCAAAGACGAATGGATTCTTGTTCAAAAATCTTGTTACCCAATCTTGAGATTGTACCACAATGTATTGACAAAGCCGTATTCAGGGTTCATACAAACTCTTTAATTAAATTTCTAAAACGTGTCAAAAACTTGTCCAAAGCCAAATAACCAAATTTCAAAAACTCATTTTCATTTGCATTTTGAAACCATAAAATAATAGAAAAACGATATTTTTGATGATATACTTTATAAGTTTTTGGTAGATTTTGTTTGGTATTTATTATTAATAGTAAAATGAACAAACATAACATATACTGTGTTTAATACGACACAAAGCTACATCCATTTTGAGGTATTTTTAAAATTCTTCCAAACAAAAATCCAAAAATTTTCATGGCCATTTTGAAAAAAGTTCCTTTTCCAAAACTTTCCATGTCCTGGAAAATGGCATTTTCAATTTCCATAACTTTCCAAAACCTGTACGGACTCTGCTAACCTCTTTCACTTCCTTAAATTTTCTACTAATCAAAAAGTTTGTGAGAAACACATTCGAAACTGATTAAGCAGTTTTGACGGTTGTCAAAAAAATTGCAAAATAAGACGACATTCTAAAAAGCCATTCATGGAAGCAAGAAAATTCGCGGCTTGGAAATCTAATGAAAGAATCTGGACGATATTCAACTTTGAATGAATAATTAACGCAATTGAGACTGTCCTATCTACCACAAATAGTTGCGAATAGAACCCAATCGTAGCGAATTATACCAGGGACGGCTCTACTCAAATCTATTCACTGATTAGATAAAGAAAAATGATCAGATGGTTAAGGATTTGTGTTTTTGTCGAACAGAGGTCTCGCAGCTTCATGGCCCAATAAAGCAGGCCAGGCTTAGACGCCCAAGTTAAATCCATGCTAACAACTGTTTCTTTTCATCTCAAAATACTAAAAAATCTCAGTTACTATGTGATAAAACACAAAAGCATGCAAGCTGCTATTTTTCAAGTACGCAATTTTTGCTTTTTCGCCGAGACTCAAATATTATTGAATCTTCTCAGTTTTGAGCCTTAGATTGTTCTTAACTTATTCTTAAATATCGAAGGTGCAAGTATATCTGACAAACATTACATTCAAATCTTTATTGATGTATTACTTCATCATAAAGCAAAAGACTTATATGAATTATAGCGATAGTGAAAAAGTTAATTTACAAGCTGTACTGTAGCTCAAATAAGAGCAGTCGTGGCCTAGCAGTGAAGAACTCAAATAGACCAACGTGGTCCTGGGTTCGAGGCCCACCGCAGGCCATTGGTGACGTCAGGAAGGGCATCCGGTCCTAAATGCTGGTGCTAGAACTAAAGTCCTCTCAGAGGCACCCTCCAAGCCCCAAGGAATTGAGGGAAACGGAGGTAAAATCAAATAAATAAATAAAAAACTGTAGCTCAAATACACAAAAATTCTTATGTCTTGATGAAACTTGAGTCTTGCATTATTCTTAAATTATTCTTAAATTTCAGCGATTTTGAGCAGCCTGGATATTCTTATAAACTTTTCTCGTATAGAATAACGAGTGTAATGACAGAATATAAAAATTTAGATCTTTACACTTCGTCATCAGAGTGGAACTGAGCTAAGCTCTAATGAAAAAGCTCCAGTTAGCTTTGTAAATAAGCCTTTGGCAGTTCTAGCAGGTTGGTACCTACTCATTCGAGTTAATGTTTTATATTTTCATTCAAAATAACGGAATGTAGTAAATCTGTAGCAGTAAGAAAAAGTTCAATACAATCAACATCTGTAGGGCGTATCACCCGAAAAAATTAAGAAATGTTTTTGATATTGGAGGATATCGTAATGTGATTTTTTCTGGCATAACCAAGTAACTTTTGTGAATTTGTGATTTTACTCAATTATGTGATTTTTGAGATTTTCCTTGCTATTTTATAAATTAATTTGTGGTTTTTTATACCTTTTTGTAGCCTGAATGAGTTTTGTGATTCTTAGTAAATCCCTCTTGCTATTTATAATTTATTTTGTGGATTTTTTAATTTTTTGTGACATTCTTAGTTTTTGTGATTTCTAATGAGTTTTCTTTTGGTGTATTATATTGTCTTTTTATTATTCTTTGCAATGTTTATGAGTTTTTGTGATTTCAGTAAATTTATTTTGCTATTTTATATAATTCGCAGTTTATATAATTTTTTGTGACTTGTATGATTTTTCTATGACTTTTGGGAAATGTTTTTTGCTATTTTATAATTTATTTTGTGATTTTTATAATTTTTGTGACTTGTGTGATTTTTGGCAAATTTCTTCTGCTATTTTATAATTCATTTTATGGTTTTCATAACTTTTTCGTGACTCAAGTGTTTTTTGAGCTTTGCAAATTTTTGTGAATGTGTTGTGGTTTTTTGTGACTCTCGTAGTTTATGATTTTGTTGTTATTCCATAATTGACGATTAGGATGATATTTCAATAATTTTTGTGTTCTGTGATTTTTGTGATTTTCATGCTTAATGATTTCTGTTACTATTATATGATTGACTTTTGTGACTTCGGTGATTTTTGTCATATTTTTGTGATGTTTTCACAAAGCATACCAGATTTTTAGGAGCTATATACCACTTGCAATTACGTGGGCATCTGCTGCTTAGTGATTCACTACGACAACAGTATCTTTATTCACAATACTCGAGAGAACCGAATAATCATCCCCCCCGATTATTAATTTTCGAAACTTTCTCCAACCCTCCCATATATTAATTTTCCAAAAGTTTGAGGATGTGAATTTGTAATTCGCCCCAAATGTGAACCAAAAACGAAAATCCATTACATTTAATGTTGGACAACATGCCCACTTCAGCCAGAATCGTCAGGCCAATGGTGTAAATATAAGAATTATTCCAACTCCAAACTTATTAAATTTTCAAATATTTCCAGCCCCTCATATATTAAATTTTCCGGAATTTGAATTTTCCAAACCCCCTCCCAATTAGTCGGTACTCTAACGTACACGTTATTTTTTTTCTACGAAACAAACTCTCTGGCTTAAGTCTTGATGCTTCTTAATATTTCGTTAAATCCAAACTTTAATGTTTCTTAAATTTTAAAACTTTCAATGACACTAACAACCCAGAGTGGGCAATTATGATGCAAGAAAAAGGATGCTCAGGTTTTGTGAGGCATGTTATGGATGTTCATTCTATTTTCTTGCTAGTTTGATCAAAATTTTACAAGTAAAAACAGTTTTTGCAAGTTATAATTTGAAACACAGTCTGCCTATGTTTCTGAAATGTTTCTTAATTGTTGCCCAATTTCAGCCTCCTGTTTCTTATGGACATATGTCTTATAAAAAATGTGTATTCATAATTGTTCTTATTTTACTATTGGAAGTTCCTATAAAAATAGTTCCTGTGACACGTGGTCAAAAGTTTTTAAGTGTTCCTTCAAATATCAACATGTACACAATTTCATGCTAGAAAGGTTTGTTGTTCATTTTACGTTCATGTGTAAAAGGGCATTGTAGATAAACATTTTGTATGTAAGAAAAGCGTCATATTGTCTGCCTCAATTTTCTTAACTGTTCCCGAAATTGAACCTGAGATTTTCTTAAAATTTTCATAACTTTTCCCGAAATTGAGCCTGACATTTTCTTAAAATTTTTCTTTACTTATAAACTGGCTAAAATTGTTTACATTATCTTTGTTTATCTTGTATATTCGAATATGAATCCCATCTTTAACATTCTGAATGTAATAATTGCGTAATATCGATCTATGGCCAACAAAAATACTTCATTTTGGAAATTGAGCCTTGTGATTTTCTTAAGATTTTGGCCATTTGAGTCCCATTTTCTTATAAACTTTTTCTTGTAAAAAGATGCGTGAATTACTCAATAGAAGCTAGTGCGTGCGTGAGCCACATTTTCGTGTGCATGTGTACTGTATGTATCAAATGAACAATAAAATTGCCTTTATTGATGAAAAGGTGCTGCGTATTGTATATAACGATAATTCAGTATCAGTTCATCAATGACACTTACAGCTACTAATGTCAGAAATCTGTAAGACAAATTTAAGCCTTAACCCTTGTTTTACGAAAAGACTTTTTGTGCATGTAGATTCTCGTATATATCTATTAGAACGTAGCACAGACACGTGTGTTCGGAGATGAACTCAGCCTTATTCTTAATTCATGTTACTCTACATTAAGTACTTCTACAAATCACTGCAGTGCAGACAAAATACATCACGTAATCTACGAATGCATAATTAACTTGACTAGCCACGAGTCAAGACAGTATCTTATGGGATACAAAATGCTATGCTTCCTAGGCTCCTCATTGTGGCGCACAGTGCTAAACGAAGCCAAGAATTCTATAACTATACATAACTTCAAAAGCTGTATAAAGCACTGGAAAGGTCAGGAAAAATACTGCTGTAGGCTGTGCAAACTCTACATAGTGAAGTTGGCTTCTTGACATAGTATTCTCTTTTCTCATTTTTCTTAAAATCTTTTTACTTTTTTCGAGAATATGTACAATTTCTACAAACATAACCTTGTAATGATTTATACTTTGTATGTTTTTCTCTATGTTTTTGAGTAGGAATAAATTAGCTTATTTAGCTATTCAATATCAATCTATTGTAAATAGATCAATTATCATTATTATTACTGATCTCAGCAATGACTATCACTCAATAGAATTCATCAATCTTTCCATAAGCTGCCTTGGCATATTTGGTCAGTCGTCAGAATCCTTCCTCACAATGTGTACTAAACTAGGCTTTGATAATCAACATCTAAATTTCATTATTTCCAAGCTATCTGCTATTGCTATTCGTACGACCTCTTACATATTTTGCATGAGGAACAAAGCATGGTGCAACCCAGAGCTTCTCAGCAACTGAACACGCTAGTTGATATTACTACTGCTTCTGTACTGAACTACATTTAGTTTGTATTTTTCTTCTATTGTATCTACTTCATATGTGCTTTTTTAAAAAATTTAGTGCACCATTGTAAGCCAGCCAAATACAGATGATCTATTTAGTGAGATTTGTATTTGTAGATTTTAATATGATATAAATGATGAAGTTTGAAAAAAGAATTATATCGCACGCTGATACGCTGATACATTAAGCAGACACACTATGTGCAGCAGTGCCTTTTCTAACACTGAAACTAGGGGTATTTGCCCCTGTAACAAATGAATTTTTAAGAATAGACGCAAACTTATAAATAATGCAAAACATAGAAGCTAGAGTATGCGTGGGCAACCTTTTTCTCACGAGAGCCACAAGTTGCTTTTTATCAAAGCCCGCGGGCCATGAACAGAAAGATGATACAAAATTGTGCGCATGCGCATACATTCTTACGAAGTATAGGCATGTCAAGTCCATTCGAAGGGATTTTTATCATAATCATGGAGCACAGGGCTCTCAGGCGATATATAGTTGCCATAAATTGTGCAGTTGGCGGCCTAGTGTTCGACAAATTCAACCATATTGCAGGCTATGCTCTCTTAAACCGTAATAAAACGTAATGTGTAGTGACATTTGGGCTTGGAATAACCTCTTGTCATAAAAACCGAAATGTCAAAACACGTTCCAAAAGGTCATCACAGGAGAAGACATCTAAGATACTTCGCAGGCAGGATTGAAACTCTCTGTGGGCCGGATTTGGCCCGCGGGCCGTAGGTTGTCCGTGCATCTGCTAGAGCCTGTATTCATAGCAGCTCAAAAAATGAGGCGAAGAGACTATCTGATAAGGTGTGAGCTCCACCTTTCACCAAACAAAGCACCACTTAATAAAAAGAGGGGGGCTGGATGAAAAATGGCGGGCTGGATAAAAAGTGCGAGGGCTGGGAAGTCAATGAAATTGCTACCTTCAAAATATTTGTCTTTCTGACGTCACTGGTTGGCAAAGAGTGGGGACAGAAGCCCCCCAGTCCCCCAGTGAAGCCGTGCTTATTTATCAATTCTATTAATAAATTTGTATATAAGTATCCATACATGAAATATGAACTTCAGCTCACACAAGAAACTGCCTAGGAACTAAAACAACCAATCGGAAATAACAATTCAGTCCTACTAAAAGAGAGTGTTTGTGACACTAAGAGGGCGCTTCTGGTGAACTATAGACTATGCTTCGCTGCGGATTGATGTTGTTGTGTTGACTTTGAATTTTGTCCTGTTATTTCATTGGTTAATCTCCATTAGTATTATTAGCACCATAGCGGGTGTGCCAAGTTCAGAGTAGAGAGAAAGTCTTGAAGAAAACAATCGAAAAAAGTAGCAGCCTTGTTGTGAAGTTTCAGAAGACGTTTAGCCGAAGTTTATAGTAAAGGTTCAAACTCTAAAGTTGGTCGTCCTTCATAATATGAAAGTCGTGAGTTTATATTGCTAAAGTACATTTCGTTGATTGATTATTAATAATTGTTGTGTTGCCTAAGAACTCACTCATCTTAGCCTTTCCTGCATAATCCAGGCGAAAGGTTAACATGCTGATCTTCCAGGCATTTTGTTGTAATCATAAGTGGGAGGAGACAGGGGGCTGCAGCCCCCCAAGTTGGGCAGAAATCCGTTTCACTCGGGCAAATTCTCTGAAAGAACAATAGGAAATACGGGCAGAAAGTTTACCGAACGTTTACAGTCCCCCTAAATTTGACCTCCTCCTACGCCCATGGTTGTAATGCCTGAGTCTTGCTCTCCAAATATGTTTTGAGTTGTTTTCTGAAGCTACTTAAAGAATAATTTAAGAATAATGCAAGGCTCAAATTTCATCAAAACGTAGAATTTTTGTGTATTCAAGTCACAATAGTCCTTTCCCACGCCCAATGGCACATAGGGCGGCGCCTATCTCCGTTTCTATAGTCCTAGGCCACGCGTCTGCGAATGCAGTGAAAGTTTCTTGTAAGTTAACTTTTTCACTGTGGATATAATACATATTATTCAGCTCCATATTCATTTTGCTTTATAAGTAAGACATAAACACAGGTTTGAGTATATTCCTTTAATTTTTAGACGATGTTACACCTTTGATGCTTAAGAATAATTCAAGAATAATCAAAGGCTCAAAACTAGAAAAATTCAAGAATATTGAAGCTTAGCAAAAAGTATGGTATTCTTATAGACAAGGTGTGCAAATAGTTAAATCAAATCAAATCAATCTTTTTTACAGTTTGTTGGCTACTTCGTCACGTGTAGCACTCCTCCGCAATTCGTCGCATATCAAGCTTAGCATTCAGTGCACAGTTCACAGCTTATAGTTAAGAGTTACGAGTTGAGATTAAGAGTGCACAGCCAGTAGTCTAACGCTACGAGTTTAAGTTAAGAGTTTCAAAATAAAACAAGATTCATGTAATTATCGTAAATATTGGGTTGATTCAATGCTATTATATATCCAACGAAAAGTTTAGTTCATTGTCAAGTCTTGCACTGATCCACAAGAGCATGAAGTTTACAACACAGTTGGTTTACTTCTAGTTAAAACACTAATTTACACCAACTGTTTACATACATGACTTTATAATACTATCGAAAAGTAAAGAACCAAATAAACATAAATAATAATTATTTGAAAATGTAGCATGTACAATTCTTTCCATCCCAGTATCGTATTTCCTTTTTAAGAATATTTATGGAAGTTGCTTATTTAATCACTTAGTGTTGTATAGCATGGCTCCTCCACATCAACGGAATACGTCATCGGCAGAACTGAATAAGGAACATTGCACCATGATTGTGCAGAGAGAACTAAAACAGTGTCTATCGGGCAATTTATGGAGTTTAAATTACTATTGGATATTTTCTATATTGCACTATCTTTTGTGTTGAGTATTATAAAGTAGTTTAGTTTTATCGTAAAGTTAGTTGTCGTCGAAGAAGTAGAAATAGCTGAAGTAGATGCAAGCCACCCTGACGATAGTTGCCGTGTGGAAGAGAAAAAGTCGTAAGTTTTAAATGGCCTATTTAGAGATTCTTGATATCACTAAGAGAGAACTCACACTCTCCTCTATGTTACAATTTAGGGATAGGAATTAAGTAGAGCCAAGAACCAAGCATCTCCCTAAATATAACACTTAGTGCATTCCACAAAAGACTTCCTCGAAATGATAGGGAGCTTATTCCATACCAATAATGATAGGGAGCCTATTCCATAAAGTAGGATTGCCTTGCAGTATAGCTGATTTTCAAGCAGATCTCTGTACTCCT
>OLMO02000277.1:3544029-3560551 GCA_900291935.2 Cassiopea xamachana
TGCTTTATTGAGAGGGTGGCTTGCAAGAGAATTTTCGGTTGGTGATTGATAAGCGAGCACAGAGTCCAGCTTGTGAGATCTGCTGGGAAGGCATGGGAACTACTCCGAAAGACAGCCTCTAATCCATGTGGCGGGGAAAATGGCATCAGCATCACAACAGCAATCTTGTTTGAAAGGAGGAAGAAAACAACGAAATGTATGATAAAACATGCAATAAAAAACAAACCTCTGAATAAAAGACCTTTAGTACAGCAAATTATCGGCAGTGTGGAAATAGTAACTGACATGGCCTCCTTCAATGATATGTAATGCACTGTTACTGACAAAGCTCAATGTGAACACATAGAATACGGGTGGCAGAAAATGAAAATGAAAAAAGCAAGCAAATTACTAATGATAGCAATAAACCATATGGCGTGGCAGCTTTTGATGAAGCACAGAGGAATAAAAGTAGGTACTCGCGCGAAAAGGCGCACTTTATCATGATCTCGTATGTGCAACTTTGTATAGTGCTATAGCAAGTATGTATACATTACCTATGTACTAGACTCCAATTTCTTTTACCCTATTTTTATAGGTATGCGAAGTGGGGGTCAGGGAAAAACTGGGTAGTTTTGACTATTAGTCAGGGAATAGTCAGGGAATAGTCAGGGAATTTTGTTTCACGTATTGAGTATAGACCCTGACTAAGTCTATTTTATATGTATTTATTCTTAGAGCCCAAGCATCAAAGTTTCATATGGGTATCTAAAGTTAATGAACACAACTTCAGTGAAAAAGAAAATAAATGTGAATATAAGAAATCATTAGTGCTATAACAAACAAAATGCGTCAGTGCGAGTTAATTTCTTAAGCAATGTCATATTAAGATTGCTTTGGTGCAGTTTTACGTTGAACCAGGTAACGATTTCAATGTGCTATTTGCCTAAAGTTTCTTAGCTCTTTCCTTGTAATTCTAAAAGTTTCTTAAATTTTAAGCTGTCTAGTACTAGGTTGCTTATGAAAGTGGTTTCTTATAAAAAAACACATGTAGATATTGTATGTAGAAATGCGAGCAATGGTAGTAACCACTATTTGTCCTATAACAAAGTGCGTCAGTACCAGTTAAATTCTAAAACTATGTCATATTCACATTGTTTTGGTGCAGTTTTACGTTGAACCAGGTAAAGATTTCAATGTTCTATTTGTCTAAAGCTTCTTAGCTCTTTCCTTGCAGTTCTAACAGTTTTTCAAACTTTAGTGTGTCTAGTACTAGGTTGCTTATAAATTTTTTTCTTATTTAAAGCAAATCTATGCAGAGGCAGATCCAAAGTGAGGGGCTCGGGGAGCCTCCAAACGGCAATATTTCCTGTAGCAAGCAATTATGTTAAGAAACTTCTAAAATGAAAAAGACAGTAAAATGAATTATATGCCCCCCCTCAATGTCCAGCTCTGGATACGCCCCTTGATCTATGCTTGCTAGTCTTTATTTATTATGAAAAGCAAAATATTCGCATCTTATGGCTTTTCCAGTCCCTAGAAGATGAGAACTTGAAAAACCATCACATTCCTATTTTCGAGACCTTTCAATGTTAGGATTTATCATGTTGCTAGGAACTCATTAGCACTACTGAATTCAGAGCAATTTGAAACCGTGTATTTCAGCAGAGTAATGCAGCTGTTAATTGATAATATTGAAGCTTAACTTGGAATACATTTCAATTTCCTAGTTTGTTTTTATGTAATTCCGCTTTGAATGGAAAATGCAGCAAAGCTAGTATCACAGAGAAAGGGGTGCATTCTTTTTTATATAACGTTCAAAAGAATTTAAGGGCCTAGATTCCTCAAATTTTGGAATAACATAAGATCAGTGCAAGGCTCAAGCTTAAACAGAACCTGGAATATCTGTGTATTCAAGATATAAATTTGGTACTCTCATAAGGAATAGCAATAGCAAAGAACTGTTTTGTTAAACTAGAGCATGTTTTGAAGAATAGGAAAATNTAGGATTAACATTAAGAATACTAGATTGTTATGTAATACCAATTTTAACTTATTGATGTGAAGCATGGACATTAAACTGAGAAATGACAAGAATATTAGAGGCAACTGAAATGTGGATGTATAGAAGGATGATGAGGATTTCTTTTTCTCAACATATGCCCAATGAAGAGGTGCTAAGGAAGGTTGTGACAGACAGAAGTTTGATTAAGAACATAAGGAAAAGACAACTAGATTTCTTGGGTCATATAATGAGGAAAGATGGCATGGAGAACTTATGCTTTACTGGGTTCGTTGATGGAAAAAGAAGCAGTGGCAGGCAACGTATAACATTCTTGGACAGTTTATGCACATGGATGAATGGACAAGTTCCTGAGCAGAATTCAACGTTGGCAAAATTGTTGAAAACGGCCAGAGACAGACGAGAGTGGAAGACCATGATCACCTACATCCTTAATGGGCATGGTACCTAATGAAGAAGACTCTCATAAAAAGGGAAATTGTATGCAAAACTTTCCAACAGGCAGAGGTATGCTGTGGTTAGGAGGGAAACTTCCCGGTGAGCCCTTTTTAGTTGAACTCACTGACTGGCTAGGTCGATAAAAATGGCGCCTCATTTTAAATAGGCATGCATAGCACAGGCTCTTCCTACTATGCTTCTGGAGCCAATGAGCCCTTGTCGACAGAGCTTACAAACCATGGCTTTTTTTTAAATGTTCTCGGCCACTCTTTGTGGTCTTGGAAATCTTGAGTGTGGTTTTGGAAGTTTTTATAAGTGTGGTTAACTTTCTTACTTTCCTATGCTGATTCTTTCACAAAGTATTTCTGTGCCTTAGTGAGTATATGTATGTAAGTCTTGAGAACAGGAAAACACCACAAAAGGCTTCACTTGAAATTTTGGATTGTTTAAAGGGTGTGGTTCTCAATAAGCAAAAGTAGGGTGTGGTCAAGCAATATCATAGTATAGTCATTCTAAAATTTTCAAAGCCTGGAGGTTCTGCTTTTGTCGTATTAAAACGCAAGGAGATTTGGTCAAAAACCGAGAGATCACAGAAATTTGATAACAGAATAACCTGATAAAATGCTGTGCTCGGCAAATAGTTTATGACAAAAATGATTATGAGAAGTCTCATTAAATTACTTTCTATCGGTTTTGTTACTCAGAAAGCGTTGAAAAAACTTTTTGCCATGTGGAAAGGCAATGTGACCATTATATCACAATTATAAACCGGAAAATCTTTTAAAATAAATCACACAAAATCAAGGGAGATGTCTGAAAACCAATGAAATAGGAGCGAGAAATTCATTCATTTCTGCTAGATGACGTCTTCAAAACCGGGAGAAAAAATATACAGGCCGGGAGAAAAAATATACAGGCCGGGAGACAGGGAGACAGGGAGACCAGGAGACCGGGAGAAGGCAGTCAAAACAAGGAATCTCCTGGCAAAACTGGGAGATTTGAGAGGTCTGCATAGTGCTGTCTTGGAAAATGTCCTTTAAACAGGCCCTGTTACGAACTATGGCCATTATAAGATATAGCCTAAGTGCTTTCGATACTATCAAGATCCTTGTACAGAACAGAAAGAGAACCTCATATCCTATAGCAGAGGTCGGGAACCTATGTCTCGCGAACCACATGTGGCTCTTTTCAAGACTGCATCTGGCTCTCTGGCTCGCAGACAAATCTTAGCAGACTCTCCTCAAAGCATTGCAAAACAGCGAATACCTCCAAAATGGCTTTCAAAAATTATTACTTGCGTTGTCTTCAATTGTCACATAGCCCGAATTGCTAAGTTTGTGTCGAATTAGAAGATTTTGTGGTCCCAAGCGACACCAATGCCCAATAGTATGGCTCTCGTAGAAAGCCATTCTTAAAAATGAGGCTTCCACGGCTCTCTGCCAAAAAAAGGTTCCCGACCCCTGTCCTATAGTATGATGCTATTCTTGAGCAATGGTCGACCAGATGCACGAACGTTTTCGAAGAATTATCTCTANATCTTAATAGCTTAGGTCTCTATGACGTGTGCTATCCCTTGTTTCAGCAATAATAGCAGCAACAACAACAAGCCCTTGAGAGAAAAGCTGACTTTTCAGGGTCTAGAAATCAGTTGGAAACTTACCGTTGGTTTTACGTTATGAGGTCCCCTAGACCTTTAATGATTGGGCGCTATGAAGCTCATTTGACCTTGAAGCTCTGGGATAATTTGCCCCTGCCCTCTCTTGGTGGCTCTGTGCAGGATCATTGTGAATTGAGGTGGGGATATACTATCATAAAGTTATACGATGTGACGAATGTGTGTACCAGAAGCATCGAGAATTATGCACGTCTTTTTTATAAGGAAAATTGTTATAGAAGGACGAGTCTCAAATGACCAAAATCCTAAGAAAATCTAAAGAAAATCACAAGGCTCAATTCGCAAAACTACCTGACTGTTTTTGTTGGCCAAAGTTGATATTACGTTATTATTACATTCAAAATGTTGAAGATGGGATTCGAATTCAAGAATACAAAATTAACAAATAAAGTTAACCCTACCTTAGCTAGTTTACTTCAGTAAAAGTTAAGAAAATGTGTACAAAATCTCAGACTCAATTTCGGGAAGAGCTAAGAAATTGAGGCTCTGGCAAAATGATGGTTATCTTAGGGGGCATCCATGAATATGTTCGCACCTTGGAGGAGGGAGGGATGCAAACAACAATGCGGATAAAAGTAGGCAGGGAAAGGAGGAGGTTTAGCTGTAAGTGGACATCCTTTTTAGTATGGTCTCTGTAAGAAAGAAGATGGCACTTAAAAGTCATTTTATCATCATCTTCCTGTGTTAAAGATTGAAAAACAAAGAGGTAAACAAGAAATAAGTACAGTATGCATGTCTTCTTCAAAGAGTTTTTACTCTTCCATAGTTTTTGCAGCTCTTTGATTGTCTTCGAACTCAGTGTCCGCAAAGATAGGGAGGGGGTTGTTAAGCAAAAGGAAGAAAGGCGTGGACAGGGGGAGGGAGGGGGCTGAAAACTGGTAAAAATGTGCCGACATCCTTTATGGATGAATCCTTACAAAAAAGCGTGTAAGTGCGTCATAAACAACCCGTTCTTGTTATTAATCAATGAAGGGCCAGTTGTTACCCTAGGGTTGTTGCCAAGTATTTCTACCTGCTGGCAAAACTAATGCTAAGTTAAGCTTCATTTGGTGGCAACTGCCATGTCATGTTGAGTATTATATCCTTTTAGCTTCAGCATGACTTCATAGTGCACTGAACTTCATATCCGATCATGAGTATGGTGATCGTCATCTACAACCTCTACCAATCCTGTTTCCAGAGAACTTTTGCTTTGGCATTAATTTTTTCACACTTCCTTCCATGAACATATCTTAACCATACAAATACAAATCTCTCTCTAAGGCAGCGTTTCTCAAATAGTAGGACGTGCTGCCGTTGTGGGCCCAGTGCGTTGTTATGACTCCGGGGCTCAGTTATGCTTAATAAAATTGTTATTAATATTGATAGGTGAAATACTTTCTCTTTGCATGAGGACTTTGCAAAAGGTAATTGAGAAGCCTGCTCTAAGGTAATTAGGCTGCAGCCCTCAATTTTTTGAACAAAAAGTGTATGACGTCATGATATATATAGCCTATCGTATCTAAGAATGTATTTTGATATTCTAAAACGGGCTTTCTTGCAGTCTAAGGATATAGTTATCAAATTTCAAGGGGCTCCACCCCTGACACCCTCCCTCTCCCCAATAGATGCTTGCCACTAGTCCCCAGCCCCTCTCTCAAAAATATCCTTGCCCTACTTCAGCACACCCCTGACTACTACAAGCGTGCCGAAGTAGTATGGGGTGTGGGGGAATGTCACATCCCCATTTTTGCAGAAACTGTCGTTAGTTCTGTACCTTGTAGGCAAAAGCTAGCTTTGGGATCATTGCTTGATGGTAATCGATCTTCATTTTTCGGTTATTTTCAGACATTTAATATCCTGTCGGTAAATCTCTGTTGCTGCACTGCCCCCCCCCCCCTACTCAAAAGTTTTTCGGCACGCCACTGCTCACTACATGACATTATACAGGGTTCATACTGTACCTTGAAAACCTGGGAAACCTGCAAAAACCTGGAAAAAAGGCCATTTTTATGAAAAGTTAGGGAGAGCCTGGAGTAGTCAGGGAATTTTCTATAATTTTATCCAAGTAAAGGAAAAGTCAGGGAAAACAAATAATTTAGTTAACATATAATTTTCATTAACTATTGGCATGGTTGTTCGCAATAGTCGTTCCTCTAATTTTTGTTAGTAGATGTGAACTTTGTTATTTAACATTTTGAAATAGCAAGTATATGTGTATTACCTATTGGTTAGGCTCCATTTTGGAGGTCAGGGAAAAGAGTACCACCCCTAAAACCAGGAACGGAGCGAGTCTTGATTTATTACGGTATACTCAGTGTTGGGCAATGCTACGGAGTGTTACAGAAGAAGGAGTGAAGGTCTCGAAAACGTTATAATTGGCGCTACGAAACCGGTAAATGACCCCTGTGCAGGCGTAAACGATAAAATCGCCCACTTTTTGTCATTCTTCTGAAGAATGAAACTCTATGCAATATCTGATCTTGCTTGTCTATAGTCATACCTCCTACTGGTCAATGAAAACCATAATAAATTAGCTTCTAAGTTCCCAAAGTTTATACTCGATTTCAAGTATGTATTGACAATGCCTCTCGAGCACAAACAATCGCAGTGTCAGGCATTTCTTTCAAATGGTCACCGTGCGGAGCGTCACCTTGACCGCAGCTTAAAGTCCACTACTTAGCACATTGGCGAACCGGCTTACCGAAATGTCAGTAGCTGGCACGTTCTAATTTGCGATATTCAATATATAAGTTGTTAGCTACCTTAGCACATCATCCCATTTCATTAGCACAGCTTTTCACCACGTTCTACGCCAAAATAATGAACGCGAAAGCAGCGTTTTTAGGCCATGAACTTAGCGACTCTTGCAGTCAGGTCATCGCGGGTTGCATGAAAAATCTACAGATGGAGAGGCCAGGGATGCCGGAACAATAGTAGAGCAGGAGGGGCAGAAGTTTGAAAAAGGGCACTGGAACTTATTATGACGTCATAATGACATCAGAATTTGAACTAATGGGTTACACGTTTTTTTTTATAAGAAAATCATTATTTTGCCTGAGCCTCAATTTCTTAACATTTCCCGAAATTGAGCCTGAGATTTTCTTAAGTTTTTCTTAACTTTTACTGAAATAAACTGGCTAGAGTGGTCTACACTTTCATTAATAATATTGCATACATGAATTTGAATTCTTTCTTTAACATCTTGAATGCAGTAACGACGAAATACCAATTTTTGCCTGTAAAAACACTTAATTTTTGGAAATTGAGCCTTGTGATTTTCTTATGATTTTCTTAAGATTTTGATGATTTGAGCCTCATTTTCTTATAAACTTTTTTCTTATAAAAAAAACCGTGTACTTTTCACAAACATATGCTCCCAACCATTGCCGCATTTCGTGGCAAGTCATGAAACCCTGAGGGTAAAAGGAGATTGGGCCTGAGACAAGAACGAATGTAAAAATCAAACGTGAAAAAATTATATCAGTAGACTGCATAAAAAGAGCACTTTTGCCTCCCATGCCCCCGCTCTTCGAGGGCAGAGGTTGCGCTGCCCCCCTTTCGCCCCCATACTCCAGTTTCCCTGGAAGAGGCTTTCAGAAGTACTTTTAAACTATTGGAATAAATCAAAGAAATTAATTACTGGTTTATAGAAAAGTATTCATCTCGAATTTTGTGAATGAAAAGACACCTATAGAGGCAGTGCACACCTTTTTATAAGAAAAAGTGATAGATTTAGGTATGAAACGATAGGCAAAGCATAACCAGACATGGAAATGCTAGAGGAAGTAGCATTTATCTACCCCTTCTCGCTGAAAGTAGGCAGTTCAATCCCATCAGCGACCAGAATGCAATTCGTCAGCACAGCATCGCTAGATTTTATGTGCAGTTCTAAATTTTTCTTAAAAAACTCCTATTTCAACTCATATTTGTGTTAAAACTGCACTATCCCAGGCTAAACCTAAGTTGAACCCACCTTTGAAGATCGTTTAGATGTTGGATCTAACCTAGGCTAGCAGCGTGCCTATGAATGGCTCTCAAAGATGCACACATAAGATATCACATACTTATTAGGAACAAAGCAACGAGATTATTGTCAGAAAAAATCAATATTGTTAAACCGTCAGTAATAAAAGCTTGTCACTTACACGCTTTTTATTTTATAAGGGACCTAGCTCAAGGCCTGGTTCCAAAAAATCCTTACTTTTGGGCCTCTTTTTATCAAATTCTATTACCAAAAGTTCTTTAATAGTTCCTTACTTTTCACTGCACATATAGTGTAATAAAGTAGTACAGATACAGGGAACCATCAAAACTTTGAATTTTTCCTTTAAATTTGGCTAGAGCTCACGACTAAAAGCACAAATAAGCTATGAAAGAAGTTTTATAAATGTATCTATA
This sequence comes from Cassiopea xamachana, assembly GCA_900291935.2. NCBI lineage: Eukaryota > Metazoa > Cnidaria > Scyphozoa > Rhizostomeae > Cassiopeidae > Cassiopea > Cassiopea xamachana. The sequence continues at coordinate 3,552,525 of OLMO02000277.1, forward strand.
TAAGTTGCCAATGGAAACGGCTTCGTTTTTCTTGATTATTTGCAGTTATTGAAATTTTTGAACTTGAAAAGTTTCTTGGGTTACTTCCATAATTAGTATAAGGTCCTCAAGTGTTTTGGCTGTCTACATTTAGGTTTCCTATAAAGTGGTTCCTTATAAAATAAAACGCGTGTATATAGCCCGAATGTATAGAAATACAGTATGTGCAGGGTGATAGACTAAGCCGTAAAAGTGACGTGAATTATGGAATGATCTGCCTGTTGATATACGAGAGGCCTCAACTCTCAAATGCTTCAAAAGAAATAAAAATCACATCTATTGGCTGATCAAAAATACTAACTGAAAACACGACCCCCTGGAAGAGCAGCAATAGTAGTATTGTGCCTGTTAATTTTTTCTTTCTTAATATATTATTTAAATTGTATATATGAATATGTAATATTGTAGTTGCTGAAGGGCTTTGTTTGTTCGTGTATAAATAATTGATTACATTACATTACATGAGTTTTTTCGCGTCAAAGACTAAGTTCTTAGTGCAAACTATTTAAAGATGATGTACTTTTCTAATCTGGATGTGGAAATTAGGTAGAAGCCATTGGAGACAGGTCGACGACATATTTTGTACGTAATCTATCATGCGTATGGTGATACACCTTATAGACAGCATTGAGAAAATAGTTGGTGAAAATGACATAGTATTTTTAAATGCTACAGAAAAATAAACTACATTGTTGGCTAGAGGAGGCTCTGTTTGCTATAGATCGATTTCTGGAAGCAAGTAACATATTTTCAACTGCTAGAAAATCGGAAAAGTTTTCGAAATTTGCCATATCTTGGTCATATGTATATGGACATATGGATATTCCCTCTGTGCCTCACAAGGCGGCCCGCTATGCAACATGATGTTCTGGTATCTACCTTAAACCTGAGTTAACTTGCGTCGTGTGAACAGGACTTCAAAATTGTTTCTATTTCCCAAAACTTCTATTTCCTATTTACTTACATTTAGTAGGCCTGTTCTACTTTATTGCACAAAACTGTCCTCTGTTGTAAATTGTGGAGTTCCTTTTGGAAGGTAAGCGTAATACCGGAAAGTATTCCTTAAAGCAGTGGAGTACACATTTATGTTCCAAGATACATACCTGTAAGAAATGCAAGGCTGAAAGCTGGCAGAAATTAAGATAAAATTAAGTAAACTGGCTGGCTAAGTTTCAAATAATAACTTGAAAAATTGTCTTTCAAGGAAGCATATGATGAAAGTAGAAACAAAATAGAAACAGCACTCACCACATGCTGCACAAAATTAAATACTTTATTTCTTGTCCCACAGTTGCCTAATCTGGGATTATTATTGTTCTGGGAAGATTCAAAAAGTAAGACGCTGTTTAGAAGCAACTGAGTCTGGATTTTTTACAAAATGTTGAGAAACATCCAGGCTGAAGGCAGAAAGCGTGTTTCTTCTAAAAGCCTTGCGGAAGAGTTTTTTTAAATGTGCAGTTCCACATAGAATGTGCAGTTCTAACAAGGATGTGTGCAGTTCGAACGACAAGTATGTGTAGTTTGCAAGTTTATGATTTAGTGATCTAAGGATGCAAGAAGATAAATAGTATTAAAATGGGTATATTTTACGTATGCGCTGATAGGTGAAACGCAACCAGAATCGGAACTAGTAAAGGTAGTAGCATTTATCTACCTCTTCTCTCCAAAGCAAGCAGCTCAACCTCATCTGCAACCAGAATTTAATTCTTCAACACAGCATCGCTGAATTGTTCTAACTTTTTCGTAAAAATATCTTACCTTGTAGGTTACTTTACAGAAAGTTCATCTAAAATGCAAAAGCTCTCTGGAGAGATGGTGTAATCTTCGTGTAAGTCCACGTAGGCGTGCGCGTATCGCACACGGATGCATCCACGCATGCATTAGCACATGAGAATGCAACATGTTAGCTAGGTTTCCACAATAAGTGCTTAACGCACTTATCGTGGTGGCGGAAACTACCACGAAGGAGGAGGGAACTTGCTGAGGAATCGCTACCATTGCGGTGGAGCTAGTAACCATGCCATTTGTATCCATGCTGTTATACTATCTTCCATTTCCTTTGGGAGCATACCGCACTAGTTGTTAATCTTTCGCTACTATTGAACGCAGGAAAGATCACTAACGGCTACTAATCGTTGTTTGTTATCCCCTGTGATACTTGAAGATTATCTTGCTAATTTGATAATTAGTATTCAAAGAACAAGCTGTTCTCTCTGAAAGGCAACAGCATGATTGCCCTCGCTGCGTCAAAACCCACTGACCCGCGCGGTGCATATTTGCCTCCGCGCATTTGATAACTGTACTTTCCGATATGTTATAGACATGTGAAATATCTTGTCATAGTCTATTCTAGTTCCCAAGGTGAAGTTACTTAGCAGTTTTCAATCCTTTTTGCATTCCTTCTTCGTAGAATTATCTGACGATAGAGACTAACGTATAAGTTTTTATAAGAAACCAGTTTATAGCAACCACGTAACTGGAGGGTGTGCCCCGGGGGGGGGGCAAAACCTGCACGTACAAGCACTTGGAGGGAGTAAAGCCTTACTTTACTACATAAATCTCCATGATAATGATTTTGTTGGGGGGCAAAGCCATGCAAACTTTTTCATTTGGGGGCATTGCTCCTGTACCCCCAGCAAGTATGTCCCTGGTTTTTAGGCAACCTAGTACTAAACAGCCTAAAATTTAAGAAATTTTAGAGCTACATTGAATGGGGTCGGATCCAGGGGGGTCGGGGGTCATGGCCCCCAAATGCCAATGCTTCCAATAACAAACGATATTATTTAGAAATTTTTCACATGAGAAACACAATTATGGCTCCCCCCCAAAGTCCAGCTCTGCATCCGCCCTTGATCATTACCTGCTTCAACTTGAAGCTGTACCCAAACAATGTGAATATAGCATTGTTTTAGAAACGCTTTCACTGCAATGTAATTCGCTTAACTAACACACTTTTAAGAAACTTTTAATTTTTAAATGTGGTCATAACTTAAGAAACTGTTCGTACTAGGCCCAGCTTGGTTTCTTATAAAAAATAATGTATATATATATATATATATATATATATATATATATATATATATATATATATATATATATATATATATATATATATATATATATATCAATGCATCTAGCTCCAATATATGTCCCTTACGTCAATGGATACTGTCCTTGGACGGTAGAACCCAGTAAGATCATCATAAATATATAAAAGGGGCGTGTTTGTATTTCTGCCGTTCCATCGATGCTTTTGAATTAGAAAGGGATGATAAGGAAAGAAATTGTTCACAGAAATATGCGTCTGCAAGTAGTACTCATCTAACTAGGACGTCTTAATCGAGTAAACTCGATTCCATATATTTGTGTCTAGGATTCTAGGCTTAATAGTATAATATCCAGACCAGCAAGCTCCCTCATCTCACAGTAGTAGCATTGATTACCTGCACCTTGAGGGTAGGTCTATTTCGTGACCATGCAAAAGTATGATAGCAAAGTAAATAGCGACATACCTGCAAAATCTGAATTGAGTTCATCATTACGCGTATTCTTCGGCATAAGAATAAGTCTATTAGAAAATGATGCTCAAATGGCCAAAATCTTAAAAGAATCTTAAGAAAATCACAAGGCTCAAATTCTAACGTTAAGTGTTGCAAGAAAAGTTGATAGAATTGATGCTCAGGCAAAATGAAGATTTTATTATATAAAAATGCATGTACATCTTGGCATCGAGCATTTTCAATTGTTTGTGATGAGACAGCTTAGGGGTGTTGTGACCGAGGAACACATTACTGATAAAATCTCGTACATGCTGATGTCTCAAAAATCTTTAACAATCTTTAAAACTTGCAAAATAGTTCGAAGGCTTTACAAATTTGCAAAAGGCATTGAAGTTCTCAAAAATTCTTCTAAGAAAATCAAAATTCTACGTAAATATTGAAAAGTTCCATACAGTTTAAAAAAACCCAGAATCTTCAAAACCCAGATTATTTATGAAATGTCAAGATCCTTCAAATCTAGGAAAAATCCACAAATCTCAAAAATCTTTTACGCTTTTCCGCGGGTGTGATTTTGAACAAATTACTTGAGGACTTTGCCGCAAAACTCTCTCTTCATCTCCTCCCAATTATGCACTATCTCTGCAATTAAGCGTGGCTATCAAGCTTACCATGTCGGCAGAGTTTCACTCTATAATCTCCACCCTGTGTTTATGGCCACATACATGCTACCAGTCCACGTCCCATGTCATCCGGTCACGTTCATTTTGTCGGCAAATGTAAGACCTACGCATTGAGCTAGCCTACACCCATACGTGCTGGAGAGGGAGGGGGGACTACAGCCCCAGGTTGAGCAGAAATCCGTTTAACTTGGGGAAATTTTCTGAAAGAACAATAGGAAATTCGGGCAACTTTTCTGCCTGCTCTCCAGCTCTATTTGATATATCGGGCAGAGAATTTAAAGTCCTCCTAAATTTGACGTCCTCCTATGCCCGTGCCTACACCTCCCCCCAATGAAAATTATCATGGAACGCACCTGGCTGTTGTACCTTTATGAGTTGATACATCTCACAGGTTGATAGTTATGCAGTGTTCTAGCATGAATGGATTTTAATGGGTGGTTAGCTTTATAGAGCAATTTATAATTTCTAGAAGCTACCATAATTTACACCACGCCCTTCATTGACCGGAGCCAATAACTATAGTATAAATTCAACTCAATTCAAATTCAACTACAACTAATTACAACTGGTTTTAGGAACATGGTCGCCAATGTCAGAATCTGATATGGCACACAAAGAAAAAGAGGAATTACAACTAACTACAGCATCAACAACATCAACAGCATCAACAACATCAACAGCAAACAACAACTCTACTTAATTCATTACAACATCAGCAACAATTAACTCTACTTACTGACAAGAATTACTATTTTGCATTCTAGCTGAATTTCAACGTAGCTGAATTTTAAGGACATAGTTTCCTGGACATGTTAAGTTTGAGCCACAAAGGTGTCTTTACAAAAGTCAGTGAACCAGTATCGCAATAAAAAGTGACGATACTGTAACAAAGTTGTCTATAGTCATGTAAAAACTGTTTTAATTTTAAAGCACTGAAATCAAATAAGCACTATAAAATAACCATCTTCCAGTTAGAAAATGCTGTGATACTTTGATGGCAAGAATGCACTGTAAAATATTTCTTAATATAAATACGTCGAAAAAAAATTGAGGAAAGGGCGCTATTGACCCCCCTTGCCTCCTTCCACCAGAGCAGAAGGAGCTAGTGCTCCCGTTGCCCCGTATTCCAGTACCCCTGCTTCTGCTTCTCCTCCAGTACCTCTGACCCAGTAATTTGGGCTTCTGTAGCTTGCATAGTAAGGGTTTTTGCTACTCTCTAAACTCCTTAAAAGCTGCTTAGATTTATTTTACGCTCTTGAGGGCGCTTAGAATTCCTTAAAGTCGTGCATATTTAAAGAAAGCTCCCTGGAAACTCCTTTTTCTAATCAGCCCTTGGGGGAGAGAATTTTCAGCTGCAAATTTATTTATCAAATGATTGCTTCTTGTCGAGGAAAAGCACAAAAGCAACCCTTACAAATTATTTTGTGGTCCTTAAAAACTCCTCAAAAAGTCCTAAAATTTTATCTACTCACAAGAGCACAAGCCCTGACAGTAGCAAGAATGAAGATACTAAAGTGTAATTATCTTGAAAGGCATCATTGGTGCCTAGAGAAACAACAGAAATGCAGAATTAACTTCACTGCGAAAGCATTTGGACCCTCATAAGAGCTTCTCCAAGCAACCGGGTTTCCTTGAAAGATGTCCTGTTGCATGCAATAATTTGCAAAAATATAACTACAAACAATTTCAAAAGTAGCTGAGATTAAAGGACTAAAGTTAAAAACCAGCCTCAAAATTCTAGCAATTGCTGTTGGCCTTTTACTAGTTATTCGACTTAGATGTTGATTATTTGACAATATCTTCAGGGAACAAAGCGATTTTAAGGCCAGCTCATGAGAAATCAAAGGCTGTAACACTACGATCAGTAGCTTAAGATGGTCTTTACTTCACGGTAATTGCAGTTCAGCCACAAATCTGCTTTTTCTCAAAGGAATTCCATGTAATATGTATGCGTATTTCATTGCTGGCATAATTGAGTTGTTTGCTCATATCATTGCTGCAGGTTTGAAAAACAAGTGATGTGACGTCATTTTTAGACTAGTGTCTAGTTAACTTCTTTAGACCAGATAGCAAATTTATTAATAGCATTTTCGAGTATTTATTAACATATCCACTCACAAACTCACAAATAAGCACTTTCCTTGCTGCATATATATACATGTAAATATATATAAATATATATATATATATATATATATATATATATATATATATATATATATATATATATATATATATATATATATGTATATATGCATGTATGTATGTATGTATTTATGTATGTATATTTTCGAAGAGCTGAACAATTAAGTAGTTACAAGTCAATTTACCTTACATTAAATAGATTTAGCGGTAGATGATTCATCAAGTGGGTCTCTTGCCAAGTTTGAAACAAGACTAATGAAATTTGACGTACGAGTCAATATGTCCACATTATAGTGACACAAAGTAGCTACAGAGGATAATTGGGCTCTTGGCTTATACCTGGAAACTACGGTTTGTTAGTTCTTTATATATATCCATGTTTCTGTATGTTTGTGGCTCCTATCTAAAACATGCATTTTCGAATATCAGTATTTCAGACATCCATTAAGACCTAATAAGGTGATTACCCTCAAAGTAGCGATCAATTCNCTTCTACTTGATTGAATTGACCTTTGAAGAGAGCATTGATTAACGACGTCTTATGGTTAGTTTGTTGAGAAAAGCTGTTTAAATTCAATTTTTGCTTTTGAGGTTTAGAGTACAGCTTTTCCATGCATATTGGTTACTCCATATTGACACAAACTAGTCCTAGATAAACTCGCAGCTTCACCTCAGATCCATCTCTTAGGTCGCTATATGTAACCATTACCCGCCCACGACAATTGGCTGGTTGTCTATTTTTCCTCAAGGTTTGTCTAAAGGCTGTTGAATAAGCCAACACAAATAATCATAAATTTCCATCTATTGAGCTCCATATGTTGTGCTAATCCTATTTATATTGTAATCATTCATAAACTGTGGGAACTTCGCCGTCTATGTGGCTTTAGAATCCTTACAGTTTATAGTATCTAATCACAAATTGCTTAATGATGATACATCTTAAGTGATACTTAGCCGAATGGCAGACCATAGTTTACTTTTGAACCACGGAGCTTCAATTGGAGTCTTATGGGTTTCTTTGATATTCGACAGTCCCAAATAGTTGCTAGTATTTTACGTGTATATTTAATGACTACATACAGCTCTGGAAATACCCAGCTTCGCTCTTATCCCAAGTTGATTCTTAAATAATGCCCACCAAAATAAGCTTTTCTATCAAAGAGCGAACTCGTCGATGACAAAAATCCTTCTATGCTTAAATAATTCAGCGGAATTGCCGTCAATAATTCACAGGTCCGTAGCCATGGGGTGGCATAGAATGGCAAATGCCACCCCTGAGCAACAGAATGCCAGTCTTTTGCCACCCCTGGGATTTTTTTGCAATTTTTATTGTTGATCTATGTTTGTAGATAAGAAGAGATCTCCTGAAATTTTGATTCAGTTCAACCTTGGTCTTGGTAACATACCAGAAAGCTCACTTTCTTCCTTCATTCACATTTCCATTTGATTGTGATAGCGTAGAATATGAAATAAGCCCCCAGATTTTGTATCACGTGATTCCTCCAGGACAATTTTGCTACCCCTGAAACACAAGCCTGGCTACGGGCTTGATAATTCACTGAGACTCTGTATAGGATTGTTCCGCACTACCATTTTTACCCACAGGTTGAAGGGCATATCACCCGCAAACAGTATACGAAATTAGATGTGGTTTTTGCGATCA
>OLMO02000277.1:3568739-3582215 GCA_900291935.2 Cassiopea xamachana
GTGTACGTGCACCTTGAGGTTCTAAATCTTTCCAGAGTTTAGCATTCACCCGATAAGCCATTAGCGGATTCCTTCAAAGTTCCTGATATTTAGCAATACTTTCCTGAAAGATATTCTAGCTTCCTTCCCTGTTGTAAGAACCTGTACAATTCACCGTCGGTAGCTTTTGACTTTTGCTGGCATATAATGTATGGGTGTTCTATACTATCCTGTTCTATAAATCAAGGCTAGTATATTGGACTTCGCAGACCGCTCATTACCATATTGGCCACGTTTCTAAATAGCGACGGCCTCATTACTTAAAAGCAGTTTCTTATCGCATTTGAAAGCAATTTATTACGCTGAGAGAACGTCGTATATCATACAGGCGTTATTCTCGTTTGAGATCATCCCACACCGTCATCAAACTGTCAAACAGAGCAGGGAAAGTCTTGGGTGACAGTACCTAATGTTGATGTCATAATATGGGTAACAGAAGCATTACTCCCATTCCCTGTCTATAAGGGTTCACAGGGGTAATCGTTATTAGTATTGTTATTATTATTTCCATTTTTTACAGACGGTGACCTATTCAGCTGAGCTGGTTTGCAAGGGGCCGTCTATTTGCAAAGTAAAAGCTAAAATCTTGCAAAAAAATACATATTTTTTAAAAAGTCTAAATAAAAAATTGTATAAAACTAGATATGTAAAACAACTATTTACAAATAAGGCTTAAGAATAAGATCATAAGTTATTTGCAGCATGCAAAGGTGAAACTGAATCGAGCGCCGTAAACAAAATGGGGAGCTCCTAAATGAGTATATGGGTATATGCTTTTAACAAGAAAGTGGTTTGGAAGAAAATACAGTAGCACTTGGCTGGTAAAAGATTAAAATTTCTGAATTTTTGAGACCTATGAACGTCCGAGGGGCACTTCATTTTTCGAGGGGTAAATCACTGGAAAGAATCTCGCACATGTCGACGAAAAAAAGGTAAAGGTAGTCCAGTTTACTTTCGTACGTAGGGGAGTGCCTGTTAGAGAGGGTACTTATCCTGAGCCATCGGCATGTGAGGTAGGGTGGTCAGTTCCTTTCCTCGCCGCCTTTATCTCCCCAGTGTTCCTACTGGGGACCCATTTGCTACTTGGTGAACAATGAGCGAGCGTTCAGTCAGAGCATCGAGTCGGGCTCGAACCGTAGACCTTCGGCATTGGAGGCATGCGCTCTAACCACTATGCTACCTCGCTCATGTCGACAAACAATCTTTAAAAATCTCCAAGCGTCTGAAAAATCTTGGAAGAACTTTCGTCTTAAAGATCCTTATAAATTTTTGAAACTTGCACAACAGTTCAAAGGCTCAAAAAACTTCCACAAAATATTATAAATTCTCAAAAAGTCTCCTTAAATTTTCATAACTTCTAAAAATTTTCTAAAAATTCTAAACAATCCTAAAATTCATAATGCTCTGATGATTTGTGCATACCATGTTATACAAGTTATGTTTGATTTGGAGTCACTCGCCCGTTACGTAGCTCCAAATTACTCGTTTTTGAGACCTTCCTTTTCCCTGCTTGTAACGCTTCGTAGCATAGACCTCTTTATGGCTTCAGCAATAGCGCAACAAATCAAGCTACCCTCCCTTATTGATGAAGGGTCGTCATTTTGTCATGTGTAAGGCAAGTTTTTACACTGCTCTTTACAGTGAATGCGTAAAACACCAGAACTCAAAGCTTTTTTTCTAAGACAGTCTTTAGAAGCTTTGCAAATGAAACAAGTAACCAATCAGAAATTACAATTATTATTGTCACGTGCTACTAGACTCGTATCTCAAGGAATTCATGCGAATCGACAATTGCAAGGAGTAACCAATTAGGATGCAGTAGTTCTCCTGTCACATTGCATTTCATTTCCAACTAGAGGAGTGATTCACAAATCCTGATAGGGGGGCGAGGGCTAGTGCCTACCTTGAGAACACTTTTTAACTAAGGGGCACTAAGGTGCCTAAGCGATGTTCGTAAGTAGCGATGTTTATGGGCACTCAAGCACTAAGGTGACAAGGTTATGCTCTTTGATTTCTGAGGGGGAGGGGCACTTTTTGTCAATCATGATAGCGCACCCATAGAACAGCGTTTTTTAAAGAAATATTTAGAAAATCCAGCGATGCTCTATAACGAACTAAATTCTGGTTGCAGCTGGGATTGAACTCCCAGCTTTTAGCGAAAAAAGGTCAAGGTACTCCCGTATACTTTCGTACGTAGTTGAGTACCTGTCAGAGAGGACACTTATCCTGAGCCATCGGCATGTGAGGTAAGGTCGCCCGTTTCTTTCCTCGCCGCCTTTACTTCCCCTATGCTGCCACCAGGTACCCATTCGCTGCTGGATGAACAGTGAGCGAGCATTTAGTCAAGACCTAGAGCATTGAGTCAAAGCCTCGAATCGGGCTCGAACCGTAGGCCTTCCGCACAGGAGTCAGGCGCACTAACTGCTATGCCACCTCGCCCATCGTTTTTAGCTAGAAAGGGTAAATAAATTTTACTACCTCGAACAATTCAATTTCTTGTTGTGTTTTGCCTATCATTTCACACCTAAATCTACTATTTTTACAGCTATTTACTTTCTTACACCCTTGGGCCAATAAATAGCAAATTTTTGAATTGAAAAGTTTTTCATTAGAACTACACAAACTTTTTTAGAACTGCACACTCTTTATGGAACTGCACGTTAAAAAACCCTGCCCTAGAAGAACTCTCCAAGCATGTCACTCTATCAATACACTTGCGCACACTGCCCTTACCCGTGAATGGTGGTTCAGCATTAGCTCTATTTTGGCTCTTCCAAGGAAAGCGCGCTAAAGAAGATTTAGAGAAAATTGAGCACTTCACAATGCTTCGCTTGTACGCAGAATTTCAAAATGCCTACAATACACTTGACGTTAATTTATTAAGTATCAACCAAATCCAAAGTAACTAAATCGGAACTTCCATATTTCTGGTCTGCATTTTTTAGTATACTGGTGATTTGTCCAGTGTACTACCCGGACTATTGATAACACGATACGAGATCAAATGCTTTCTTTCATACATTGGAACACATCAACCAATGTACAGATCATGAAATAGTGTTTCAATGAGAGAACGCATCGATTGTGCATTGCTGTGCCTCAAGGCTCTGTCTTTTGTCGTTTACTTTAAATGGCTACAGAACGTACCTTTTGGGGGAAAATGGAATTTCAAACTCTCTCATCTTTCAGCATCATGTTGTGTAGAAGGCTCAAAAATCAAATTGGTTATTTGTGTCTGTTTATGACGGCATCAAATATGGCTGGTCATGTGTAGTAATTTCAATCCCTTAAATACGAACAAGTGAAATATGTTCAACATTTTTCTAAACTATATTCAATCCATTCCTAAAATGTATTCAATCCAATGTTGAAATATATATTCAATTCAATGTCAAAATATATACTTAATTTTTCTGAAATTTCTCAATGCAATAACGTCAGATAGTCCACGAAGAAACACAACAATATTATTCAATTTGCAATACATGTTTGAATTGAATATATATTCAATTCAATGTCAAAATATATATTCAATTCAATGCTGAAATATATATTCAATTCAATGTCAAAACATATATTCAATTCAATATCAAAATATAAAAGTCAGGGTGTATTCAATCTATAAGCCAGATGATGAAGGAGTGGCTTTACAACAATAAGTGATAAAAGATGCTACTATATTGCAAGTTCTTTAGTTAATGCAGCGTAATATAAGAAATCAAGTTCTTGCAATTTCTTGTAATTCCATTTGGCTACTGAACTCCCGGAACTAAACTCATACACATAGTTTAGCTCCGGGTCTTCAATTCCACGTATCTGCCGTCATTTGCCAGAGAATGTTGGAAGATGCAAAAACTTTTGATGCACGCAGTCTTCATATATCCAAGCTCAGACGTTTTTATCCACCTTACGTGTTTTTGGCTTTTGCAGCTAACATCAAGTTCTTCAAAATGAATAAGCTGCAAAGTACGAACTGCACTATTTATCTAAGTTTAGGGTTTCAGGAATGCATATTATCTTTTTTCACCTGTAAGAGAATTGAATACACTTTTCTTTTTATACAAAACTCATGCTCCAAAGTTTTATTCTTGCTTGCCAAAAATCAAAAGTAGATCACTCTTACATTAAAATTGTATACGAAAGAATATACATCCGAGTTTGCAAGATTAATAAAGACAAAGTAACCCATTTTTAAGCAGTTTATTCGAGAAAACGTTAAGAAAATCTCAGCCTTGATTTCGGGAAAGTTATTAAATTGAGGCTCAAGCAAAAAAGTGGTTTTCTTATCAAGCGAAAAGCGTGTACTACAGCTTATCGTCTATCAACCCTTCTACGTACGGAAGGAGTTTGGGGCTACGATTAGCAATGCTTTCATCACCGCGCCATTCTACGTTGGCTATAATATTATTAATGTTTTTATAGTGCCATAAAGGCAGTAAAGGGAGCCTGGGGGCTTACCTCCCGAACTTTTTACAATTGCACATCCTAAAATGCCGGAGAGTGCCCATTTGCAAACATCATTAGAAAGCTTCAATCGATAATCTTTGACGTAGAAAAGAAAATAGCAAGATACCAAATTACCAAGATTCAAAGTTATGGGTGGGCAAAGGCGGGCAAGATCATTGAGCTTGGGATGGCACTGCCCCCCATGCCACCCCCTGGCTTCGATGCTGTGTTCCATATGCCGTTTGTATGCTATACCCTGCTATAGCGCTGTACTACAGGTTCTAAACATAGATAGCTCTTGCTTGTAACACAAAATAACAAATCTTATTTAAAAACAAAAGCATCAATATTTACATAAAGAAAATGAGAGTCTGGGCTCTAGTCCTTATACCTGCGTCATCCCTTAAAGCCATGCCTAAGTTGAGTAAAGCGAATGAAAAGGACACGCTTCCTGCTAAAACACTGACTAGATCACATTTTAACACGCCAGTTTTTGTAAAAATATCTCATTTTTCCATAGCGTCTCAATTGCTCTTATACTTTTCTTGACTTGATGTTAAAATTTCGTACATTCTTGGGTGATAAAGGTGCAAATTTTCCTGAAAATTCAAAGATAAAGCTGGTGCCTTTGTCAGCATGCTCAATCATCGTAAAAGCATTGCAAGAAAATAAACTAGGACTGTTTTTGACTTTAAGCTATAAAATATTAAAACTGTAGATCAAAAATGAACTCAAAATGAGCAAATAATTTAAGTCTTAATGAACCTTGCACTTGCATTCTCAAAGATTTTTCTTATATTTCAGCGAGTTCAAACCTAAGAATTTTTTTAGACTACGCCCTTGTAAAAAGATGTATATATGTAGTCTATGCAAGCTGATATCAGCAACCTGGAATGCATTGAAAAAGCGTTATTGTAACTCTCGAGAGGCTCTCTTCACGTCCTGATTTAAAGTTATATTCCCATTTCTGGCAGATTAACAAAATTCCCTTGCTATCTCGATTTATATCCTAAAGAATTACTATCCTGGAGCCCTACTTAGATACCATCTATAGCTATGGTGGATGCAGATTTGACTCCATTGATATTGAAATCCCTTTAAAGTCTCTTGTTTTTTCTAATGTCGAAGTCAGTCATTGCAAATTCCTACGCATGCTTAGTGTGCAGCCCATTGTCATGATAAGCCATTAGAGTGCGATTTGGTAAATCACTGTTAATTCTGGAACTGAGGTCTGCCTAGGCCTCCCACGAATAAAAAATATCCCTCTAATCGTTATTTGTGACTTTAAGATGATTTCTTTTCTCTCTCAATTACGAATTTCCAAGACCGCAAAAAGAATACTAAGGGGGATCAAGAGCATTTTGTCAACGACACCCATCATTATCTGAAAAGAAACCAAAGTCCTTTATAGGACTTAATTTTTGATACGTCAGCTTGCAAGTAAGTAGCTGTATCGAAGAAGGAGGGTAACGCTTTCCCAAATGAAGAACTGACATGGTTTTGCCCACTCACAGAAGAGGGGAGGCAATAGAAGGGGGGTGTTGATATAGGCCAATTTTTACTAAGAGGATGTTCATGTCAGCTAGTTTTCAATAAAAGAGGGTGCTAATAGAAGAGGGTATGCCTGTCGGCAGCTTTTCAATAAAAAGGGAGTGATAAGAGAAAGTCGTTTATCCTGGTAAATATTTTTATTAAAAGGTAATTTAATTTTCTGCGTGTTCTGATCATGATCGATTTGTACATTTAATAGAAGGGGGTGTTAATAAGCAACGACGGGGGGAAGGAAAATTCTCTTGAAATCAGTAGACGGGAGGCCGTCTATTAGAGACACTAGAGTACATTGCTCTGAATGTAAAAAGCCCAGTTCTTGAACTAATTCCTTTAAGATACTGTTCAGTGTCTATTTCTTACTCAACATTTGCCTCTCCAGGGTGGGAGAGAAAGCGACTACTGCCTCTTCAAAACAGAGGAGTAACTTCAACATATATTTGGGGGTATTAGAGGATTGTCGTGCAAAGTTTTGTCNCTGTGACCATTTTCAGTAACAGTAGTTGATCAATGGTCCTGGCTCCAGGAAGCTGCCCTGCAAAAATACACTGCACTGCTGTTTTTTCCCTGCAAATAGGCAAATTCACAAGGTTGGGAGGGGGATACTCAGCCTTTTATACCACCCTAAAGTTTCGTTCCTGCTTTTTGAAGCCTTTTTCAAACACATACTTTTGAATTGTTGGTCGTATCATGTTTAAGCGTGCACCTTATCAAGGGCGTGCTGGAAGCTTTCATGGGTCAGGAAAATTCAGTTTCTAGAGGTCCATTATATACCTGTGGGGCTTTCTTCTTTTGTTTTTTCTATAAAACATGGTGCTGCCAATGATAAAAGCTTAAAAAAGAGAAATTCAAGGGGGTGTGCATAGAAGTTTTAAAGGGCCTACTGGGAAATTTCCCGAGTTCTAGTGAGCCACCAGGCCCCTGATCCAGGGATGTCGTGGAGGGGAGCTCAGGGGGGTTCAGTCCCCTTGTTAAAGTTGTGAGAGATTTTGGTGGGGTGGGGGCTGAGCCTCCCATTCATTAAACATCTTTTAGACTGGATAAATTCATAACTACTCACTTGCCAAAAGAGAAGAAAGGAATTGGTACGCTTCTATCAATAGAACAAGAATGCTACAATCCTATACTTGCTTTCTCCTTCTTGTAATACTTTCACATACACTGGCTTGACAAGCACAATATTGCCATATATGCAAAATTAGGCATGGTTTAAGGCATGGTCCACATGTTTCCTACAGCACATTCCCTCTTGTTGCAGTTTTAGGATGACAGCACTGCCATGTGATCCCTTCCAGTGTCATTTAGTCAGTGCTAGCCAATCCTATCTAGATTGTGTTGTGGATAAGGACCGCAATCCAATACACGTTTTTTTTATAAGAAAATCATTTTTTGCCTGAGCCTCAATTTTCTTAACATTTCCCGAAATTGAGCCTCAGATTTTCTTAAATTTTTCTTAACTTTTACTGAAATAAACTGGCTACGGTGGTTTCAAATTTCATTATTAATATTGTAGACATGAATTTGAATTCCATCTTTAAAATTTTGAAGGCAATAACGACGAACTACCGATTTTTGGCCTATAAAAACGCTCAATTTTGGAAAATGAGCCTCGTGATTTTCTTACGATTTTCTTAAGATTTTGACGATTTGAGCCTCATTTTCTTATAAACTTTTTTCTTATAAAAAAAACGTGTAAGTAAATTTTGCAAACCTGAGATTTACATCACTTTTTTGATGCATCAACGAATTTGAGTATACTGGAGGGGTCTATTACAGAGATGGTTTGCATTTGGATTAGGGGTAGGCATGCAGCAAGGGACAAGTAAAGAGAAGTCAAAGTCGGAGGATATTAAATAGCAAGTAAACCATAATGAAAACTGACCGTAGAAAACAGGTAAAACTCAGGGACTTTAGCTTTTACCAGACGTTTAAAGGTATGAGAACCACTGCACTAGATATGTTCTGGCACACAGTAGAAATTGAAAGTCTCCACAATCTGGTATGATTTCGGTAAAAAGAATGTGTAGCTTTTCAAGAGCGGTATTGAACGGCAACAATAATGCTAGATGATGAGGGAACATTGCCAGCTAATTTACGGAAATCAAGGGGGAAAACCAGATACTGTAAATCCTCAAATAACTTTTCTGGTACCTGATCATATTCCAATTGAAATTCTTCTACCTATAAGGTACTCGTCGATGCTACAACTACCAGCAACATGATGTTTTCTAAAAGAAATACAATTTTTCATTAACTAATGGCTGCCTTTTCTTTCATAACTCTACAAAGCACTAATGAAGTCTCAAATAGCTACAGTCACATACTTGGGTGGGGCTTTTTAGAGGGGAATTTTTAGCTCTAGTGTAGGGGCTTCTTCGAGGTTGGGCTTTTTCGAGAAGGGGGAATGTGGGAATTTACCTTAACATCCATCATATTCAAAATCGACTGATGGCCCTGTACAGTAATCACTAGGGTGGTCAGATTTTGACTTTATTCTTACAAATTTTTGAGCTCAAAGTTTGAATTTTTGACCTAATTTTGACGTTTTACAAGTACCTGAATCAAACCCTTAATGATTTTAACGTAGAAACATACAACATATTTTCAGAAATTGTATTCTCCTACGGCTTCTTTTCAAACGACTTAGGTGAGAAGTGAAAAGTTTCGTTCCACAGATTCTCTAAATTTCTAACAGCTTTCAGTAGCAGCTAATACTCATTACTGCGCTTAGGATCCCTCAAACTTCATTCATTAAACTTCAATTAAACTCAGAAATATTGGTTTGGAATTAGACAGATCTTCCGCAAAGGTATGCCAGTACCAAATGATACAACTGGTGGAGAAAACACTCTTCTGCAAATACTCGGCAAATCCCAGTAGCATGAGTAGATAGTAGTCAAATCACGAAACAATGTATTGAAGAACGATTAGCTGCCAAGCAAGTGCAAACTTGCCTGGTTGAACACTGTCAAGTAAATATACCTACGTGTATTGTACTTTATTTTTGACTTTTTTTTGACCGTATTTAATATTTTTGACTTTATTTCAGAAAATTAAGATTTTGACTTTATTTTAACCAACTTTGACTGTTAGACTTTTAGACTTTTCGACCGCCCTGTTAATCACACGCACTAACAGAGCCCTCTTGTTTTGTACTTTACGCAAACCAAAGTATGTACTACATATGGGCCAGGTGTTAGGAAGTACACGGGTGCAATCTTGGCACCCTTGTCAGCAACTTCAGTAGCTATCCAAGTACCATTGTTCCCAAGGCATTCATTTCCAATTATCCTTGCATTAGCATTCCGGATTTCATACTGCATGCCAACTGCAAACGTTTCCTTTGCCCAACAAGCTAAATAACGGTCGCATTTCATATAGGCTCTACAAGCCCTCATCCTCTCGTCCTTTGTTCCGAGTTCTATATATTGGTCATCCTAGAACTTGTCAGTCACAACTACAACAAAGTCACATGGTCATTGCTTCGATAGCTCCGTACGTCCTTCTGCTCCGGATTTTATCTAGTACATTTCGGTACAAACACGTATACATCGTAAAAGGTTAACACTTGCAGCTGATAGCGTCAATCAACACATTCTCAACACTACTAGTGGGTCAGTTCATTAGACCGGTGGAAGCATATTCTCGCTAGAAGAAGCTCGAGCTTGTTGAAGTTGGACGCATGTAGGATCAGTGAAAAGCTGACATTGTTATTTTTAATCGCAATCATTTTACGCTGCTCGCGACTATTAAAGTGCGTGATACGAATCGCAATAAATTTTGTGGTTGCCTGAATACCCATCAGCCATCGGAGGTGGAGAATTTTGAACATACAAAGAAGTAGAGACAATGCATAGTATATTTTCAATAGTAACCTCTGGATAATTGACTGTTACAGTTGACTTCCTTGCACTACCATTGGCAACCGTTGCTGTATAAAAGGGGCTGATTTGTGAAAAAGGAATCAGTTTTGGCTTTGCGTCTATTTTCGAATCGATCGTCAATACGGGGATTCTGTTATCCGTGCGCAAAGGTGAAGATGCTCTTGGAGAGGATTTAACAAAAAGGTGCTGCGATATTCCCTCTTGAATTTTCAATATCTTGTAGTTCCAACAAAACCGCGGGTTATTTCTCAAAAGATTGTTTTTTCAAGACTCGTTTTACGAAGAGTTTAACCACACATATTTCCTACTGACCGAACTTTTCCAGGTGAAATTTTACAGTAATCTTCAGTTGCTAAAAATGATTTCAAATCACAACGCTCTGATTCTATCGCTGTTGTCTCTCGTGGTATCCACCTCGAGTTTATGGACAGAGGAAAGGAGAGAGACGAGTAGAAATCAACTTTCAGAAGAGAACATCACCCGAGCCCTCATCGATATGACACAGGAGACTCTTCTACGATCCTTTGGAATTGATGTTAGTAGAAAACCGTCGAAAGCGTTCACGCCGCACGACTATATGATTGATATTTACTCTGTACTGAGCGGTGATAGTGACGCGGCGCGGAGAACACGGATAAACACCGTTAGGGGAATCATGGATACTGGTAAGTGACTTTCGTCATTTTTACAATTTCCCGTCTCATTATATTGGTATATGTATTGGCTAATACCCATAATTTCTTCTGTCACTGAAAATATTGAGCTTTCTCCAATGAGATCTTACCGCATTGTTATCACTAAACCATTCTCGATTGCTTTTCTGTTCGCGATGTATCGCCAAATCAGAATGTTATTCTAAACCATTCTAAGCCAATTTCTCTCAGTATGTGTTTTCTTTGGATATTAACGGCTTCTATAAACTGCTAGCCAATTTTCTTGGAATGAATTGCTCTGAGGTACGGCTCGTTTAAGTAGGTTTTTGGGGATTTATCGAAAGCCAGCTATAATCATGGATTATAGAGTTTTCTTTTGAGCGTTGTAACTCTACTCTTGTTGCACACAAGGTGCTAAAGTACCATTCAAGTGCAAAATTGTACATGTAAATGTGAAAATCAAGCGATCCCAGTTCATTTCTCTCCCACGGAAATATCTGACCCGCAATTAGTGAGATTTCATCTCTATAGGCAGTGCCTCTTCTCGAATCTTTACAGACTTGCGCTTGGTAGTTAGTTAAACATATTATAATTCGAGAATTTATCACTGTAGGCCTTGCCGATAGACTCTTACGATACTTGTTTTTTTGGCCGTTTGTATTCAGTTATAAATACGGTCTTGTATGTCAACATTTGTACTCTCACTTGTCAACGGCTGGTGTATTAAAGTGTTTTGTCTGCTAGATCGACGGAGGGACGCAAATTCAACTAGTAGCCCGCTCTGGAATACAATCGAGCATGCGTTTCACGGTCCCTTTATCTCGTATTCGATTTTGAATGTTGTAGTTGCTCAATGCGCGACGTATAAACGGTTTGTTCGTAGGAAACCTGACTCAAGGCCTAGCAGTAAATCGCGGTGCTTCTTAATATGCTAGTTCTGGAAAGCGCGTGAAAGTTCCTTAATTTACCAAACTAAATTCGGTGGAAATCGTAAACAACACGTGGATGTAGTAAGCTATTAGTATTGTAACTGAAACTGCATTAGTGAGAGGTGTAATCTAAAGCAACTTCATGTTCACATTATGGTTCAGCTTTACATTGAAGGAAGGAACGATATCTATGTAGTTTCCGATATTCTATATCATTTACTTACCGATCAGTTTCTTATAAAAAAAACCGTTTATGCATACAAATTTTGTAGGAAGCGAGCCCTTTTCCCCTTTAGTGCAAGCTGCAATATTTGAGCGATTACAGGAAGCAAACGACCATTCGTCACTTTTTATGTACATTGTGATAGTAGATACTTCCATTTGTGAAAACTGTTTCGCAATATGCTATATATGAAGTAATGATACAGACTGTTCAGAATTTTAAGTGCTGGCTGTCAATTTGGTAACCTTCAACGCTCTGTGTACCTGCGTTTTTATCCGTATTTGATAGCAAACAGGGCTCAAGCGTTTTTCGGGAGTTCTGGAACCCTTAAGTGTCGAGAAATTTCAATACCCTCGAGGAGCTATTACACCTAACGGTGTTATCCGTAATGTTATAAATAGCAAGACACACGGGGTATGTTTTGAAGTGGAGGGGGCTGCAATGGCCTGGTATTAGAAGGGAGAAAAGCGTAGTATACGTTCAGAGAACTTTTAAGTAGATAGTTGGCTTTTTTAATTTATTTGCCTAGTCAACCCCACCAAAGTAAGTAAATTAGTTATTATTGTTATTATTTGTAGGGTGTGGTTGTCCAGAGGTAGCGCCTTGCTTAGTAAGGGAATATAGCCAGCTCCCCCCCCCCACTCAGCCTCCAGTAATTTAGTTGCAGGCATCTCAAGGAAAAACCTCAAGCAACAATCACATACGATATCTGTAACGGAAAGCAGCAGCGGACATTTGGGGGGCAGAAGGTAATACTCGCCCCCAATGGTAATTTTCTGCAAGCAAATGTACTGCTTTATGGCTTCATATACAGTTTTTACCAGCATTCTCCTCTCCCTCTTTAAATTTCGAAGTATCCGCTACTAAAAGATTTTTATCGATTACTCTAATCTCTGTTTCAAACTCCAAACTACCGCGCTTACCGCTAGTTGATGGCGCGCGGGAGTTTGGTAGCCATTTCCTTTCCTTGCTGCCTTTTCATCCGTTGTATTTCCTACAGGCATTTTTGTTCGCTGCTGGGTGTATATCTAGGCCGAATTGGAAACTTTAAATAATGCGAAGGGGATTTGTTTCGTGGCCGGTTGCAAGTAGATTGGATAAGACTTTTGTGCAGCTGAGAGCAATGCGTGCGCGACCGAAGGTGTATAAAAGTGTCTTTCTTGAAGAAGTTTGCGCGGCTGAAATAATCATTTTACAAGAATTGCCCTGCTGCAACCGAGGCTGACAGCTGATTGCGTGGGAGAGAAGGGGAACTGATGCACGCATGTGCCTATGAACATGTTCCCTTTCAAACAGTGTCTAGTTTTCAACAGTCCTCTAGCAATGTCATGGTACAGTTGTCCAATTCTCTCAATGTTCTATCAGAGAATAGGTTGGAATGAACTGGTCTAACCTTCACTGGTCATAATATAGTGCTATATAGTATGATATAGCATAGTTAGCATGGACAAGTAGTGGTTATTCTGGGGTAGGGGTGCAAAGTGCCCCTAGATGTCATCGAGCCGGCAAATTCGTGGCAAAAATAGTGCACCAGAAGCTAAATACATGTCCCTTTTGTGAGAAATCCGCCTTCTTTCGAACGTTTCACTTGCCTTATAAGCGTTTTTTCAGTAAAAGGATGTCACTCTGGCGAATTCTTGGTTACTTCTAAAATACTCGTTTTTCTTAAAGAATATCCACTGGTTTGGTCTTTATAAGTATGATATAAATCGTGGTTGCTGCAACAATGGTGCTTTTACTTTGTCTCAAACCAG
>OLMO02000277.1:3582315-3599284 GCA_900291935.2 Cassiopea xamachana
GCACCATCGTAGTGTATCGATTTGACTGTTTCTAGTTGTATACTTTGCCCTCCTTCAGGGGTGTGCCGATTGGGTGGGCGCGGGGGGCGTCACGCCCCCAATATTTTCAAATTTGCAAGAAAGTTAGTCAAAAGGCAGCCATGCTGCAAGAGAGTTGGCAACAGTGTTTTCTGTGACCTTTTTAAGTAGCAATAGTTGGTCAATTGGTCGAGACGCCCCCCAACAGAAGGTGTCTTGGCACATCACTGCCCTCCTTTATAGATTTTTGGGCGTTTGAAACCCATCTGTGAGGTAGAAGTATGAGTATTACTACTAGTAATATAAGCATCTCTAGCATTTCATTTACAACAGTAAAACGGAAGGGAATTATTATAAAAAGATTATATGCCCCATTCATATCCGTTTAAGGCTAACTGCTCCTGCAAGCCGCGCCCATGATTGGCTGATAGCAGATGAACACCAATCTGGGTGTTCGTGCTTCAGATGTCTTTTAAATAGTTCTTCGCTTTCCTCTCTGAATGATGACTTTATTAAGAAAAGAATGAGCGGATTAGCGTAAAAAAAGCTCAAAAATTTGTCGGATTTGTAGTGAAGACGAAAGCCGGGGATATTCGAAGATGATAATTTTAATCACAGGCTTCCAGCATTGCGTACAAAGATCGGAATTTGAGATAGATCGCTTCTAAGGTTCTTAGCAATTCTCATTTTAGGTCACACAATGTATTCATCCAGCACTGCAACAAACAGGAACATTTATGTAACTTTCTAGACGGTTTACTAGGTAATCGCGAAAATACTCGTGTTACTTCGACAGTTGACTGCATAAACACCTTCTTTATAAGAATAAAACTTATGAGAATGTTCAAGCTCAGAATCGCTGAAATGTAGGAATATTTTAAGAATAATACTATAAACACAGTAGGACATATGGATTAAATACTCTCTTGTAAATTATAGCGAAATCTGTAATCTTCATGCAACGTGGTCACTTGCTTGCTCATCTCTAGCTACTCCTTTTCTCCCTGTGTTCACTACATACGTCAATACTACAAATGCAA
Organism: Cassiopea xamachana; assembly: GCA_900291935.2. Taxonomy (NCBI): domain Eukaryota; kingdom Metazoa; phylum Cnidaria; class Scyphozoa; order Rhizostomeae; family Cassiopeidae; genus Cassiopea; species Cassiopea xamachana. Next base: position 3,583,374 of record OLMO02000277.1, read on the forward strand.
GGTTCAAAGGTTCATAGAAACTTCGAGTTTTTCTATATTTGAGCTATAGGACTTCTTGTAGATTAACTCTTTCACTATCGATACAATGTTTGTTAGTTTGCTCCACTTTTGTTTGCTTTATAATGAAGTAAGACATAAATAAAGATTTTAATATAATCATTTGATTTTCAGGTCTAGCTACATTTCTGATATTTTAGAATTTTTCTTAAATATCTTGCAGCAACGCAAGTCAAAAGAAACTCTCAAGAAAATCAATGAGAGGGCCCTAAGACTAGCACTTCCTGATTATACCTCATCATAAAATTCTCTTCTAGTAAAGGCTAAATCTACTAAATTCATATTCATTCTATTAGGCTTTTGGCATTAGAAATATTCAAAACTTTCCAAAACTTGAATACAGCCATTATGAAAGACTATTTTACCCCGAAATCCATTAGTTACAATTTTCGACAAAACGATGTTCATTGTGTCCCAAAAGTAAAAAGTACTACTTATGGTATAAAATCTCTAAGATTTTTGGGTCCAAAGCTATGGAACTCTCTCCTAAATGAAATAAAGTCATCACAAAAGATCAATCAATTCAAAGTTCTCATAAAAGATTGGTATTTCACAGATCATTGTGCCTGCAATGTTTTCAGCCAATAATCTCCACAATGCAATCTCCTCGTTGCTTAATGTTAGTGTATATTAGTGTCGTATCGCTATTGTAAAACTAACAAGAAAACGGCATTATTATTATTATTATCAGTAAGAACATAACCAATATTACTATTGGAATATTAATTGGCATATTTGGGTATGAACCTGTTGTTGCCAGCCCATCTCCTTCCTTCCATCCTTATGGAGAGTTGCCAAATGGAACTGGAAGAAAGGTGCCAGATTTTGCATTAGAAATTGCCACAAAAAGGTGCCAAATCAATTTTCCTAATAATGAGTTCATAGCTTTTATACAACGCATGCGCATTTCTTACAGTACTCAGCTGTAAGCACGCAGAATGAAAACCAACTTTCTGCTTCTATAGCATTGGCTCTTAGCCCTAGATTCGATCGAGCCCCAGGGGCTCGGTGAGTCATTTTCAGGGGTTCGGCAGTTTGGTTCACCTCACGTATACTATTCGTGACGTCACATTCTGCTTAGCCAGTTTGTGCGCTATTGCAGTATATATGTTTTGAATTTGAAGAAAAAGACAGATTTTATTTGACCAACTACGAAGAACTTGATGAATGCATGTATGGAGCTTGTGGGGTTCAGTACCTCCAAAAAGGTATAGAACTCTAACGTGCTATCCGATAGATGGGCACATCTCTGAATCCCACATCCCTAATCGGCACTTCCTTGAATCCTACACGTGCTATCCGATGCTATCGGATAGCATGTGTAGGATTCAGGAGTGTTCCGATGGGGGTTGGGCGTGGGAGGTATCGCGTCCCCCAATTTTTTCAAAATTGCTAGAAAGTTGGTCAGCAATCAGTCACGCTGCAAGAGAGCAAGAGAGTTAGCCACAATATGCTCTGTGACCTTGTTGTTTTTTGGTAACAAAGGTTGGTCAATTGGTCAAAATCCATTGGTAGGATTACTATGTATAGATAACTTTTAGCAAGAATGACAACATTTTAGCATGTAATATTCGTAACCGTTTTCTATGATCGATGCGAACTCAGCATGATTAGCGTGACACAGGAATGCTGGCAAAATTTTGGATATACACGAACATAAAGAGCATTTTACAGGGAAATTTTCCATAGGTGCCAAAAAATTGTGAATTAGTAGAGAGTTGCCAAATCTCCATTTTTGCTTGCCAATAGGCGCAGAAATATACCAAAATTTTCAAATTTGACAACTGGTGCTCCTTCACCTGAACCGCAGAGGTTCCAGAGGTCTTAGGGTAAAAGAGGAACATGAAACTCTGTGCGAGCGAATCGAGCAGAGCATAAAAGGTCTGGCCATTAGCCTTGTAAAAGTGCTGCTGGTTTTGCATTGCGAGACCCCCTAAATCTCGAGTTCCAGAGCAGGCGCGTACCTTTAGGGGGTCATGGGGACAACGCCTCCAAATGAAAAATTAATCTGGAGATTTAAGTAGTAAAATAAGGCTTTTTTCCTTCCAAAGTCCTTGTACAGCCAGGTTTTGCCCCCCATGGCAAGACCTCGAGCTACGTGGTTGTCCCAGAGTCTTATGAGACTCCTATGACTTACGGTTCTGTAGCAATTTTCCCTTCCTGCCTCCCTCTTGGCGGCTCTGCCCCGCACAAGCATCAGTTCAGCAGTTATTCGTGTTAGCATCACAGGAAAACGTTTCATTTTAACATCTTCAGAACCTTGTAAGCATCTCAGTCATTTGCAATCATAGCCATTAATCACTGTCATCACTGGCCACAATCATCGTGATCATTAGTAGCTTCATTAACAGTTTCGTCATCACGCAAGGCCCTCTTGTCATTGGATTACATCGCCTAGGGTCGTATTATAGCACTTTATCTCATCACTTCAGTCAGGTAATTTATCTTCTTTGAGTTTTACCGTGCATTCTAGCTTTACATAGTTTCTGCATGAGTTTTCCATAACCACTATGGTAAACCCTGCTAAGATTCCTTTCTAAGGACTAGATCTTCAGACTACCCATGAATCCTAGGCATTCTTAACGCATTATTTGATGCTTGAATACACCAGTACCATATACCTTCAAAAACTGAATGACCCTTGGCGGTTTCCCGACTGAGAGTGGTTCATGACCTAGGCCGCTTTTGTGACGTATGCGGCTTCGTGGCTAAAATGAAAACATTTTTCCACTACTTCTGATGACCAGCAGACCAGAATATGAGAATTCGGTAACATTAGCCAATCATTGTTGCAACATTAGGGTGAGGAGAAAGTTTTTAGCTAGAGGCGTCAAGGCATGCTATTGCAACCTTGGATTTCAAGAGAGTTGTACCCACTAATCTCTTAAAGTGAGCATATCGAGCTTCTGTCTTGAAACTGTGAGNGACAGCTGTCGCAATGAGAGTGTGGGACTCAGACGCACGTACTGGCTAAGAAATAACTGATTCTTAAGAGTTTTAGAGTCATTATGCTACGCTTTCATTTACTCGAAAAGGATTTATTCATTACTTTTGAGCAAGAACTTCAAACTTCTAGGCCATAGGACTTCTTTGGAGAAAGCTGGTTAATGTGCTGCTATCACGGTCTATCAAGACTTTCTTCTAAATGTCATTTATAATTTACCAGTCGATACCTGCATACATACGACGTTTCTTGCAACCAGAAGAGCAACGCTGCGTACCCCGATGTGCCATAATGATTAAATTTCCTAGGCTTTTAGATCTCACTGTAATGGCGGCTGCATGCCTCATTACTATTGGTCAAGAACAATAGATTGCCCGATCCAGTCTGTTCTAGAGATCAGTGGTAGGACCCAGCTCTTATTTTGGTGTGATCTTGGCCACGCTTTGTGGTTTTCGAATTCCAGAGTATGGCCATGGGTATTTAAAATGTGGTCACCGTTTAGTGCTGTTGACGTTCTGAATAGCTTTATCCTGTTATATACCGAGAGCAGAAGCGTAATCATAGCCAAAGAAGTGCCGTTAAATTTGGACGTGATACAGACAGGGACGAAACTTATGGTGTATGAGTAAGCCCCCATTCTTGAAAATAGGCCATATTGCATGGCAATAATGGTAGTACAATGTATTTTCGTAGGGCAGCTTGCTGGATCCAGGACCGTTTGACCAACTATCGTTACTAAACAAAGAAAAGGCTACAGACAAAATTTTCGCAGGGCAAACTTCTGACAACCACTAAAAATATACTGAAGTTGCTTTCCCTAAACACAGATTGCTTGTTCATAAATGCATTTCTGTATTTTTATGACGAATGTTCTTTGCTTTCGCCACCTGCACTTTATCTTAGTGAGCATCATTCATAGCCTTAATACTACTACCTCTAATAGCTAACCCCAACCTTTAAAATTTGCCATTTCGCAGGGGCAATAACGTCAGTACAATGTATTTTTGCAGGGCAGCTTACTTGATCCAGGACTATTTGACCAACTACTGGTACAAAAAGGTCACCGAAAACATATTCTCGTAGGAAAAACCTTTTACACCCCCCAAAATACATTGACGTTAGATTTGGAGGATGACAAGACATGGTAGCCAAATCATTCATGTAAGATATGGCCAATGCGCATTCTATTAGGTCATTGGCCCAGCTCCCCTACGGAGCAGTACGAAACAGACTAGACTCTAGTCTGTTTAGTCTGTACTGCATTAGCAGTAAACAGACTAGCAAAAAAGAAGCTGTGGGAAAGGTCCTAGATGGGTAAAACCATCATGTACCGTCGCTTTGGAGGGGATGACAGGGTCAGAAACCTTACTTGAATATCTACGTCACCAGGTGAATAAAATTCTATCAGGAGCAAAACCATGCAAATTTTCATTTAGGGGCCATTGCCCCTCAGTACACCCTTCAGTTACATACCTGCGCAGACGCTAGCCAACTGGACCATTTCTAGAACATGCTCTTGGGTCTATAGAACGGTTATTTTGCCGATAACTTGGACATGGCTCCCATTTGTCCATACCCTTAAGTTACATGCATTCCTCGAAGGGAAAGAATGAAAAAGATATGACACATCTACGGCACGTTTGGTTATTCGCCAAAGGAATTTTTGTATGGGGGTGTGACACCCACAACCTACGTAGGAGTGGAAAAACAGGAAAGTCCCACCCTATATGGAGGAGACTTGGAAGAACTCCGATTTGAGTGTTTAGAGCGGCAGTAAGAGTGGATTGGAATAACCGATGGAAAGATACCTCTTGTCAGAACACAGCGATTCTCGATGCAGAGAGGGGGCAAGGAAGATATGGGCCTAATTTTTGTTGCAATTTATGATTTTTAGTCGACTAGGACCGTAAGCAGTTTTTTCTCCTCATAGTACGGCCTCATGATATTACTCACTTCATTCTTTCTTTCATTAGCTTCCTTTCTAGTTCCTTTTGTTTGTTTTTCTCTTTTTCGCATTTATTGAGTCACCCATTCAGAAAACCGTTCGTTCATTCATCTATTCATTCATCCATTCATTCATCCATTCACTCAACCATTTTGTCATCCATTCATGTGGTCAATCAATCATTCCTTTTTTGTTATTCAATTCAACTCCACGATCGTAAAAGCCAGTTACTATCACCTTTACAGTTATGCTTGTATTGTCGTCATCATCTTCATCATCATCAATCATCATAATCATAATCATTATTATCATCATCATTATCAACATCATCATTATCAACATCATCAACCATCATAATGATCATCATCATCATTATCAAAGCCATCATACTCATCAATCATAATCACCACCACCATCAGCCATCATTATCATTATCTGCATCATCACTTGCACCATCATCTTCCTTCTCCCATGATGCGCCCGACGGGGTCCAGGCTGACCTTGTGGATCAGCTGATCGTCTGTCATTTGTTTAAAAGAGATGATTCAGTCATCATCTGCATCATCATCAATCATCATCACCAGCATCATGATCAATTTATTTATAGTTGGCTATTTACTATTTAGCTAAAAAAGCTAATTAATGCCTCTAAATCATTAATCATCATCATCATCATTAGCATCGTCATTGTCACCATAATACTCGTCATCATAATCACCACCTTCATCGTCACTAACATCATATCAGTCCCGACATTGCTACAGCAATGAGATATTTATGTATTCCTCTGCGCTTGTACCTTCGCTCAAACAATTATCATAAGGTCCTGTAGTAGCTCTAGTTGCGAGTCACAAGAATTAAAGCAGATAATCAGTGAACAAGAATTTGCTTAATTCGACCCTTGTACAATTTTATATCACTTTTTAAAACATTTGCATAGCTCGTATCCAAGAAGAGCTCCCAATCCCGTTCCAAATTCCTCAATTAGTTGGAGAACATACAATGAATTAACCCTACCATTCCACGTCTATTCAAGTTGTGCTTGAAATTTGTTATGCGCATTTGGTATAAGCCAATTATGCCCTACTCCATTTTACTGACCAAGGAATCGCGGATTTTTTCATGGGATTCAATAAAATTAGGCTACAACATATTGAGGGCTAGTTATTAGGAAGCTGCAACTAAGCAGCCATTTAGATACTTGCGGTTACTTTAGCACCGCTATTTGCCCTAATAGCTTGGAAATGCGAGGGAAAAAACGTAAACCAAAGGAAAAGGCACTGGATTATTCGCTGCCCATACGAAGCATATTTACCATCTATCTCTTTTCACATCTCTATTTAGAATCGGCACGATTTTCTCATAAGAAACCCAGCTCAAGGCCTAGTACGAACAGTTTCTTAATTTTTAGCCACATTTTATTTCTGCAAATTTCTTAACGTTTCTTAATTTAGCGAACTAAATTGCTGTGAAAGCGTACGGAGAAAGTGAATGTAGCGAACAGTTAGTCCTATAGCATACAAAATGCGTCAGCACGAGTTAAATTCTAAAGCAATATCATATTCACATTGTTTTGGTACAGCTTATGATGTGAAACAGGTAACGATTTCAATGTGTTATTTGCCTTATTTTTGCTTTCCTTGAAGTTCTAACAGTTTCTTAAAATCTAGTCTGTCTAGCACTAGGTTGCTTATAAAATGGTTTCTTATAAAAAGAACATGTATTTATAAAATGGGTCGTTCCTTACCCCCTGGTTTACTATTATAGTCACTCGACACACATCTTCGACAAGGGTTTTGCCGGGAGGAAATTCACTGAAGACAATTTCATACATGGAAATGAAAATCTGTGAAAATCTCTAAAATGTCTGAAATGTCTTGAAATATTTAGTCTCAAAAACCTTCAAAATTTTTGAAGCTCTTAAAACAACTCAATGGCATCTGAATTTTTCAAAAGAATCTCAATATTGTAAAAATCTTTTATGAAAGTCTCAAAATTCTTCTGTAAAGTATTTAAAAAATCCCAAAGATCTTGAAATCCAGAGAATCTTCGAGATTTTTGAACTCTTTAAAACCCTGGAAATCTGTAGAAATTAGTACACTTTTTCCGAGTGATGTATCCCTCAGGCTTTGTGTTTCTGTCCTAAAGGTCAAATTCACACTGCGTCCTCAAAGCCAAACATATGGTTGATTTGTTTGGTCTTGAAATCGGAAATTGGATGTTTAATCCGGAGGCTATCCTTATCTTTGCTAAGTCATGATCCCTTGAGATCAATCCTCTAGTTTGTTTAATCTCCTCCATCTAGCATTTAGGTTTTTATTCCTAAGAGGATTCGAGGAATACCCACATGCTCTATTTTTCCAATCAGTTGTTAAAACCTTATTTATTTGCAACCACCTTCTGATGTTATCGCTCCATCTCTATGTAACGACAATTGATGTTATCTCAGGAGTTTGTTTGCTTCATTGGAATTTCCACATTCGCAGTTTTGTGGCCATCCTCAAGGTCTATCTCAAGATTATAAATAAACGCTTTTTATGAGAAAGTGGTATGAAAGAAAGTAGTACTCAGCTGCTCAAAAAGTTAAGAAAGTTCAGTGCTGGATTTTTATAACCTAAGAAAGTCTAACAGTACATGTATTTAAAATTGGATTTACCTGTGTACAAAATGTCATATATGTGATGTTGGCTACCCTCTAACAGTTTAACTTCTGTTATTTACTAAGATTTATCATCACTTCAAAGGTACATTAAGCTTTTCCATTGATGAGCATGCGCAAAGCATAGGAGCTCATACTTTTTTGCTAAGACTGTTTTGATACTGGAATCGTGAAAAGTAAAAAAATTTTAGTATTGGCCAATTTTAAGTAAAGCGTTTGTAATTATTTTTATTGATGAAAGACTGATGCGTAGCTTGAAGTACAAGGTATTCTACAGTGCTCTTCCAAGAGGAACAATGAACTGGAAGGATATATGCTACCTTAGTGGCGATTTCACCATATGCTTTCTTTGCTGCCACCTTAAAGTTTGGCCTAGTTGAAACGCTGTCGCTATCAGGGACGTAGAAAGCATTGAAAAAATGGGGGAACATATCTTCAGGGGGTACACTCCCAGGTAAAAATAGGGCAAAACTGTAAGCTGAAGTTAGGCACTTTACATACAGGTTTGTGAAAATGGGAGTCACATACCCCCTGTGCCTCTCGGTTCGTACATCCATGGTTCTGTAAATGTGCCGTATTAAACTTTTGCATTGAGAGCATGAAAGCCCTTTTAGCTGTGTTTTTGTCGGCTAATTCCTTAGAGCTTACGTACCGTTGGCGAAGCACGGTACTTTTCCGACAGTATTTTCATAATGATTTGTTTAGATTTAGCTGTTTAAAACAGATACGAGCGCCAATTATATTTTCTAGCTAATTATTTTGTTAAGCTTGGTAAGTCCAAACACACAGCTGTTATTTTCTTTGTCGTTAATTAGCATTTTGTTATCTGTAATTTTGAATTATTATAAAATATTAATTTCAACATCAGTCCAAAAGGGCCGGTTTTAGTACTTAATTTTACGGTGTTTGTCGTAAGGTGCTATGCTAAATGTTTGGAATGTTTTTGAGCCTTTTAATGTCCTTTCCATCCTNTCACTGTGCCGACCAGCTACAAGCAACCAGCACACACTTTTTCTATGAACACCTAATGTTTTCCTGAGCCTCAATTTTCGTAAATTCTTTGGTTTTGTGCTGTAAATTATTTTTAAATTGTTTCAGAGATGATGCAGCTTCGCCTGAAAGTGAAAAGAATATAGAATTTTATAGGAATTAAGTTTGTAAGAATATCAAGGCTCAGAATCGCTGAAACATTAATCTGTGCAATGACTGAAAAGTAATGAGGGCTATTTCAGCGCTCTCGTGTGTTTTTAAAATGAAGCCACACCCAGTTAGAGGCTACCGGAAGTTACCGCTTGCGCAAAGACTTTGAGTGAAATGCAATGGTTTCTAAACCGTTAGCTGAAGCCTTTCTCAAACAGAAACTGTTCTTTTAACCAAGAAAGTTTACAACGAGAGCAAGATCCATCCTTTTGAGTGAAGTACACACTTTTTTATAAGAATGAAGTTTATAAGACTGTTCAGGCCCAGAATCGCTGAAATTTAAGAATAAATTAAGAATAATGCAAGACTCAAGTTTCATCAAGATTTAGAATTTTTGTGTATTTGAGTTACAGTAGTACTTGTAGATTAACTCGTTCACTATCGATATAAAAGTTAAGGAAGCTCCGATATTGGGTCAAACAACTATAACNCATAGAAACCGTGTATAAGGTATGTCTGCTTTGCAGGATTGTTTCTTTAACTTTCAATAAGCCATTCTGGGTTACAACTTTTAATATTTTCAAAGAATATTCGAAAGTAGGTATAAACGTGCACAAGGAACAACCATCCCCATTGTACTAAAATCATTTTCCATGTCACTGCGAGGTTTTTTGCCGCTTAGCACAATTAGTTCCTGCGCGGATTGATGGCACGGTTACGCGGCATTTAACACCAGACCGTCTGGCATCTTGCCCTCATAAATCTTCCTATCCATCTATGTTGTCAGTAAGCTCTTCCAGTCAGTTTTCATTCAATGGCCAGGAATAACATTTGTTTCTCATTTAGAACACACCGAATTGCCACCAGGTTGTAGTTTTGGCGCCCATTGAGAATGATAGTGGTTATAATTATCTACCAAGAAAGTAATGTATCGCATGTGTCTGAAAGATGAATCTGTCCGAAACATGAATCTGTCCGAAACAGGCTCTGTTTTAAAGAAAGTTTCCAAGACCACATTGTGATATTAGGAAGCTTGACCATACCCTAATTGAGCATTTTGTGGACCACGCCCTTCATACAATCCAAAATTTCGTGTGGAGTCTTTTGCTGCATGATACCACATTGAAACATGCCGTACTGTTCTTGAAGTTTACATCGAGCATGTGCAGACCAAGGTGCAAAAAGACGTCTGGAAAATAGGACGGATTGAAAGTGGGAAAGTTGACCACACTTTTAAATTTTCAAGACCACAAAATGTGGCCGAGAACGCTCTGAAATAGGCCCTGCTCCGAAACATTATCCATTTGTCAAGCATTATACTATCGTGTCTTTTGAAAAGTGCACATGAATTGCTGTTTTGTTTTGGCGCAGTAGAATCTCTGAAGTCTGTACTAGGGTCAGGGACGTCAAAGCATTAACAAATCTTGGGACACACAAATTCAAGGGTGCCCTCACAAGTGAAAAGGTAGTGGGCTGGGGTTAGGACAATTCATACGGGCAACTTAGTATTAGACCCCCTAAAATTTAAGAAACCTTTAGAACCCAAAGGAAAGAGCTATGAAACTTTAAAACAACTAGGGCATTGAAATTGTTACCTAGCTCAACGTAAAGCTGAACTAAAACATGATATTGTTATAGCATTTAACTCACACTGACGCGTTTTGTTTGTTATACTTTTTAGAACTAAAATGTTGCCACAAGTTGTCGGGAATCCCCAATTGCGCCTTTGTCTTTACACTAATCATTCTTGTTTACAAGTTATGTAGGAATGTTATTACATACGCGTTTCTCTGGAGTTATTCTATTCATTTATCCTCGAATTAGCGTTTGATTAGGAAATCGAGCTCCTACGCAAGTTGAGAAACTCTTACAGTATAGAACTAAGTTTTGAGCTTGCATTATTTCAATGCTAAAAAGCACGCATCATTTAGGTGTGTGAAAACCCCTATAGGCACAATTACATGAAGATAAAGACTAAAAGTTGTTAATATGTTTATGTCAATACATAGTTAGCACACTGTCCGGCGTAAAAGCGAAGGGAGGGGTAAGTGTACCTTTGACTAGGTCACGAAAAGCTTGGATACTTTCCTGAGTATGATTTATGCAAGGACTTCCTCTCTCGCTGGGATTCTCTTGCAGACCTCTTTATCACCTAGCAGGCTAATAATTACTTAATCGTTCCCACTGTATGTTGTATGCATTTCAAGGGAAACATATGGTTTCATACGTCCATTTCAGCGCAATATGCAAGCGGAGATTTGTGCGTCATCCCATCTAGATGTCAAATATCAACGTAGCAACGTTGTCATTGCATCTATATGCTAAAAATATTTCAGTTTGGGCCTTTTTTGTAAGGGATCTAAAATGTCCGCTTCTTGGAAGTTCCTTATCCTGAATTTGATATTGGTACTGACAGATTTCACCTTTTTTAAATTAGTAAGATGTGTTTACACGTTTTTTTAAGTACCTAGCACAAGGCCTAGTGCTAAAAGTTTCTTAATTTTTGGCCACATATTAGTCCTAAAAGGTTCTTAAAGGTTTCTTAATTTCGCGAATTAACTTGCTTGTGAAAGCGTACGCAGAACGTGAATGTAGGAAACTATTTGTCCTACAACAAACAAGATGCGTCAGTACGAGTTAAGTTCTAAAGAAATGTCATATTCACAATGTTTTGATACAGCCTGTATCAATTAGCGATTTATATGTGCTATTTGTGGAAAGTTTCTTAGCTCTTTCCTTATAATTCTAAGAGTTTGAAATTTAAATTTGTCTAGTAGTAGGTTGCTTATAAAATGGTTTCTTATAAGACTGTATGTCCATGTTGGTGTTTTGCGCAGGAGAGGAATTTCATTCTTAACTTACAATAAATTATATTCGGCGAGAACTGATTCGTTTTCGTTCTCGGAGTCAGGTTACACTTGCATAGCGAAGATTTATAGCAATAGTTGACAGATTAACTTTGTTTTTTACCTCTAATTTGTCTGGCTTGTTTTACTCTATTTTCAGTGAAGAAAGCACATTCAAGTTTTCGCGAAATCNCATCTCATTTTAGAACATACATACTGAAATACAACAAGAAAAGCTGTGATATTTAGATTCTAGTCTTTTTTAGGGTTGCTCTAGCCTTTTAATGTAGGAAACAATACACCATGCACCAACCACATGTAGCGGCTTAAATATATATCTGGTCCGCAATAGACGACCCCCGACTATTAATTTTTACAATCAATACATGCCAAGATATGTTCCTATTGAACTCCCTCCCCCCCTCAATGTTTATGGGTATTGAACCAAGGCTGCATTGTCTAACCTAGGGTCACAATTAGCGTCGCTATTTAAGCGCCTGAATAGCAAAGCTAAGACACCACTTTGCCTTTTATGTTCTTACAGGGGTTTTTTAGACCAGGGCATTTTTTAACATTATAAGTGGTGGGGAAATTCTACACCAGCCCCTTTCATTGCCCCACCAGTGGAGCTTATTTGTCCCACTACTTAAGAGCCCTTTTGATTTAATGACTTTTTTTATTTCTTGCCTTATTAGAAATATTAGTGGATGAAAAATTCTTAGTCTTCATTGAACAGATTACAAATCCCAATTCATTTTTTATTCACGAAGTTCAAGATGGGCCCTTTTAGTTACAAACCTAGTGAAGGGGTCACCCTCTATTAATCAATACTTTTGAAAGTCTATTTATCTGTAGATTATGCATTTATCTAAGTGCCCTTTTCCCATATGCCCCACCACTGAAAAATCCTTGAAAAATGCCCAGTTTCAGACAGTATTTAACACTAGAAGTGTGGAGTCTGAACAGTTTTTATTGCAGAACGGCTCCCGAAAGGCTACATCAGGGGTAAGGAGTCTTATGGCTCGCGAGCCAGATTCGTCTCTTAGTGACTTCAGGTAGCTCGTTATGTAAGACAATAACTGATGACCAGAAATCTTTATAAGCACTTTGTCTATCATTGATTTGTTCATCTTAAAGAATAGATTTAAGGAATGACAAANATTTTGAGACTTAATTTCCCTCTATAGTTGTAGGCCTTAGTTAGGCAATTCTCACACAGTTGTATACAGCGTAGAACTTGTGGTTGTCTTGGCTCTCTCAGACTTCAGGGGCTTCATTGTTACTCTCTATCAGGCACGACTCTTGCGAATAGAGAGTTCGGGAGCTGGATGAAAAATGGGGGCTGGGAAGTCAGTAAAAGTTTTATCTTTAGAACATTTGTCTTGTCGACATCACTGGTTGGCAGAAAGTGGAGGGGCTGAGGCCCCAGCCTCGCAGCGGCGCTGTCCTTGTCTATGCGCCTCACTTCTATTGCGTAGAGTCTATATTCAGCTATTGGGACAGAAAAATGGCATTTGAGTGAAAAGACTGAGTAGTACACGTCATAAACGTAGGAACCGGTTGCATGGGGCACATGCCCCCCACTTTCCACAAACCTTGTATGTAAAGTAGGCCTTTGCAGCTGTCAGAGTTCCCTTCTGTGCTTGCTTCCTACGTGCATGGGACACTTCATTATAATTAAGTACCAAGATCAAGAGTTATGCTCCATAAACACGATTTTTTCGTATAGTTTTCAGAGGGCTTTTGAAAGGGGTCAAAGCAGATGTACTATCATCAAGGTTAGCGCCAGGCTTGTCAGATGTCAATCACAGGCAATCCCATACACATGCAATCCCATTTAAGAGTGTCAGGCCAATTACATAATCTTGTCAATTGGTTTGCCTGCCGATTTGTCACCTTATTATTCCCTCCTTTTCACAAGCGGCACACTTTTACACTCAGCACACTAAAATGTTTCAAGTCTTCGCCGAAGGATGAGGACTTCTTGAAATATGCCTAAATTTAGGCCCTGTTCACACAACGCGGGATTCGTTAGATGATGCTCAGAAGTTGTTATCACTTGAAAACTTGCTCCAAACGATACCTATCAATGTAAACAAACAATGTCTATCAAAGCCCGTTGCACAGTGCCTTCAGAGCGTAATAATTTGACTCCGCAAGAGCGGTGCAGCGTGCATTGGATTCACTTTGAGCGGGGCGAACAAAATCCCTCTTTGGGGCAAAAGGCAATCGGATGTGAAATGAAACCTGTTTCATGTGAGCAGGCCTTGGTGTGATGTATTTACTTACTTGAGATATCAACCTCACGATGATGACCTCAAAGTCATTCAATTTGCATCAGTTGCACAATGCCTCCTCTCTTGCATAATACTTTGCTTCTCCACAGGGATTGCATCTCAAATCCTTTCCTATTGAATTCTGCGAATCCGCCCCATGCTTTACATGTAAACGCAGGAGCACGGGGCCTGGGAATTGTAGCTTTAACCTTTGTTGAAAATAAGCTATTGTCATTGGGCGAACAGCAGCCACATCTTGAGATTGGTCAATTTTTAGAGCCCCGCCTAGAATGGCCACGACTACCCTTGCTCGAGTTTCAACATCCAGTAGGAGCCATTGCGCTTTTAACTATGCTTAGTTTCACTAATTGATTCAGCAATGTCTTTGTTTTTATTCCCTATAAACTTTTTGCATAGGAAAAAGTTTATAGGAAAATGAGGCTCAAAGCCATAATTGTGAACAGAGCTCGATCTCCAAAACTCAACTTGTCTTACTGCCAACAATCGGCTTTACCTTATTTTTTGCATTGCAAGTGTTGAGGGTAGATTAAAGTTGAAGTTTGCAAGGTTGTCGAAGTCAAAGTATCCAGTTCTTACTAGTTTTAGTAAAGTAAAAATCAAGCAAATGGTAAAAAACATTCCAACATCACTTTCAGGAAAATTGAGAAAAACTGAGCAGGAAGCTGGTTTCTTATATAAAAATGTGTATTGATGCTATGCGTCATTTTTGCTACATACCAGAAAATAGTGTTTCATAACAGGCCGCCCTCTGCGGGGCACAATGGAAAAAGTTGTCTGCATGCAACAAAAGCATCACGAATTTCGAAAACTTCCCAATTTTCTAGTAATTTAAAATTAAGTTATTTGCTGTATGAAATCGTTCTATAGCAATCAAAGCCTCCTCAAACCAACCATGTAAATCATTTTCCTGTAGCATTTAAAAATGTCATGTCATTTTCATCAAATAGTTTGTCACTGCTGTACTTTTCTATATGGTGTACCATAAGATGCATGATGGAGTAAGCCCAAAATGTTCTCTTTACCTTTCTCCTGTTACTTCTACCTCATTTCCAGATCCAGATTTGAAAAGTACAGCCTGTTTTGCGTAGTTTCCGCTAAAAATTAATTTGCGACGCAAAAAAACTCATGTTACATTGAAGATTTAATCTATCACCCATGCACATACTCACTGTATTTCTTTACATTCTGCCTATTGTAGTGAAAAGCTTTGATTTAAGAATATGGATTTAGTTAAGAATATGGATTTTGTCTGGTAATCTAGTCACTATTTCGTTGCTAATAAGTATGTTATATCTTATCTGTAATTTGCTTCTTTGAGAGCCTGTCAGGGGCGCGCTATAACATTGTATTTTGTTGGACGAAATAAAACTTTTTGGAAGAAATTTGCTGCCATGCTGTTGCAGTAATGTTAGGGTCGTGTTTTGAGGTTACCCAATTCATATTTTCCAGCCAAAGGCTATTCCGTATATTATTCAAGTTAAAAAGTTGTGTTCTAGATGCAACATAGTTAAGAGTATTTGGCGTGAAACAGGCCACTAGATAGAGTAGTCTTGTTTACTAATTTTTGTCTTGGGGAAGTTTTATATGGGGGTTTAGATAACTGAAAGTAGTGTTGCATCATTCCAAAACGTTTATATACTAAATGCTGTTGTTTGTTTATATTAATTGGATTTTCTTTAAATTACTTGAAGTGTTCACAACAAAATTTTGTTGATATGCAAAATCCACTACATTTTGAAAATTGCAACTACCCTATTTTGGTAAGCATTAAGTATCACTTTAAATTTGTGAGGTGGATATTTCTTGTGGCAAATGTGGCGACCTTGAAAAATTCTCTTTGGAGCCCCAAATTTCTGTGCTCTAACTACCGGTATTGCAGGCAGGGCCATTGATAAGGAGCAGAGTAGGCAAATTTCCCCAGGGCCTAAACATCAAAGGTCAAAGACAAATTTCTCCATGACCTAAACGTCAAAGGTCACGTACAAGGATTGACCACAGGTCCTTGAACTCCTTAAAAAGGGCT
>OLMO02000277.1:3628171-3638171 GCA_900291935.2 Cassiopea xamachana
CAAACAGATAATTCGAGGTAATTATTTACGTAAGCAATTGTCTAGAATGTTCTAAATACTACTACTACTAGAATACTCAGCGACAATATCGTTATTTCATTTCATATCGATAGCTGGCCTTAGTTAGCTGTATATAGCTAAATTGTTATGATTCTTAGCCATCTTAAAATTATTTGTGTAAATGTAAACTTTCTTTTATTTAATAGTAATTAAGGAAAACAATTATGTACCTCATTAAATGATAGACAATGCATAATTGGTCTGTCTGCAATACTAAACTAAATAAGCTATAAAAGTATAGATTATTAATAAACAATACGGTGATCAGTCAACCTACAAAAAAAGAAGAAAAATAATAAAGAAAAGAAAATACAGTTGAACTCCTAGAACTGTAGTCAAGCAGGATCTGTCCAATTTTGTTTCTACGGCAAAATAAATAATTTTTGCATCTCACGGCCAGTGGCGTAGCGTCAGGGTATTCAAGGTATTCACTGAATACCCTAACATGTTCAGAAAAAATAAAAAGCTACAATGTAAATGGCCATTGAAATGGCAAATGTAGTTGCCTTTCAGCCTTTTAGCTCTTCTAAAGTTCAATATGGTGAACGCTGAAGCAGCGAGGCCTGACAGAGCGGAAATGATGCACGCCTGCGCACTGGGGGCTCGAAAATCGAAGGATGGAATACAGCAAGTCACGTTGTCAAAATTCTGATCTAGGGAAAAAAAATTAAATGTTTCCCATCGTAAAATGCATTTTTGGGCCATTTATGGAGACCTAAGATTAACAAAATGATACACAAATTGTTTAGTTTTCTTTCGCCATTCTATTAAAGATGAAAAATTCACATTAAAGAAACTTCTTTTAAAATACAGAGACGAATGAAATGGGTAGTTACAGCTCGAGATTGACAATTTCGAAATGGTTATGTTACAAAAGTCCCAAAGATAAGGCCGTTTTTCAGTTGATAAGGGATTTTATTTTTTCAATTAGTGCTTTAGGGATGCCTCCGCCATATATCAAGAGTTCTCAAAAATCCAGGGTTGTTCCTACGTGATATGATAAAAATAACGAAAAAGTTACCTTCTGCAGAACGAACCTAAGAGTCTTTCGGACCGCTTCATAAACAGCAATATTTAAAGCATGATTTTTATAACCAAAAAACTGCAATAAGGTCTCAAATGAATCATCCCAAGATTAACCACGATGGATAATTGTCGATGCCTAGTTGCTGTCGTGATATCATTCGCAGATTGCGAATTTCGATTACCACAGGGTGCGAATTGAGTTAGAGAGAGAAGAACTTCATGTTAAACTTAATCTGTCACGAATACGCAGTGAATACTGGACGGTGTTCAGCCAATCAAAATTCTCCATGTTAATCAATAAATTCCTCATTAATCTGCGAAAACAATGGAATTAGATGTAGTATTTTTTCCAGCGTCCAGCCTCGGTTAGAGATTGACCAACTCGCGGCTGTAGTCTCACTTCCAAATTCATGAAAGCGATCATGCCTGTTGTTGAAAAGGATGCAAAAGTATTTATGGAAGAATTAACAGAGAGTTCCATGCTTATACATTTTGCAGTAAGCAATCTATAATTGCACCTGTGTGCCATTTTTCTGGTAGTAGCAATTGTGAAGACCAATGAAAGGTAAGCTATTCATTAACCTCCCTGAGCTAAAACGCGCCTTAGGCCAGTTTATTCACCGTATGAATCTCTTGCCTTGGCTAGGAATGGCACTATAATGTGCATTTTTGCTTAAGTGGTGAATGCTAATAGATTTCATTGGTCTTTTAAAGTTCGAAACATTCGCGTAGTTCAATGTTCAGTTCACATATTTGGCAAGGTCATTTTCTACTACTTCCGCTGTAATGCGTACTTTCTGTTATCTGATAAAAAAGCCTTCCGTACGGGATGTTTACTAAACAACCTGATTTGTCATATTCAGGCTCAAGGAGCCACACCCAGCTACACCCAAAAACTTATTGAAACTTATGATAGAACACCCAGTCGAAAAGGTCACGCTACGCCACTGCTCACAGCGATGGTCATAGTTTTCTTGATGATTGACTTTTGGAAATTATGTTCAATGTTAACAATGGGGAAAATTGTGAAACGAAAACGAGGTGTGGTAGATTGCGGCGCGAAACAAATGTACACGACAGATGCAGAGAAAAGTATTAGTAAAATGTACACGGCTTGCTGTTTATTGTTATTCCTAACATCACCATGGTCTTTCTTCAGGTAATCTTCATTTCTGTATGAACTTGCTTATGGACTTTCCGCCGTAGTTTTCCTAAAATGGAAGCCATGAAAGAGCCTTGTTTTATATTTTCTCCCTTGTTTTCAATGTTAGTATATATTTTTATCATTGCGACAAAATGTCATGCCATTTCAAAGGCCTAATCAATCTCTTGACATCAACATCGCAGAAAATACATTGCTTCCTTAAAGTAGAAAGTACAAATCAACTTTCCAAGAAAAAAATAAGAGGCAATAGCAAGAGCATTTGAAAAATGGCAACAAATTTCAAAATGGTAAATTGACAAACTTAATCAGTTAAGTCTGTGACGTGTGGAAGCTGTGCTGAGTCAATCTGGTTAGCCAACAAAGAATTGAAATTTTTAGGAAAGCAAAGCAGAAAAACTACGAAATAATGAAATTATACTCGAATGAATTAATAATTTTTCTATGATTGTGTGACCTTTGACAATGACAAAGTAGGCAAAAGCTCATCATTGTGCTTTTGAGAAAGTTATTCGTTTACTGATGTTCCGCCATCTTTGCCTCCCAATCGTCTCCAAACTTTTGGTAAGGGAGTGTACTGTGTAAGCGTAAGAGAAATTTTTAAGGCAGAAATGCGATAGACAAATCAGACAAGGTAAATCCTTTCACACAATTACATCAAATTTTAATTCACCACACATTTTCTCGGTTTCTTTCCTAGAATCTTTATATATCAACGTCAAGTTCAAGCATTGCTATAAGTTTTTGTGTAGATGATATTTCACTCATCAACTCAAGAACATGTGCGCTACACATTTAAATAAATATATACAGAGAAAACTTTTATCAAAATCAAAGAATCATACGCTACTTTCAGGGGTATGGTTGTAATCAAGACTAATCAACCTTCAGTAAAACTGGCTTTAAATAAACGTCTATATGCAGAGTGTCTACCTACAAAGCATTGCCTCAAATTGAGTAATATATTTGATGGAAAGACCTATTAAAATCTGATCTCACAACTCAAAATAAACAGACAGTATAAAATAGGCTCATAAAGTAAGTAATCTATAAGTGGCGGCTTTTCAAGAAAATTCGGGGGTGGCAGNGAGGGGCTGAGTTTGCTGAGTACTTTAGAAGAAACACGTGCACTCAACAAATATTTGGGAAATTTGTCGATAACACGTGTTTTTCATGAGAAATGGTGTACAAAAACAGTTTGGCTGAAGCAAAAAAGTGAATTCCTTGTAAAAAAATTATGTATTTTGCCTTTGGTTTCACTACTTTTGCCGAAAATTTGCCGACTCGCTAGCACCTAGGGGGCACTGTGCCCCTTGCCCCCTAGTAGCCGCTACTGCATCTATTTTATCATTGCTTCTTAACTTTCTGTTTCACAGAGAAATCTTGCAGGGTATGAAATTTGCTGTGTAATTTGCAAGCATTGGTGTTTTGGCATAAAAATTAATATATTTGGGACAATATTCAAAGTAGGAAACCTACAACAGATAATAATGCCATGAAAGGTTTTGTGCCTGTGGGATTTCATGGCACTCATCCGATTGACAGGAACTATAGAAAATCCTACACAAGAAGGAAATTTCAACTGCCTCATGGGGATAAATTTGTTCAATTTTAACACAATTGATTGTACACGTACAAGGCAATGCAGAGATTTTGGTAGAAAATATTCATCAATGACTTAGTAGGAATATCAGGAATTTGAGGAGTTTTACTATCTTTCTCCTTCCCAAAAGTCTTGAATAAAATGCTTAGACCATGAGACGGCTCACTAATTCTACAAATTGTGCGTTTGGGATGCATCTCCATGCAGTCCTTTGCTCAAACTATTAGGCGTATGCTTTGTAGGAGTTGGAATGCAGGAAATTGAAGGCATTTTTACAGTATTTCTCCAAAATTATCCTATTTCTTTCCTAAAGGAATGCTGCTTTGCAAAGAAATGCATGGAAAACTAAGCGTAAGAAACAGATGGACCATAGTTAACCTAGAGAAATTTTTTCTAATGCACACTGTTTATTACACCATGCATAAACTCCTTTTGACCTGATAGTATGGTGACTTAAAACATACTTATTATTCTTTATGTGATATCGGAGTTTATTACGACTGATAAGCTTAACTCGGAGTGTTCACGAGTGTTTGAAAAGAAGCATAAATTAGGCCTAATCTATAACATCGTCGGATAATTTCACTGAAAATGTTATGGGTTCAAGTCCAGACTTGCGTGCTTTTGATGCAGATCCTGGTTTCTTTGGCTTCTCGAATCTTGTGTATAATGTAGGTAGGAGTCNCCTGCCTCTTCAGCATTTCTCTGTAAATTATTTAAAATGTATTAAAACAAATTCCAAATTTTTCTGAATAGCCCCCTTCCCTTCCCATGTGGACAGAAATTATAGCCTTCCTTAACTTCTGTAAGCTTAATAACGTAGCTTTCTGTAATAAAAACCTAAGGTGACCTCCAGCCTCCCCTTGTCACCACCAATCGCCACCATACGAACTGTATCAGACAGTTCTGATCGGTAGTAATAATTCAGAATTATATCTACCAACAACTAGTAAACGTACACAGTAGCACACTAGTTAAATGTACACAAGTACCGTACGAATAATCAAACGTACCACCCGACGTTAACGCAGCTGCCCTTGATCAAACAAACGACAAACCTCAGGCCTACAAGCACGTATTGCAACAAGCCTTAGGCCTAGAAACTCGCCTTGCCAGCGCAAGCATTTCCTCAGGCCTACCAACACGTCTTGCCTCCCCGAGCGAGCAAGTCTTCCTGTTCGATCAAGAGAAACGGCAATGCGCGCCCTCGCATTTACCATCTTTCAGAAATTCAAGATGGCAGCCACATCAAGATAACGAAGAATCTCACAACACTTTCCTAATAAAGACACAACGGTGTTCTTGCAAGCAAAATATACTCATTGCAATAGTCTATTTCAGTTAGAGAATGATTAAGGAGCTGCTTGAAATATGCAAAAATAGAAGTTCCTTGAAAAAGAAGTATATTTATTGTTTTTATTTCATATTGTCTCTTTGTTTTTACAGTCTTCAACGAAAGAAGATAATAATGAAATGACTTATAAATGCCCTCTCCTCGCTAACTAGAAATTTCCTTAAAAATAATATCCACTTGCAGATAATGACCCCCTCCCCCTATCCATGTTTCTTCGCATCATCGCTAAACCCCTCCAAGCCCGTAGCCAGACCTGTGTTTCAGGGGTAGCAAAATTGTCCCGAAAGCATCACGTGGGGCAAAATCTGAGAGGCTATTTCATACTTTAAACTATCACAATCAAATGGATAATGTGTGTGCAGGAAAAGATTGAACTTTCTAGCATATCATAAACACTAAGGTTGAGAAGATTTCTTCTTAGCTACAAAGTAATAATAAAAAATTGCAAAAGAGTTCCCAGGGGTAGCAACAAAACTGGCATCCTGTTGCTCAGGGGTAGCATTTGCCACCCTATGCCACCCCATGGTTACTGGCCTGACCCCCTCCCTTAAGGTGCAGACATCCTTTATTGGTGACCCTTTCACCAAAATTTGACTTGGCAAAAGATGGTCACCTGAAATAAAAAAGTACCTACTGTTGCATCTGATTCGCTTCTTCTTTCCAGTCGATATGCTTGTGTCACAGACATTGATGTCACCCCATTCTTTGTCACTTCTACATTGGAGACAACCTGCCTTCTTTCAGTAACTTGCTTCTTTCTGAGTACAACCGGAGATGCTGACAATGTTCCACCCATACCACGGCTCAACATTTTCTCTAGTGATGAAGCACTCCCTCCAAACAAGGAATTGCGAAGCGTCGCAACGCTCTGCTGCGTAGGCTCCTCTATCGAACTCTCACCCCTACGAGCAAGCAGAAGAAAGTTCACTTTCTGTAAGATTTTGAAAGCATGGATGTCAAAAACTACAGCACATTATGGTGCTGTTTGTATACAAACTTATATGTGCTGTGGCAGCCTCACTCCTAAATACGGTCTACCATTCCTCACACCATTCCATGCCAAAAATATGACTACTATCTGGTCCAGTAAAAAGCAAAATTTACTGTCTTTAGTCTAAGAGTTTGAACTTCCATTGAGCTTTCTGTATGATTTGTTTTCAACTAAATTATAAACATTACGAGAATAAATAGATAAATTAATAAAAAAACAAATAAATAAATACATAAATATATATATTTATAATATAACAGTAATATATATAATAATATATTATATTCTTATATTTATAAGTATTGCAAAAATTTTAGTGCTTGCAGGGAAGCTTGCAATGAGAAATGCTTTGCAGTTCTGGACTCCGTTAACACTGCCTATAAACTAAAAGTCAAAGAGGTATTACATATAATGTGAGAAGGGTCAAACTTAAATAAGCAAGTAAAGTTTGACCCTTTTACATTATATGTAATACCTCTTTGAATATGTATAGACAACATATATACAGATATACATACATATATATATATATATATATATATATATTTATATATATATTTATATACATATATATATATATATTTATATATATATATATATATATATTTATATATATATATACATATTTATTTATTTATATATTTAATGTCTGTGTATATATACAATATGTCTTTTATTGTGCAAATTCAAACTCCATGAAATGTCAAGCAGTTTCTCATTTGACATACCTCTCCTCCGTTTCACCCTCCTCATTGTATCCTTCTTCGTCCGGTAGCTGTACTGCAACCCTTATTTTTTCTCCACTTCCAAGAACTATTGCTGTCTCTGGTGAATGGGCTTGTGGGACAGGAGGAGATGGCTTAGGCGCAACTGTTGGTGAGCGTTTTGGATGCGCATCCGGTGGAGCCAACTTTGGTAAACTGTCTTTTAAACTCATCTCTACTACAGCGCCAATTTCTTTAACATTAATACCTTCTGTTTCAAGCTCTTCAGATCCTAAATTTTTGCTATCCTTTGTCTCTGCGATACTGTCCTTGTAATTGAATCCATGAATATTAATTGGCCTCGCCTTTGTTAATTTCACTTCGAATGAATCTCGTTTCAGCTTCTGCTTTAAAACAGTCTTGTGATCCTCGTATCCAGAGCTCTGTTCACTTTTCTCTTCTAAATCGGTTGAAACAGCCTCTAACGTGCTGCTCACACAAGTCTTGCTCTCCATTTCACACATAATCCCGACTTTTGTAGCCCTTTCTATGCCTTTTTTCGACTCCAGCTTTTCGAATATTCTACTCGCTATTAGACGTGAACGTTCGAATGAGTGCCCTTGGTGCTTTGACGTCTCTTCACTCCTCGATTCTGGCTCATCTTTAACCTCACTTTCTTGCTTTGCATTGCTCTCAAAGCTGGAATCATCATTAGTCGTAGCAGCCGATAAGTTACCATTTAATCCTTCTTCGATTTTATTCCTATCTGCAGCTCCTTCACAATTTTTTGCTTCTGCATGCTCAGCTTCGGCGATCCCTTCTTTAACATCCTGGCCTATGATAGGTCCAGATGTGTTCGCATCTTCTACCGGTGTTTCACGTAGGCTACTTTTATCAACTGACTTTTCTGTACTTAAACAGCCCTCTTCAAATCGACCCATTAATTTTCTTGCCTGCAGTAGCTTCTTTTCCACAGGCGTTTGCTGCTCCAAGCTTCTATCACTTCTAGCAACCCTCTGCCGTCTCAATCTACTCGCTAAAGATATTTGAAAGTCATCTGAATCGCTCTTTTCATTCTCCTTCTCCTCACTCAATTTCGTCCTCTCATCGATTTCTTTCGTAATTTTTTGTCTCATCTTAGCAACGCTTTCATTAAATATCGATGACGATCCACTCCCAGCCCTCGATCTTGTCACATAACTGTTATCTTGCCTGTAAGTAGGCGCGTGACACATTTTTGTAATGATGCTCCCATCGCGAGCAATCTGCTTTATTTCCCGTAGCTGTGATGCAGCAGTCCTGTGACGCTGGAACATAGGTTGGTCTATGCCGAAGGGCGATTGTTCAATGCGATGAGTAATGCCCAAATTCGTTCGGCTGCTTCTGCCACGTTCAGTGTTACTTCCCGCCTGGTATCCTTCTGTTGACTCCCGCTGCTCTCGAAATTCCCTAAGTTTCGAAAGGGCAGAGTCTGGGCCCCTTTGCTCACTCCTGCCTCGTTTCAACCAAGGTGAATCTTCACTTTTCTGTAGCTTCAAGACGCCTAGCCCATTTTTCCTGTCGAATTGGTTTGCCTGGGATCCAGACCTTTCACTCATCCACCTTTGCCTAAAATCTGAGAAGGATCGAGTGTCCTTTTCAGTAAGGGATGATCTTGTTTGGGACCTTGGTTGACTTTGACTGCTCTGCCTCCCATCGCTGTGAAGCCAACAAAAGCAAAAAGTTTTAATTCGGTGATAAAACGCCCAAAAATACGAAATTCTTAATATGCTTCTGAGATTAATAAATAGCTGAAAATGTTTGAGTAGATGTTTATCAAAGTGGCCAAGTTGATATATTTTAAACTAATTCGGATGGGTATAGGTTAGGGGGCTAGGATAAGGGTTGGGATTAGAGGGCTATAGTTAGTATTGGGGAAATGATATAATCAGGTTAAGCAGTATACAAGCCGAACAGGCCCGTTCGTTCCATTCAGAACATTGGACAGTACAGAGAAAAGTGGTGCTCATATAGGAAAGATAACAGGAAGATATTGAATCTCCTATTGCTGCTGTTTTTTGGTGTTCTAATGTGTAAAGCCCTGCTTTTTCGTGGCTTATGCAAATATATGCATGGCTTATATTGGATTTGCGTGGCTTACTCATGTATATGTGTGGATTCTACGTGTATTTCCGTGGTGTACAGTGTATTTACATAGCTTACACGTATATGTTCATGGTTCACACGTGTATTTGCATGGCTTACATGTGTATTTGCATGGTTTACAAGTGTATTTGCGAAGTATGACTCCACTTGGCAAACCAGACTGGCCTCACCATGTCCCGAAATTCCCTTAGGGTAGCCCCGGAAATATTAACGCCTCCATATCACATTCCATATGCATTGTATTTTTCTCAGTGATTTCCAGTGGTAGGCACTGTGGCATTTATAGCAAAATAATGGCACCAGTTTCACTCACATCTGAATCGTAACAGCCAAACACAAGAAGGCCTGGGTACTAGTTTCACTGGGATGCAATAGATACCATTACATCACAGTAGACACAATATTAATGTGTGAATCAGGCTCGTAACCATGGGGTGGCATGGGGGGCAAATACCAGCCCTGGGGGAACAGGATGCCAGCTTTTTGCTACCCCTGGGAATCTTATCCGACTTTTCTTATTGTTGCATATCATTGTTGCTAAGGAGACATCTCCTGCAATTATAGATAAGCTCAACGTTCGTCTTTGTGACATACTAGAAAGTTCAATATTTTCCTGCACACACATCAAATGGGCTGCGATAAAATAAGCTCTCAAAATGTTGTACCACGTGATTTCTCCTGGGAAATTTTGCCAACACTGAAATACAGGCCTGGCTACGAGTTTGGTGTGAATGCGAGAGTATCTTTTAATCAATAAACAAGTGGGAGACTCTCCACCAGAGACTAAAATTTCCCCCTAGTTGGCCCAAGAGTTCCAACGAACTAGCGTCCTACTGTTGAAAATTATGTTTCAAATCAACGTGAGCTGTCTCCGTTTACTTCTCAATGCTGTCATAGGTACATGTCAAATTACTTATTTACTTACAGTTTTCAATCAATATCAGTATTCATGGAA
>OLMO02000277.1:3652112-3663210 GCA_900291935.2 Cassiopea xamachana
ATATATATATATATATATATATATATATATATATATATATATGCTAGATGAAGAAAAAGGGCAAGAATGGGGATGAAGGAGTATGACAAAGCCACTGAGACTTTGAGAACTTTGCTCAGTACCGTAGGCGACTGAACTGGACTAGGGGGGTAGATGCAGAATTAAGGAGTTCAGGGAATTATTGGAACAATGACCTCCAAGTCCTCCTTTGTCCTATACAAGTCTGACCATGCCACAAGTAGTCCACTTTTCGTGGTTGCTTCAGAATCTGGAAAATCTGGATGAATGTCCTTTTTTTAAGAAAGCCAGTGAAAACCTGGAAAACNCTCAGGAAAAGTATTGAAAGAAAATACAAATCAGAAAAAAGTCAGGGAATTATTCGTGGGTTGCTTTAGATTGTTAACATCCTTGCAGCGAATTAGGCGTGGTCACTAAAGGCGTGGCTTTTAATGCATGTAGCCCACCAAAGTCTCTCGGCGGACACTGCTCCTTTGGTCAGGGAAAAGTCAGAGAATTTTCCTTTAATATTCTGTGGCAATAATTCTTGTGGCATTGATTTACTGCACCATTCATGATTAGCCTACCATACACTTTCTCGTGCTCGCACGTAGAAATTTGACTGCCTTTGCTCTTTCACACGACGTCCTGAAATCTCTGACGCTAAAAGTTTGTTCAAACTGCAGTGTGTAACAGCTAGTTGGTGAATTTAACATGCTAAACTTGCTTTAAGTCTAGATAGAGCAGTTTTAGCAGTTAAGATGTAGAAATCTACATTGTTTAGAAGGAAATCTTGCTTGGTTATATGATGTAAAACAATAAGCTTCTTAAGGCTTAAGCTACTTAATAGTTAAAGCTTTCATTTACAGTGTAGCAATAGGCCTTGGACTCTGGAAGAGTTTTCATGGCTCCTGTCCTGTTCTTCTGCTGAGCATTGCAGAGTACATATTGATACGACCGGCAAAGATACTAGTTATGGGGTCGTGCATGTCAAGACGAAGGTAATTAATTTTTCTTAGTGTATATCCACTTCAATTACGTATAGTATTGTTCAATGCTGCTGTACCACCTTATGTTCGTCTGTGCGCGATTCACTTGGAATAGATTTTGACTGCAGGGATTTAATCAATGTTTTATAGACAGAGATTCAATGAAGAGTGCTGGGCACGTCACAAAGTTATTCATAACTTTCAGGGGTGTGTTTATTTCCTATACACCGAATTGTATTTGGAATTCGGAAAGGGGTCCATGGGTATATTGAAAGACTGAATGCTGTCCTTGGATAGCATGAGACTGGAGAAGAAACAGAATAAGAGTTGCATGCCATTTAAACTTTACTTTTGGGCATAATTTTATATAGCTTTCCTATATAGTACCCAAATTTGGAGCTAACGATACAGAGCTTTGTTATCTCCAAATTTGTACACATCATTTTGCTTATATGCCATGGCCTCCAAGTTTGAGAGCCTATCAAACCTGCTTATGTTACGCTTAATTCGGGTACTTAGATCTCTCCTTCAGCTTCGCAAGAAAGATATAGGCCGATGGTACAATTAAAATTTAGCTTTGTCGCTTTTGCAAGGCTGATGGTATGGCTAATCAATTGCTCTTTGAAGCAGAACAATAATACTAATCATGATGTAAACTGAGTCTTCTTGCTTAGAATCGCGAAGCTTTTGTCTTCAAATTCTCTAAAATTCAAGTTCTTCTCAAAAGTTCTAGCAAGATTCATTAACATTTTTAGTTACAAATAAGAATTAACAATATTTACTTGGCAATATACAGCATGAACCGTTAAACAATGCATTTTCAGTACCAAATTGAAACAAAGAAGTAGTTACTGAAGTGCATTTTGATTTGTTTTAAATCGTGCTCACTGGTTATTATCATCATTCTAGCTTTCACGAGCTTATTCAGAAAAGCAAAAGGCATTGCTATTCGGAAAGTTACTTTTGTTAATAACCTTTCCGCCATCTTGGAAGATTCTAGCCATTCTCGAAATGGATTTCCTCAGTTGATTTGCGCTCGCGAATAAATAGCCATTCTTTTCAAAACATGTCGTGCTAATGCTATGAGTCTTGGAAATCCCATACAGCTTCCAGGCGAACTTCAATGTATAGAACCTGCACCTCTTTTCCGCGTAAATGTGAGTCAATACATAGCCTCATTCCAGTGTCCATCAAGCAACCCAACACCCGTTGTATCCTCTATGTGTCGTGTGTCTGGGGTTGCTAATGAAATTGATTTGGATCACTTACGCCAAGCCCGCAACTCGAACACTTGAATACATTTCTTTAGACAGCTTGCGGAGTTTAACCCACATGGCTACAATATTCACATAGTCTCAAAATCAGTCAACATCAGCCTCCTTTGTATTATAACCGAAAATCAGTCCTAACTTCTTGCTTGCTTTTCTTTTGCTGTAATCAGATGGCAAATCAAAACCAGTCACAAATCCACTCTCTATCTTATTTTCGATTTCTGCTATTCTCCGTAAGCCGTATGACATAACATCAGCAGTTTCAAAAGCACGTTCGCCGAAGGCACCACGTAAAGAAACTTCTAGGCACCCTTCCTCATCTTCTAGCTTTCTACATTTGAAACCACACTCCATTAGTAGGGCTGGAAATTTGTCGTGTTTCTCTAGGTGTGGCACTCTGATTTTCGCTGCAATAGTGAGATCTCTCCCCACTCGCGTTAGGTCCCAAGTGACGAATCCATACTTCTTGTCGTATGCAAAGTGAAGATCGCTTCTTTGTAAACCGCGGTTAATCCCGCGATAAACCTCGCAAAATTCTTTGAATCCCTTAGACAGATCACCACCTCGCTTACTATGATATAGACCGAAATGGCAATCTCTGTTCACTGTGAGGAAAGTGTTCATGTCTGTACTGACATAAATCCCACGCGCATCAGGCCAGTGTCGATTGATTCCAAGTTGCAAATCCGACTCCGGTTTAAAAGACAAATCTTTAGGCTGCAGTTGGCACAATAGTTTTCTGCCAAAATTAGCCATTGTTGTAGAGTCCTTCGCTGGAATATTAGAGAGCAAACCTGTAGGCCAAGTTGTCCTACGCAGGTTGGTTACGAAGAATGGAGATCCTAGTAAGTCCAGTATCCCTTTATACCTTCTGTTGAGAGGAAAATACCCCCCTTGGTATCGAACAGGGAGAAGCGCAAAGGACTGGAGAAATGCTTTTTCAATTCCCCGCCTGTCTTTTAGTCGGCATGACGGTAGAAATAGATACTCCTTAAGAGAACGGGATACGTGAAAATGCAAGGATCTGACTAGCCGTGACTCCAATACACATTCAATGGACGATTTAGACGCATCGAAGGAGAAAGGGAATCTCTCATGTTTGATTGGAGGAAATCTTGCACAGAGTACTGGGTCGAAAACTCCCGAGAAGGTTGTGTATGTAAATACATCTCCAGCTATCAATGATATGCGCTGATCTTTTCTCGTCGTAAGCGCTTGCTCAATGTTGAAGCCGAGTGGGGTTTCGATTCCTTTAATTTTTTCAAACAAAGATGAGGCTATTATCTTTGTCAATATGCGCTGCTGAGTCTTTGTCAATGACTGNGGCCTTTAGCTCCTAAAAAAGCAAATACATCCGTATCAATATTGCTATGGTTAAACAACCTGGTACTTGAGATATTTGTATTGTGCTCGCATAACTGCAGGTCTTCTTCTAAAAGTTTCTTAGAGCTAGTTCATACGATGAGCCGTAGATGAACCGAACCTATGCATTTAGCAATTTGAGTAGTTAAGTTCATCTTTGGTTCAGTGAAACCGTAGAAAAGCATTGGCTCGAGCCATAGTCACGCTGTTCATTGGTTCAACACTGGCTCATCCCCTTCGGTCGCGCCATTGTTGAACCAATGCTATAATCGGTTCGGGTCATCTATGGCTCATCGTATGAACTAGCTCTTATTTTTGGACCTCTTTGCATCAAATTCCTAGCA
Source organism: Cassiopea xamachana (assembly GCA_900291935.2). Classification (NCBI taxonomy): domain Eukaryota; kingdom Metazoa; phylum Cnidaria; class Scyphozoa; order Rhizostomeae; family Cassiopeidae; genus Cassiopea; species Cassiopea xamachana. Next base: position 3,656,076 of record OLMO02000277.1, read on the forward strand.
TTTCCGTAATTTTCACTGCACATATGGTGTCATAAAAGTGGTACAGACACAAAGAAACATCAACATTCTGAGTTTTACCTTTAATTTTGGCTAAAACTCAAGACTAAAAGCACAAATAAGGCAGAGAAGAAATTTTACAGTTGTGTCTATGCGAGTTTCTGCTTGAATGGAATCTGCTTCCTAATTTGTGACTATTTGCAGCTAAAAATATCTTCACATTGAAAAGTTCCTTAAGGTTTTTCCATTAGTAGTATAAATTCTTTAATTATTTCGGCCGTCTACATCTAGGCTCTTTGTACAGTGGTTCATTATGAAACAAAAATATTCATCATTGCAATTTATGCCTGACATTTCTGAAAAATTATTTTATCTTCATTTCATTCTCTATTCTCTTGCCTGTTCGCATCGTCAATATATAACATAACGAAAGGAGAAGGAAAGGGAGGAAAAAAGAATGAAAACAATAAAACCAAGATCGAGAGCGTAAGATGGCATCTTGCAAAATATGGCATGAAATATTACCTTTTAGCATCAGTCTGCTTGCCATTCCTCTATTCTCCGCCTTCGCGGTGGCTGGGCTGTTTTTACACTCCCCGGTAACAATCTTTCTATGGCGTTCTTTCTTTCGCTGATTTTCAGATTGAGATCTTCGGCCGTTGAGGGTTATACGTATGTAGTAGTTTAGCACCCATATGGATGCAAGCACCGAATTGACTAAGGCACAGAATGCTTCGTTCAACATTTTGTTAAAACTGCACATCACCTAACACCCAAGTTATCCATAAGGGCCTTAGCTGTGCTGTCTTCATTTTATCTTGTGACGTCAGGTGAAGTGACCGTACAAGCAACGAGAGGCATGGAACCTACATATAAAGTCTACCTTAAAGTGGTATTCTCTCTCCTGTCTTCTCCCGTACTAGAAGTATCCCACACTTGCAGTCATATGCAGTATTTAGATCACTTATTAGTAGGGGTGACTTGCAGGGGGCTCAGGGGGCGGAGCCCCCTTGTCAAAATTTCTGCTCATTTTGGGGGGGCTCAGCCCCCTTAAAACTCTTGCATTGGCTTGGCTTTTCAGAGTTTATTGGCCTTGCTTCAAAAGTGCTATGATCGATTGTGCACTGCTATATGGGTTTTGAGGCATTTCTAATTGTTGATTACATCATACCAGCATTAAACTAAATTATCATGTTTCCATCTTTGAAAATATGGGTGTGGTTGTAGCTGAACCACACCCAAACTGTGGGTGTGGTTGTATCTAGAGTCCCTTTGTTAAAATTTTTAGAAATCACCACTGCATATTAGCTTTCTTATATTAGACTAACCTATAGATTAAGCAATGCGTCTAAAGATGCCAGCTCGAAACTTTTGTGGTAAAAAGCTCTCTGCTCCTCCTAAGGAGGTTTTTGAGTCATGCTAGTTGAGTGGTACAGCAATTCTTTCATTTCATTTCAAATTATTTAAGTAAGATATGCAGCTAAAAGCTGATTTTTATACTGCCCTGAAAAATAATACAAAAATAAATAATCTAATTACATTCATATAAAAAGGAGAAACTACAAAAGAACTAAGCACAATAATACAAATTGAAGCGAAAATTAAAAAGTTATGAGTTAGTTAGCTAGAGTACTAATTTTTGATGCTTTTTTGAGGTTAGGCATAAGAGTGATCCTAAAGAAATCTATCGAAACCACTGTACTCTAACCTAAAATGTTGGTGCTACAGCACATTATTTATTGTATTATTTATTTATTTATTATCTATTTATCTTATTATTTATTTATTTTATTATTTATCTATTTATTATTTATCATTTATTCATCCTATTATTTAGTTATTATTTCTTTATCTTATTATTTATTCATTTTATTATTTATTTATTTTATTATTTATTTATCTTATTATTTATTACTTATTTATTTCATTATTTGTTCTATTATTATTCATTTATTCTATTATCTATTTATTTTATTATGTATTTTATTATTATTTATTTATTATTTATTTATTTTATTACTTATTTTTTATTTATCTTATTATTCATTTATTTATTTTATTACTTATTTATTTATTTTATTATTTATTTATTTATTTACAGCTTCTTTAATGTTGAAAAGCAAACAAAAATATAGCTGACAAGCTAATTAATGCCAACAAAGGAAGAAAAATTATATGGTTTTCTTTATAAGACAAAAAATAAATCTATGAAAACCTTAGTCTATTACTAAAAGCTTTGCATAATCTACAGATGCAAACACTTCCATTCCATGCTTGTTTGCTGCTTGAAATTAGTTAGTATGTTTGAAATTAATAAGTACATGAAGTTAGGTATTTTGATTGGAAGTCTATTCAGCCCGCCTACAAACAAAACTTGTCCGAAATTTTACACCTTCATAGCGCTTATGGAGTCGTCAAACGAAGAATAGATAGAAAACTACAATTATTGTTCTGAGAAGTTGCATTTTAGGAACGTTGTCGCAGGTTTTATGCTATTTGCCCCCTACAATTTCTGTCTACCACGTCCCTGGGCTTCAGAGCAAATCACTTCTTTGTTGTATCTGCTTGTCTTCTAAATTGAAATGCATTTGAGGAGCACAGGGGAAGAAAGGTCTAATTCTACAGGGGAAAAACGGTAAGTCCACATTTTGATAGATTGACATCGATAGCTGATTTGATGTCAGAGAAGCTCGAGTTCAATTTTCGTGTGTCGTTCCATTTTCGTGTGTCGTGTGTCGTTCAATTTTCGAGCTCGAGTTCAATTCCATTAATATTCGGGCTGGATATGAACGTGATTCGGCTCAAAGTAATCGAATTACTTGGTTTGCAGAGCATGATGGACACTTCAATTTTTACAGTCTGAAATATGATGCAATCAAGTTTAAACAAGGCAATTAATTAATGTTTCTTTTGCAGGTGATAAATCATTATGGTTTGAAATGCATTTCTGTTTTTTCTCCAATTGTGTTAAATGTGACTTAGATCATTTTCCCATGTAGTCTTCGTTTGTGCTTCCTCAATGCTATGTATTTTCATCTCTTCCATAAAGTCGCAGTGAGAAGTATGATGATTATTATGACCCTGACGAACCGTGGCATTATGGCGATCAATCTTGGCAGTTTTACCGTGCTCAGGACATGGAAGCGTTTTATGAATCAGAATTTCAGCCCGACGCACCAAAAAGAAAGAAAACTGCAGTATCCGGAATCCGCGGCAAAATCGAGAGTCTCAGAAGGAGTTTCTTCAACCAAGGTAGCAGCCTAGAACAGACACCGAAGCCAATAAGAAGAGACTCGAAAGGCCTTAAGGGGAAGTTCCAGAATTGGAGGCGTAGCTGGTTCGGTCCAGAGCAGTCGCCAATAACGTGTCGTAAACTTTCCTTTAATCAGAAAGTTTACGGCTCAAAGGATGAACCAGGCATGCTTGACGGAAAGAAATTCAGGTGAATACATATCTACAAGATAGGGCTCAGATCGCGATTGGATGAGAGAGTTTAAGTCACGTGCCAATTTTCAGCAACAGACCAATGATTAAACTTTCAATTCGATTTGTCTACACTTACGAAGATTATCATTGTTCCGTTACTGAAATTTAGCATGTGACTTTGCAAGCTCTTTCTATTTTTTATTATTATTTTTTTTTATTAGACATGTTTAAGGAGGGTTTCCCTTCAGCCGTAGCTGGTTTTCAAGGGGCCCTCCATTTACATACAAAGATACCATTAAAATCTAAAACCTAATTACAATTATCCTCTAACGATAAATTAAGAAAAAAAAGTCAAATATATAAATAGGCTAGGTAAATACATAAATACTAAAATACTAAAATAGAAGTCAATTTTGGCTCAAGTTTTTAAAACTGATTAAGGTTGGTGCCGACTTTATCTCAGCTGAGAGGCTGTTCCACAATTTTGATCCCCGGAACGAGAACCCTTTTTGTCCACTGGCCGTATTTCGTCTAGGGATATGAAGATCAGTAGCAGTGCTACGAAGCTCGTAGGAAGGATTTTCAGAATTTCGAGTAAATATATCTTGGAGGTATTGTGGAGCAAGCCCATTTACTGATTTATAAACCGTAACTCGTGATTCATATTGAATCATTTCTTCAATTGTTCTCCATCCTACGAGCTCTATGCTCATATCTATAGCATTTAAATAAGAATTTTTGTGGCATGTCAATCAATGGCAGAAGCCAAGAACTCAAAATTTTCTTGAGATCCACACAAAAAGAGGTCTTCATGTGAAAACCTGCATGTATTGCCTCAGTGCTAACACTATAGATTGAATAAAAATAAAACTCAAATAGTAAACTCAAGGCCAATACGTTCGTAGCCATCATAATAAAACATGTTTTGAGCTCACAACATCAACAACATAAATGGCATACTTAAGTGTACGAACCTAACACGTGCAGTATATATATATATATATATATATATATATATATATATATATATATATATATATATATATATATATATATATATATATATATATATTGTATTCCTTATGTCCTCTATAACTGAGAGTGCTCAATACATTTCGCAGAGCGTAATATGAAAAGGGTTATATCGCACTTCAAAATGGGCATTTTTGCTCCCCCTGATCTCTCCTAAATGAAAGCGGGAGGGGCGCTTGCTCGCCTCTGTTCCCTCTCCAACTCCCTGTAGATGAGGCAAAGCTTTAATTTCAAAGTAGAATCTGAATTCATGATTAAGCAGGGAAATGTCTTCAAAATAGCTATGGTGAAATTGAAATTGATTAACTGTATCTAAATATAAATTATACTCTTGCTTTAGTTTGAGCCAAAGCAGCGTAAACCGTCTCAGCGTTACAAGAAACTTTGTCGAAAAACATGGTGAGGTGGAACAGGTCTATCGAAAGCTAAGCAAGCAGTCCCTTTCAGATGAAACAGTCTTGGTGCATGATTTGAGCCCCAAGAGCAAAGTCACGCCACAGAAGCCTCAACCAGAACATACCCCAGAAAAGATAGCCCCAAAAGTTCCCACCATTGACGTTGAAGATGAAATCTCAGAAATCAAGGTAGGTACCGAGCTTGAATGGAACTTTTTGTGGCACTCTTTGATAGAAAATTGCAGTAACAGCCAAAATTGGATTTTAAAGGAATAAGCAATGTTGATGGAGACAAAAATCAATGAACCTACAGAACTGCTTTTAATGAAATATTTTGACACCGATATTCTACATTTCCAACTTTAAAAAACAGCTTTATACAGCATAGTGTATAAAAAGTAGCTTCATCCCATACTTCAATGGTCTTCTGGGCTTAATAGCATGCTTGTATTTTTGGGACCAATGCCATTGCTGGAACCAATAGCATTTTTAAGACTTATAGCAACTATTTGGCTTGTCAGTATTTATTTGGTTAGTTGGTAAACACTGATGTTATGATGATGGGTTTTTGGAACTTCTGGAAGATTTTTTAACCTGTCACTAAATTTCTTCTGCTTCACCTTCCACTCAAAATGTCCTTCGGAACGTCACTGATTCTGATTAGTTTATTTCTCTCTTTTTTCACAGAATCAGTTGTAAGCCAGTTTGGCTCTAAATATTTATCCTGTATGAATAAGTTTAAAATGAAAAACTAAAATCAATTAAGAGTAACATTTTCACATTATTTGTCTGAAAATTTAGATTTGAATAAAATTTGTTTTATCTTACTTGAACATACACCCCCAAGGTGTTCTATTGCCAGGGATTTCTTTGAAATTGAAAGTTGAAACATTCTAAGACCAGGGATGTGCGGATGGGGGTGTTCAATTGGTCAAAAACGCCCTCCCCCAACAGAATGTGTCTCGGTACATCACTGGCTAAGACAATTTTAATAAAATTAAGCTTTTCATGAATATGTTATCACCTATATCTATACTTTTAATATCCGTGCATCACTAAAAACCTTTACACTTCCCATAATTTCCCACAAGTAGCGCTCTTCTATGGTCTTTTGCTTTTAGATCCACAATCGGAGTGCAGAGAGAGAATTTCTAACCAAGATCAAAGAGATCGGATCTCTTGATTACTATTCTGATAGTGATGAAGATGTCTCAAGGTTAAATGAAGCTTTAGAAAAGAGTGCAGAGAAACTCAGGGAATGCCAAATTGATGAAAATGTAAGTTCTTATACTACTTAAGAGACAAGGAACGGAGAGAAGGAGAAAAAGTGATGATGTAAAAAGAAGAAAGAAAAAAAGTTGAAGATCAAAAAGATGATGCACACTGCTTAGTTCAAATGACCTCGTCCTAAGTTTAAGTCACTGAAGTCAGCAAGTGCTGGAATTTCTTTAACGTGCTGTTCTGCACAAAATGCGCAATGCTGAAAAAGTAAACAAAAATACAAATGGTAGATTTAGGCCTGTTTACACTATGCCGGATAGCTATCATCGCGCCGTGATTTTCTATCGGATAGGAGGTACCACTTGCACCATGCCAAAGCTATTGGGTAGGAGACGCTCCGCAAATAGAAGGAAAGTCACTTCGCTCTGTAGGTGATATGAAAGTCACGCCGTATTGCTTTAATGCTATGTGGTATAGTGCAAATGATCGCCCCATCCGACAGAGATCATTCCATGACGCAACACGACGATAGAAGACGGTATAGTGTAAATGAGGCCTTAGTTATGAAATAATAGAAGAAACGTAAATGAAATGTTAAGAGATTGTAGCATTTATCTATCCATGTTCGCTAAAAGTTAGCAGTACAATCTCATCTGCAGCCAAGAACTAAACTTTAAACATAGCATAGCTGCATTTATAGTGCAGTTCTAATGTTCTCTTAAAGTCCTGAGTAGAAGAAAGCAGGGATGTCTACACTGGGGGACAGGAGGGGCAGCTGCTCCTTCTACTCTCTTCCATGGGGGCAGGAGGGGCAAGAATTTCCATTCATACTAAATTCTCTCCATCTCTCTTATCTTGTGACAGGGCATTCTCTGGTGCTGTAGACAGTTTGGTTGAAGAACGTTTTACTGCGGGCGAGCTCCTAGATCCCAATTTGGCGTAGCATAACTAGGAGGCCAATATACTAAAAATTGTCCTTCTAGAAAAGAGTTTGAAGACCAAAATCCATCCATGTGGAGGAACATACATACATACATACATACATACATACATACATACATACA
>OLMO02000277.1:3663310-3678758 GCA_900291935.2 Cassiopea xamachana
ATATATATATATATATATATATATAAGTAGATTGACACAGAAAATAAAACTGCGGAATTGCAACTATTAGTTTCACGATTTGTCGATCATCAGGCAATTATTTTACGGATGGTTAAAAGAGTTGAAATATATCGGGACTGCAGATCATGAATCTATACACCTACAACCCCCCGTACAAAGTAACTACCATATATTTGAACGCTTTTAACCATCCGTAACATAATTGCCTGATGATCGAGAAATCGTGAAACTAGTAGTTGCAATTCCTCAGTTTTATTTTTTGTGTCAATCTACCTATATTACGCTCTACGAAATTTATTGAGCACTCTCAGTTATAGAGGACATGAGGAATACAATTTAATGTATATATATACATACATATATATATATATATATATATATATATATATATATATATAAATATATATATATATATTCATATAATAGTATTAATAAATTTTTGACTCACAGTTGGCCATTGTCAGTAGCTAAGATAAAGCTAATTTTTGCTATCTATCTACAAGATTTAAAAAAAATGAAAAAGAAAAGAATCGATGAAATTATAAATACCCTAATCAATAAATAAAGTCTTGCAGATCCTGCAGTTGCAATGCCCGCATTTCTTTGACTTCAGATGTTTTTAAATACTATCAAAGAGTTGGAAATTTTAACTTCTGTTGGTAATTTGGCTCACGCTCTTTGATCTACGAACCTTACTTTATCTTTATGGTTCTCACTTTTGATAGATTTAGATTACTCGTGCTTCTTAGACGATAGGGTACTGCTCTTTCGTCAAAGATTTCCACCATAAACTGAGGATCCAATCGATTGTTGACTCTGCAAATTTCAATTATCAGCATCACCTTAAGCTTTGGATTCTTTTGTATTTTCATTAATATCTGTGCTGATAGAAACGCTCTGAACTTGAAAAATGACTTAATTTTCTATGATTGCTTGGCAAGGACCTGATAGAAGATAATCATGTGAAGCGATAAATTTCAATTTACTGGTGATTATTTGAGATCAGAAAACACTAAGAACGCTCTAAACCAGCTGCAGTTGTTTGGCTATGCTTCTAAGGAAAGAATCTTTTTGATAATCACCGGGATTGTTTAAGCAACAAGTGCTTTAAGCTGCACAAGAGAGCTTAGATTTTAAGCTAGTCTTTACTGCCAATAGAGTTCAACAGTGATGACGTCATAAAAATTTATTTTTAGAATATATATATTTCGACCACGTGAGTGCAAGAGCACCTTAAAATAGGCATGTGTTGACAATGTTAGGCAAATATTATAAGATACGCTGAAATACGACCATTCGAAGACAGAAGATCTGCCATATAAACTACTGTCTTTTTCTCCTGGTTGTAAACGTTTAGAACCAGACTCAAAAAACAGTGATTTGATTGGAACTATGTCAGCATTAAATTGCCTATATTTTTCATTATTATTTTTTTCATTATTATTTTTCATTATTTTTGAAAATTATTTTTCGGTTATTATTTTTCGGATCAAGCTGAAATTTGTCAATAGGAGCTATTTCTAAGTGCTTTTTCAGAATTTAAAGCCAAAATTCAAATATTCTAAATATAGAAATTTCGCGACGTCACACTAATGGGCTATGCAAAACAAATATACTCTAGGCAGTCTATTAAACGAAACATGGCTATAACTTTGTCATTTTACTATGTATGTTCAAGAAGGGTTGCCCTTCAGTCAGGGACTTGACTTCAATATGTTATTTTTGGGAGTGTGAGAGGTTTCGCCATACGAAAATGAGATCTATAATCAGCGAGTTGGTCATTGTGATCTTTTTTAGTAACAGTAGTCGATTGCCCTGCAAAATACACTGTACTGCCATTTTTGCCCTGTGAATTAGCAAATTGTCAAGGTTGGGGGATGAGACACCTCATACCCTCCTTTATTGTCGTCTCTGCCTTCAGTTTAACTCATTTTCATGCTCAACCATGACAAAAGAGAGGGATTGGCGTAGGAGAGCGTGTGGCATGAGGGTTGCAGCCCCCAGAAGCCAGAAATCCAATTCATTCGGGCAATTCTTGTGAAAGAACAATAGGAAATTGACTGTCCTCAGGATCTCCCTAATCATTCGGGCAGAGTTTACAGCTCCCTAAATTTGAACCCTCCCAGCCCATGCACTTACACATTTTTCCTTTTAAAACAAACTCGGCAGCACTCATCAGCACCCTGTGGTACACGTTTTTTTATAAGAAACCGGTTTATCAGCAACCCAGTACAAAACAGCCTAAAATTTAAGAAACTTTTAGAACTGCAATGAATGGCAAAGAAACTCTAGACAGATTGGATATTTGAAGCTGTTACCTCGTTCAACGTAAGGCTGTACCAAAACAATGTGAACTTGACATTGCTTTAGATTTTAGCTCACAATGACGCATTTTGTTTCTTATAAAAGTAATAGCTTGCTACATTCACGTTGTTTTGTTTTCATTGCAATTAAGTTCATTCAATTAAGAAAATTTTAAGAAACTTCTAGAACTAGAATGTGGCCCAATTAAGAAACTTTTCTTACTAGGGCTTGTCATATTCTTGTAAATAGTTTTATAATATGGACTCCCTGTAGAGGAGATAGATAGAGAAGAAGGACTGATTGTTGATGTTTTAAGAGTGCTAGCTTTTACTGTGCAATACCTTTTTGAGTAGGATACAACAGGGCTTGAGCTAGGTATCTTGTAAAAGAAACGTAAAGGTGAAAATGGAGAAATACGAGTTTGACGTCTAGCAGCAGAATAGGAATGGCGCCAGCGGGGGACTCGGGGGGCTGTAGCCTCCCAAAATTTTTGCCAGCCCGCCGTCGGCACCTAAATTTCCATGCACCGCCGGTGCTTCATAAAATCCGTGACCTACTTTTTTTAGTCTTTTTAAGCAATACGATAGGTATTCTCTGCAAAGATTCTCGGACACCGCTCTCTATCGGCACTTTGACAGATCTAGCCCCCCCTAGCTATTTTTTTCTGGCGCCATCACTGTAGCAGAACGGCTGGTAACTTAAACACAAACAGCGTTACTTTTCCCTCATGAATTATCAAAGAAAACAAGCATGTAGAACACTTCAATTGAACTTTTAACTTCATAAATTTTCAAAACAAATTTCATAAACTGAACAATGTAGTATTTTTCTATCTAGCGCAAGTAATTTTATACGCAAAATATAATAAAAATCTCTTTTCTAATACAGTTATGAACACCAAATATTCTTTAGACGTTAAATTAATACAACATACAATTAATTCGATAAAATTTAATTCTCTTCGTTCTGTAATTATGACTGCATCTAAATGCTTGATTTGAGATACAAACTAAATGTCCTAAATTCATATTGACTAATAAAGTAAGTAAATTAGTGACGTAATAAGGAGAGCTAGGGTTTGCAGACTGAAGAAACTTAGAATCGACTGTAAATAAACTCAGGGTACAGAAGTATTGAAACGATGGCCTTCAATAACATAAAATTGTGTCTCAAATAGCTTAACCTTTTTTGTAGTTTTTGATACCATATTGTTGCAAAATTCTTTTCACAAGTCGTATTGATATTTGCTCTGATAGAAAAATAGTTTGAAGAACAAATTTTATCTTAGCCATAGTCTCATTTATCTTTGAAATTTATATACAGCTCGTTCTCCTCAATTCACTAAAACTTTTTAGAAGGCCACATTCTCCTTGTTCCTTCACTAAAACTCGTAGTTTAAATTATTTTGAAACCTACGAATATTGCAAACGTTTTGCATGATATATTTTCAAATTTCAAGATAGGAAAGCCTAATAATACGGAAATATTTCATCGCTATTCTTTGGCAGTCTGGTAATGCACAATCTTTAGTCATGCCTATATTTCCTTATTTTCTTTAAATTACAAAAGAATAGCTGAAAAAGTGTAGCATGTTTCGAAAATAGAAGCGTTTATCTACATATGAATTCGTCTTGGTCACTTCAGCTATCATTTCCATGGAGAAAAAATTGCAAACTTCTCGAACACTATTACACGCCATTTTTGAAAACGAATTTTTAGGCCCTTCGTTTCAATACTTTTGTAACCTGAGTGAAGTTGCACAGCTGACCACCATCACCTTAATGTTAACGCCACCTTATTGGTCACAGCCACACTAAAAGACAATGTTTGTCCAAAATAGGGCTACCATTTATCACTACATCTTGGCAAGACAAAATAAGTGGGGTAGCAAGGACCAGATAATAGAGAGAGAAAGATTGTTGATGTTTACGGCCTAAAATGAATCTCTGTTAAGTACAGCTATAAACATATCTTGCAAAATCTTACACAAATTTCAATGAGCAATTAAGACAACGTGCTCCTTGGCTATGTCACTGCACAGATTCCCTAACATGGATCATTAATTTAGCACGAACACGCGAAAGTGGGAGTGGTTCAAGCACATTTTCGCGATTTTAATGCGGATGTTCTAAATGAAAGTTAACGTACAACAGGAGTCACTAAGTACAACGCAACATAGAAAAATCTCTTTTCAGGTAATTGGACGAAGGAAAACGTCTTCAAAGCACGTGGAAAGCCCAAAGATGGGGTGCTCAGCCACCTCAATTCTCTCGAAAGGCAAGGTTGTACACAAGCAATATCTGCTTGTCTGCATGCACGTATGTACTCTTCAGTGCAGAATAAGCGAGTACAACTTTTAATTTATCAGGAATTTTCCCACCTCTCCAGCTTGATAGGAAACCCAATTACTAAGTCTAGTATTTCTCAAACTCAGTAAGATTTTTCTTGACTAAAATACTCTGGTCACAACTTTAACCTTCATTGTACAAGGCTCCATGTTTTTGCTCAAATCAAAATATGCAGAAACAGCAATGCCGGTAGTTTGAAAACTTAGAAATTTTGACCATCATCTACTCGATGGAACAAATTACCCACCAACCAGCTTAATTTGAACTCTGTGCTTACTAATTCCTACAGCAAGGCTCACAAACTCCGATTATTGAGACCCCTTCCCCGTCTATTTGGCATCGAAAAGTAGCACAAAAGGAGACGAGTTACTAAAAGTGTAATAAACTAATAAATTATATGCTCTTCACAAAATTCATAAATAAATTAACAAACACAAAAGACAGAATAAAAAAACAAACAGATAACAATTCTATTAATTGGGGCGAGAATTAGAGGTGTGGGATGCAACAACCCTCAAATGATTCCCAGTTGGTCGTACTGAAGAAAGAAATTAGACCCAGTAGTCTCCTAACTCCCCCCCTAAAATACTTAATTTGCACCCTTGCCTACTCTATATTCGAAAAAGTAATGCCAATACAAGCGATGGTACTAATTCTTAAAATAAAGAAAATTACTAAAGGCAACATAGAGATACATGACATTCAATTGGGCTATGGACAACATTCTGATCCACATCCTGAGAAAAAGTGTGAAGTGCATATTGAAAAACAACTAGGTGAAGTATGTCCTTTCTGAAGAGGTTTACTACCTTTCGAAACAAGGAAAAGAATATTTCTCATCCCTGAGCATTCTCATCTCTCATAACTAAACTCGCTTTTTCAACTGTAAAATGAATGTAAGCATGGATGGATGAGTGAATGAATGAGTGTGTGAAAATAAAGGACTAATTAGCGCTATGATAAATGAGTGAAAAGCTTCCCAAGAAAGACATTCCCTTTCGTTCGGCAACTCGCATCTCTTCCAACTATACGCAAAAATTATGAAAGTGTGAAGCTAGCTCAACTGCAAATCTACTGGGAGAGAGATTACAACTGCCAACTACGCATGTGTCTATAACATACAACAAACACTATATATATATATATATATATATATATATATATATATATATATATATATATATATATATATATATATATATATATATATATATATATATATATATATATATATATATATATAAATTATATATATATATATTTATATAGAACAAATGGATATATTGGTATATATATATAATATATATACTATATATATATAATCTATATAATTTATATTAATTTATATATATATATATTTATATATATTTATTATATATATACATATATATATCCCAGTATATCCATTGGTTCTATATATTTATCAATATTTATTGAGCAATAATTCTGCCTGGGCGCATACTCGATCTCCTTAGCAACACCACTGACTAAAATTAGGCCTAATGCTAATCTTTAACTGATTGGAGATAAAATAAATCATCTTGTGATATATTTTCATAGTTACTGGTTTCTCTTCCGTCTCTCACTGCACGTGCAAGTTTTTCATCTCCGTTCTGCTCTCTTTCAGCCTGTTGAGTTAATGAGCATTGTAAAAATACAAGACTATTTATGAACATATTCAATGAACAAAGTGGTTCTTCTTCAATGACGTAGGCATCATTAGGCAAAAAGAATTAAGCTCCCACGGGGTGTAGTAAAGAAGGAAATTGAGTGAAAGTTTACAGCGATGATAATTAAGATAAAAATTGCTGTAGTTAGCGAATTATGTTCAAACAGTGTTAATGTTAAATGGCAATGTTAATTTCTGAATAATAATAATGATTGCTACAATGAGGATCTTGATATTGATAATAATGATGGCACTTCTGATTATGATGATGGAACGAATTATAACTTTTGACGTAATAAAGAATGTCAGTAATATTACTTCGTTGGTTATTATATCGTGTTCTTTGCCATATTCATTCGTAGTCTCATCCAAACTTGATTTTGGAATCGTCAGCGTAATTGCACCAGTCGTATCTTGAGATATCTGCATGAATGTATCCTTTCGAAGCTTTGGTCTAAAATATGAATATAATTTACTCCCTGATGAGTGGGCAACCACAAAACAGGCATATAGGGATAAAATCGTAGTCAAATTTGATATTTTCTTCTATTACTATATATATATATATATATATATATATATATATATATATATATATATATATATATATATATATATATATATATATATATATATATATATATATATATATATATATATATACACACACACACACACACACACACACACATACAAATTATATTTCTATGAATGTATGCATATAAACACACGAATAGATACAAATATATAAACATAAATATAGTATATGTATGCTTATGTATATTATATAATATACATATATTTTATGTAATATACATATATTTATTTATACAATATATATATTTATTTATATAATATATATATTTATCTTATAATATATATATATATATATTTAAATGATATATTTATTTATTTACTTATCTATGTATATCTTACGCAGTAGATAAAATAATGCTTAGATGCACGAACACGATGGTGTGACCAAATAAAGTTCCCACTGCAAAAAATCAACATATCATAGGATGAATCAGTGGGTAACGAAGGAACTCCATGTTATCAAACTCACTGAGGCTTAGATATCGGAAATAGTACATCTGCATAGAAGAGATCTGCATGGCATGAACAGTATTCATATTCATAAACTTTATACACAAAATCGTTCAGCATAATAAGCATTAAAGAAAAAACTACGAAAACTTCGATATATAACGAAAAGTATTAAAATAGAATAAAACAAACAAAACCCTATTTAGCGTGGGGCTGCTCTTCCAGGGGGTCGTGTTTAGTTGTCTTGCTCTTCATACACAATATCAGAGGCCTTTTTAAATTGTTTATTGTGGGCAAATCATGTATATCTTTAGGTTTATTATCCCAGTCCTTAAGAGTTGAGTAATGAAAGCTGGAGATTTTGGCTATTTTTTGTATTGTAGGATGAGAAACTAGACCTTGGTTTATACTTTTCTAGGAAGCTATCTGGGCAAAGTTTGTGCATGATTTTATAGGTCATAACATTCCCAACAAAGCAAATTATGTTTGCTACACTCATCCCAGGACATGACCAAGTATCTTTAATTTTGGCGTTGTTGAATATTTTGAGAGCCCGTGCTTTGAGTCTCTGAAGGGCAGCCAGTTTTGTTTTCACCAAACTACCCCAAACAACATGGAATATCAGTGAACAAATACAACAGTATTTGCACCATCAAATGCTACTTCATAAATCAGGGTTCGTGCAGTGTTTTGATAACTAAGTCCATGGAGCTTTCAAGAACTAGTTAAGGACGAAAATAGAAACACTCAAGGCGAAATCCAATATGGCGACTGGCATGAGTTTACTTGCACGATCTTCATTGATCTTTTAGGATATTATTTGAATTATTTTTTGCATTGTTTATTGTTGTGAACTAAGTAAACAGTAAAAATTCACAAATTTTAAGGAGTGTGATCAATTTTCAAGGAGTTTGAAATGCCTTTGAAAAGATATTTCAAATTCCAACACTTTTCAAGGGGTTCCAAAGGCATGTACCAACACGGATAAATACTGTTCATTGGGTATGATCTATCAGTATACTACTCTTTAAAATAAGTAGAAATCCGAAACAAAGGATATAGATTCCAATGGAAAGATCATATACTACGAAATAATCAGGTCTATGGTCCCATTTCATCTGTTCACAATTCAACTATTACCTACTAGTATGTATGCTTAGCAATAGGGCAACTAATCCAAAACTAAAACGTACTTTTGAAAAAGCACAACGGCTGGTATGCAAAGGCAGTGAATTAAAACAAATAAAAGAAAAAGCTAAAACAGATAAAAGAAAAATATGTGACCATTCATCAGCACAATCTGCAGTTGCTAATGGTTGAAATTTTCAAAACAAAAAATAATCTAAATCCATCATTTACGAAAAATATATTTACTGAGAGAGATGTCCAATATAATTTGAGAAGTAAAAATCATTTGCAATTGCCGAATATCAGGACAGCACAATTTGGAATTTAAAATATTCAGTACTTAGGTCACCTTTTATGGGTCTCATTACCGGATGAGATTAAGGACTCGGGTATACTAATTAATTTCAAACAGAAAATAAAATCATGGAAAGGAAGTACTTGCATCTGCAGATTGTGCAAAATTTTATCAATGGAGTAGGGTCTTTATAGTTTCTTTTCTCTTAAATAATCTGTGTAATAGCTTTTCCTTTTTTAACTTTGTTAGCGTTAATTCGCTGGCTAGCTATATTTATATACTTTAGCCAAAATAAAAGAAATTGTTAATAATAATAATAATTACACTATATCGACTTCTATCATCCCTTTGCGTCATGGAATGATTTCCGTCGGATAGGGCGATCATTTACACTATACAGCAAAGCATTACAACAATACGGCGTGACTTTCATATCACCTACAGAGCGAAGTGACTTTCCTTCTATGTGCGGATCGTCTTCTATCGGATAGCTTTGGCATGGTGTGAATGGTACCCCTATCCGGTATAGTGTAAACGAGGCCTATATTAGCATTCCAGCTACAAATGCCTACTACAATATCCCATTCGCAGATATACTGATACGATGTCGCCCGGTAGCTCAAAATTCCTACAACGTCGTATATTTATGGCACTTTAATTTAAGTTGGGTAAAGTACAAACCTCGTCCTTTCGTCATTATCATTCTTTGGTCTTGAAGACGAAACAGGAGATGTATGCGATTGGTCGTGCGAACTTCCGAGATTTGAAACGGCTACAGTATAATGTGGCGTATTGGATTCCGAACTTTTCCTATCGCCATGGCCTAACTGCATCCAATCTAGTTCTCCTGTATATCCATCGTGGTTCTTGCCAACATGCAATGCTGAATAATCTAAAATGGAGCCTGCACCATTCGTTTCGCCTTTGAAGACGCATTTGACGGATGTGAAAGGCCTAAAAATAATAAAATCCAATCAATTTGCACACCACGAGAATCTGCGAAATTCTGCGTTGCTTGTCATGGGCACGAAGTAGTACACTTGAATCTCTGTACTAGCAGAACAAGCAAAGAAGTACTGATGTTAAACAGAACGGAGGGAGATAAAAAAGTAGATTCCTAGAGAAGTACGCTCTGTGTATATCGATATATCGATAGGTGCAACACAAATTGGCTACCGAGATCGTTACAAGAACTATAGGCCATTAAGAAGATACATTCGGCATTCAAGTGCAATCCAATGAAATGTGTAAACATTATCAATATCAAATACCTTTTTTGGTCCATTTCACTTTCGATCTGAAAATTAAACAATAGTCTATTTACAATAGTTGCTGATAATATTACAGATCACGTCTTTACGTTGGAATGCTTTCCAATAGAAATCAGCTGAGCTTTTCACCTTCACGTATTTGCGTAGCCTGTTTGAAAACAGAGTGCTACTGAGCAACAAACAACAACCAACGTCACAAACTCAGTCACAAGACCGTGGGGCTTTGCGGTATCCATTCACAGTTCAGGCCAATTAGTAAACGTGTTGCTAGATATATTTCAACATTGACCTAATTGATAATTTGCCGAGAAGGGTATATGCCGCTACTGTGCCGTATTGCATTCATTCATCTATAAAAACTCGTCTACAGAAATAAAGTACAGATTCGATACGGTCCTAAAATGGCACACTACTCTAGTGTCTCTAATGGAAGGGGGGAGGTAACAGAAGAGGGTGTTCATGTCGGCCAATTTTCAACAGAAGGGGGTGCTATGTCTCTAATTGAAGGGGATGCTAATAGAAGGGGGTGTTCATGTCGGCTAATTTTCAATAAAACTGGGGCATTCATTGAAGGGGCTATGCATGTCAGCAAATTTGCAATATAAAAGGGGTGCTAATAAAAGGAGGTTCATGTTGGTAAATTGTTTTATCATAAAGGTAATGGAATTAGTAGGGTGGTGAGGTTGCTTACTTGATAATGGATAGGTGGTTGGAGATAAAGATAAAGTCAGAGCATCGGCACGTTACATAGAGAAATAGACCAACATAACAAGAGNCTACTCTAGTGTCTCTAATGGAAGGGGGGAGGTAACAGAAGAGGGTGTTCTTGTCGGCCAATTTTCAACAGAAGGGGGTGCTATGTCTCTAATTGAAGGGGGTGCTAATAGAAGGGGGTGTTCATGTCGGCTAATTTTCAATAAAAATGGGGCATTCATTGAAGGGGGTATGCATGTCAGCAAATTTGCAATATAAAAGGGGTGCTAATAAAGGGAGGTTCATGTTGGTAAATTGTTTTATCGTAAAGGTAATGGAATTAGTAGGATGGTGAGGTTGCTAACTTGATAATGGATAGGTGGTTGGAGATAAAGATAAAGTCAGAGCATCGGCACGTTACATAGAGAAATAGACCAACATAACAAGAGNGAAATGATGAAAATTTAAAAAATACCTACAATAAATAAAATACACGTTTTGTTATAAGAAAAACGTCATTTTGCCTGAGCCTCGACTGTCTTAACTTTTCCCGAAATTGAGCCTGAGATTTTCTTAAATTTTTCTTAACTTTTACTGAAGCAAACTGGCTAAAATGGTTTATACTTTCGTTATTAATATTGTATACTTGAATTTGAATTCCATCTTTAACGCTTTGAACACAATAACGACGAAATATCGATTTTTGGCCAATAAAAACACTAAATTTTGGAAACTGACCCTAGCGATTTTCTTAAGATTTTGCTCATTTGAGCCTCATTTTCTTATAAAAAAACGTGCATTTATTGATCAGTGAAAATTACCTACCGACTTGTAAAATGATCATGACCGATTTGTAAAATTTAATAGAGTGGAGGTGCTAATAAGCAACGGGAGGAGGGCAACTTCTCCTTATATTACGAGACGGGTGGATCATTTATTAAAGACGCTAGAGCAGGGGTCTCAAACTTGCAGCCCGCAGGCCATTTGAGGCCCGTAGTTCAATATTTTGTGGCCCCCACCTGAAGGGAAAATATAATACTTCTGTAGCCTACAGGAAGAGTACACCTCCAAAGGGCATCTCAGCCAGTTCATGTCCATGTCCCTTGCCAGTTCATGTCCATGATCAAAGTTGCACTTCATGTTAATATGAATATTTGAGAATATTTTCTGACGATTTTCTGTAGACTCCCTATTGCGGCCTGGCCACACCCACAAACTGCCTCCAGTGGCCCCCCATGTAAACTGAGTTTGAGACCCTTGCGCTAGAGTAATTGATATCGAATCAAACAGCGAAGAAAATGCTTCAGCTCATCCTAAAAACAGGCATACAAAATCGCTTACTTAAAGTTGGATTATATAACTATTTTACCGTTAAAATAAATTACCCGTTTTTTAAAGGAACATAACATATAAGAACATAAGACTTCAAATGTCAAAAAGTTAAGAGCATGTTAAGAACATGATGAGGCTTAATAACTTTCTTTCAAAAAACAAAGGATAAAAAGAGCAAAATACAAACAAATGACTAGGAAAACGCAACAAATATTTACAGTAAAGAGCCTCTTGTTTGTACACAGGCATATGTAGTGGCGATTTTAGGGAACGCGAGACCCGGACCGAAATCAACTGCAGGGCCCTTGTTTGAAGATTCTACATGTTTTCTTGTGATTTGTTATCAACTTTTTCTCAGACGCAGGGACCCTTCTGGATTATCAAAAGCGCAGGGCCTGGGGTCATGCCCCCCTGGCCTCACCTAAAACCGCCACTGGACATAGGTGCTAAAATTTGACCCGCAACTCCTTGTCAGTGCAGTTATCGCTCTTTTGAAAAATCAGTGCACATTTTAACAACAAGTAAATTAACAACATTTTCAGCTATCAAACCAAAAAAATTAAGAACACAGCTAGTCTTTATCGAAATTTGATGTTGTTATAAAAAAACGATATCGGCCACTCTCATTTAACAGTATTCATCTCAATCTTAAACCATGAAAGTCTATATAAAATTCAGACTAGTCAATTGCAAATGATTTGAAGGATCCAAAAACTGCTTTCTTCAAATATCTGAACAGATATGAAACGACCATTCACAAAATCCAATGTCCAGTTTGCGACCCTCGGGCACTTCTATACTAAAATCAGAGTTAAAGACGTGCGTGGCTACACGAGCAACGGCCGGGTTCACATTTCAAAATCTGGCACTTGAAAGTAGGGAATAGAAACTTACTAAATTGGACCCAACAGACGCTATTTTGAGGAACCTCTGCTAGTCTTGCAACAGAGGTACCGTTCTAAAAATGTAGTAGGGGAGCTTTGTTCCAGGAAATATGAGCCACACCCTTGACAGAAGGACAAAGCCAACATAGCAGGAGTAGTCTTCTTCTTTTGATGAAGCGTATCTTTCTTCTTTTCGGAAAAATTCCCAAAATCTAATTAGGGGGGTTGGAAAATGATTTAAAATGTTATGGAAAAGGCAGTGATTTCTTGTCACAAATTTTCTGATGATACTTTTTACGTGCAGACCAAAGTGACTCCTCTAAATATTGCCCTAGGAGAGGTCTTTCTTCCAAAAATTAATAGGCGGGGGGCTGGAATAAGAATGCCCTGGGTGGAAAATTTTAGAAAAAGTAAATAGCGGAGGGACGTCTACTAGGCACCCAACAGTAAAGATACAAGGGGGTGTAGAGCCACCACAGACTCTCCTATGTTCAAAAAGGAGCTCAGCCACTCTCCAACGCACCCCTGACTTAGAAGGCATTCTCACAACAACTTTCATAGTTGCATTCAACATTTTTAATACCCTGGCAAAATACATGTGAAAGAGAATTCTAACATTACCTTAGCTCATAGCATGAAAATGAATGAAAAAACTTTTGCTATATATTCTTACCGAGGCAATATCAGCAACTTCATCAACATACTTGCTTTCTTTATCAGTAATCCCGCCATTTTCATCATCAAGATTTTGACTTTCCTGAATCAAATATTCCCTCTGTAAACTTGTCGGGCTTTCAAAATCTACGAAACCTACGACGGTCTCTGATATTAACTCCTTAGCATAGTCTTCTAAGGCAGTTTCATTCTGGGGATCATCTCTAATTTTTCCTTCCTCATTAACTAAAAGCAGGCATGATCCATCTTCAAAGTTTTTCTTCCCGACTATTTCTTCTTCCCTGTCTACCCCATTCAACTCCCTGTCGCACTTTCGTGATTCAGATAAAAAACTTTCAGTTACAAGAACTTCTTTCAACATTTCTGCTCTCAAACATGTGTCCACATCTTTTGCTATTTCTGGGACAATTTGAGACAATTCTGCCACATCTTTCATGACTTCATAATTACAAGGCTCCGCAAAGCCTGGTGCTTTCCCTCTAAGTTCCGTCCAGCCAAAAGCTGTATATACGTCATGGTCCACAGTTCTGCTGCCAGCATCACTACTTCTACCAGAGTCTCTGTCGCATAATATCCTCTTGCAGGCAAGAAGACCATCTCCATCAACACATTGCGTACTATCACCAGGTTTCAACCTGCCTTCGTAATACTCCATTGCTGAAGTCATCTCTTTCATTTCATCCAACTTCCACTCTAATATGTCATTGTGCTGTGTAAGGGACGTAATATTGGCAGTAAAACATGTCTCCATTTCACTCAATTTTCGCTCTCTCTCTTCCAATTGGCATTTCAAATTCACCACCTCCTTTCTAGCATTCTCTAACTCATTGCTCAGGTCAGCTATCTCATCGCGAACAGGATTCTTAACTAAAGCAAATCCTTGATTCCCTTTGTGAAACAACTCGAGCTCAGACAATGACCTGTCGTTATGTTCTATTATCTTACAAATCTTCACCTCAACCGATTCCAAACTCCAGCTATTTTGTGCTGCTACACCATAACACTTTCCTTCAATCTTACGTAAAAAGGTATCGGCAACACTGTTAACTTTTAATAAAACGTCCTTAATAGATTTGTATTTCTTTTCATACTCATCCAATTTAGATTCCATATATATCTTATTTCTCTCAACCATTATTAATTTTGCTTCAGTAGATTGCAACTTGAGCTGCAGCATCTTGTACCCTTTCTCAATATCATCACATTTCGCTGAGACCTTGTCATCATTCAACCTCAATACTGCTATCTTCTCTTCAGACTCTTGCTTCTCAATTTGAAGACGCTTCTTCTCTTTTTGCAGCTTTTTTAGTTTCCTTTGCAGCGTTATCATGCGTTTGTCTTGGTCAGTCTTCGACAACTGCAATCGGTTGTAACTTTCCGTCATCAACTCTAGCTGCCTCTTGCTTTCATCAGCCTCATTTTGAAGTGAAACAAGGTTCTCCAGCATTTCGCTGGACTGACTAATGAGAGATTCATTCTCGCATTCTACTTCCCTGATTCTATTTTCACCACGACTAACCCGCTTCTCTAGATCTTTCAAATAGCTCTCAAGATGCCCCGAAGGGTCACTTTGGTTCACGACTACCTGCCAATGAGCTTGTTCCAACTGGCAGTTTTCCTCACACAACTGCTTTACTTCTTGGTTATAATTATGAATATCTTTCTGCAGTTCTTTAACCATCTTACTAAGACTATCAATCTTGATTTCACTCTTTTCTAGTTTCCCTTCCAAATCTGTCTTCTCTTGCTGCATCTTCACATTATCATCCTCAAGATAACTT